>CM059272.1:26934334-26979334 GCA_030347295.1 Setipinna tenuifilis
AAAACATTGATAAACACAAAAAGTCATCACATCTAGTCACATCTTGGAAGCTACACCCCCCACCCCCCCTCCCCCCACTCATATTACTGTTTTTGCTCCTGCAGGAGGCAGCTACATCCTGATGGGCCAGGTGGATGATGAGGGGCGTGGCACGCTGGCACCGGGCAGCTTCACGGCGCCCTACAAGGCTCCTCACCACAAGATCCTCACCAACATCGGCAAACAGCCATGCTAACCTCACACGGCACAGCCCCTCGCTAACTGCTACTGTACCGCACCACAGTTTAGCCCGAAACTCCTGTTTAGACTGAAGCTGGTGTAGAGATTGAACCAGAAATTAAAGTCTAATTATCAATTGAATCAACAGACACACATATTGCAATTCACTACTATCAAGACTTGTGTTAAAAAAAGATGAAACAAAACAAAACAAAAATGAATTACATGTAAAACTGCAGATGAAGAGTTAAAATGCCTGAAGCCTTAACTTGCAGCTGAGGTGATCCATCCTCTGGTTTTATGAGATGAAAACAGTGCAAATGGACAGCTTTATAACTTCACATAGTGGGACTATATTTTTTACTTTCAATTTTATGCACACAGGGATGTCGCATACTATATTTCTACGTAAATTATAATGATGTCTTTGAATAAAAAGAAACAACTTTTATACACAATATTCCGTCTAAAGTGTTCATGTATATCCATTTTTTAAGTCAGATCTGACAGAGAAGTTTCCACTGTACTTGAAGCCTCTGTGGCCTGTGCCAGTATTAAATAGCCTTTTTTCAGGGCTAAGGAATGTTCCACTAAAATGTGCCAACAAATATAATCACTTTGCCACGTCAGGAATCACAACACCATAGCCAAGCTGTGATGGACTGCCTGTGAAGGCAAATATTCATCTTGGTGTCTTGGACCTTGGGTCTTTCAAATGGATGCTATATAGGTGGGTTGTTTGCCTCCTGTGTCATTATGACCATTTTGCTTTATAACTTTCAATCTGTTGGTCCACATTCTTACTGTCGGTGGCTCAGAGCCTGCCTTTCAGCACTATGACAACACACACTGTTAATCATCACGTTATGTAATATCCTGTCCTGAGAAAAGGTTCTCACAGTGTATTTGGACAGCCTATTGTGTGTGTGTGTGTGTGTGTGTGTGTGTGTGTGTGTGTGTGTGCGTGTGTGCGTGTGTGTGCTTGTGTGCGTGTGTGTGTGTGAGAGAGAGAGAGACAGATGGGGGGGGGGGGGGGGTCGGAGGGTACCTTATTGAATACATTTTACTTTTTTTTACTTATTCAATAAGAGGTTTTTACACAGTCAAATGTTCAATGTTCTTAATGCTCAGCATTAAGAAAAAAAGCATGAAAGCATTAACGCCGAATTTTGCTGAAATTGTTACTTCAGGATTCAGACTGTTACAGTGAAGGCAAAGGCCACAGCTTTTATGTCAACTATACATTGGGAAATATTGCCATCGTGTGGTAAATGCTGGAACTGCTGTGAAACTAATCCTTAAAGCCAGCTATTGCAGATAAATATACACATAAAAAGGAATTAAAGGAATGATGGAATTCTAATACAGTTAGAGAGAATCTGAATGTAATTTCAGTTTCAGCATCTTTTTCTTCTGACTACTAAATATAAAATAAAACACACAAAGAGGAGCTTTATTTTAATTTTAATAAAGACCAATGACAATGATATTGTAATTGAAAATATAGACTCCATAGTTGTATCAGATCAAAAAATAATCACACCCTCTAAGAAAATAGTCACAGCTTTGTGATTATTTGTTCTGGTCATATTGGATTTTATTAGATTTTTAAAAACTTTTTGTTTTTCAATTGAGAAAGATGGTTCAGGTATGCTATTTAAATGGAATCTAAATTGGTATCACTTTCTGCCCCTGAAATCCATAAAACATTAATCCACATATCCTGTTGGACCACGCCTGTTTTGTAAGATCCATCCATATCCAATGAGCTCTCTGTTTATGATGGTGCCTAGAATGTAAATGTGCAACTGTAAATGTTAATAAATAACCAGATGAGCTGTTCACTTTTTACCCTTTTAAATCACACACACTTTTAGAGAAGTACACTTTTACATTTAACACATGCAAAGCACACCCTTCACCTATAAAAAAACATGAAGCATCTGAGGGACTTAACATGCATTCACAAAACTACTTTACTACATCGACAAACAAATGACACAACACCAGTGTGATGGTTTAAGTTTGTAAAGATTTAATAGATTCAACAGAATCAATTCTGACATTTCAAGATATCAATCTTTTCGTCATCAATTTATTCATAAAAAAAGAACATCTAGCAGATACATAGCCACTGAATAACACTGTAGACACACAAGCATGATTAGCTTATGGTGAAACTAATCTCACAAAAACAGACTCACATATACAGGTATTTGCACCTGCACACACACACACACACACACACACACACACACACACACACACACACACACACAAATAAATATCTACAATTTTGTCATACATCTACATGAAGACAGAAGAAAAGACAGACTAAAGACAACAGACAAATCCAGGGACTAAAATGCACTTCAGGCTAATTTCTTGTAAACACAGCTCTGCTTATTTTTGCAATTACTTTCTTTTGCCCTGAGATCTCCTTTTCCACAGGACATACCCAATGCATCGCCAAAGTCACATTCAGTTTTAAAAACACAACTTTTACTATTCTAACCTACTCCAGGTGAGCTAAAAACATTGTTCTTTCCTAGCCCTAATCATAGCAGATAATTTTTACTACCCCTAATGTTCTGGACAGTTTATATTATAAAGAGTGCAAATAAAAGCGAGCCCCATCTAATGAACTGCCATCCAGGGAAAGACAGCTGGGCTGGGCTGGTCCATAGAGGGGCACTGGGTAGGTGTACGGGCAGTGATGGGCAACCCGGCTTCCGAATCCACAATCCAGCACCACATATTTGTTCCAGCCATTCACTAAACCAGCTGATGGACTAGCACAACTCTTCAGCCAAGTGGAAGAGTTGATCAGTGAAAGCACTTGTCTTAACTGTAACTGCACTGGTGGAACCAGGTGATTTGGAATACATGGTACTGGATTGTAGACTCCGAGGCCAGTATGTTGGCCAACACTGGGTAAGGGCATGGGGGGCTTACTGGGCACTGCTGTGCTGAAGGCTGCTAGGTGGGTGGGTGGGTTGGGTGGGAGGTGGGGGGGGGTGGGGGGTGGGGTGGGGGGGTTGTGAGTAGGGGGTGTCAGGCTAGTAGGTGGCATCGATGACATGGCCCTCCATCTGGTGCCGGTAGCTGATGCGCGCCTTCTGAGAGTAGTAGACCCGCCGCGTTCCACCACCGCCCTCGCTGTCACATGCCCAGGAGTTAGACGAGAACTCTGCTTTGAGCTCCGCAGATGGCACTGGAGGAGGAGGAAGATGAGGAAGAGGATGGGAGAGTGGAGGAGGACGGGACCAATGAGGAACGGAGGTGAAGAGAGGGGAAGGGAAGGGTGAGTGGATAAGCAAAAATAAAAGAATAGAAAAGAGGAAATGATAGAAAAGGGTGTGAGAGAAGGGGAATGGAGGCAATGAATAAAAGGGGAAGAGTAGAAAAACAGTGAGAAAATTAGAGGAATGGAAAGAAGAAAAAGTGAGAAGAAAGATCAGAAGAAATAGAGAGAAAAAGAGCACCATTACCATGACAACCAAGCAAAACAAATGAAGATAGCAAAATACAAGAAGGTACAAAAATACTTTTTTAAAGGCCAAATTTACTTAAATATATTCAATTAAACACATTCCCTGCTCTATGCAAGCCCAGGCAAAACAGATAAGGAGAGGAAAATACAAGAATGTGCAAAAATACTTTTTTAAAGGCCTGATTTACTTAAATATATTCAATTAAACACATTCCCTGCTCCATGCAAGCTCAGTATAAGCTACAGGTCTCTTACCAGCTTGGGGAGGACACAGTCTTCCTTTGCGGCGTTCTTTGCCTTGCCGGTAGAAGGGGAAGCACTGTAAAACCTTCACACCCATGTTTACAACGGAAGGATCAGACCTGTGGGATGTAGGACAACGTTCACGATTCACTAATCTCCCTGGACACTGCATTACATTACTTCAGAGAAATAAGTAGCATTTATAATGTATTATAAATTATGCACATCAAGCTTCATGACTAATTTTAAGATCTAATGTTTAATTTATCATTATTTATTATATTAATAGAATCTAACATTCTCAAATTGTTTTAGTGGCATTTCACAAGTTACAAGTTGCAATAGGCCTACTTAATAAAAGTACACAGAGTGCCTAACCAATTAAATTTGCAAACTATAGCATTCAGAGTAATTACATCCTGACACAACTAGACCATTAGGCTGCCACTGCACTGCTAATTAGACGAGGACATGGCGGACACCTGATATCTGTTTACATTCCTTGTAAAGCACGCAACAGAGCAGCCTAAACATAACGCCACTCCAAAGAAAAGACACCAAACTGTACAAAACATTTCACTTGAATTGAATTGGTTTCGTGAAGGACTGGGAAACTGTGTTCCAACTATCCATTTTAGTGTTAAGCCATACTAAAGACAGCTACATCATTTTCTCTGAAACGGCGTTACGTAAATGGTCAGATAATCCATGCGGAACTAGAGCATCCAGACTGCCCCAGGACAAGGATGCAGCGGCCAAATTCACCAGCCAACTCAGTACGTCACTGTTAGATGCCTAGCATACCCATCCATTTAACTAGTTGCACGCCATACATTTCCATCTAAATAAAAATTACTTTAATTACAAACTTCCCTTGGCAGAAATACTTTTGCCATTTTCTGTTTCTTCATTTTTATTTTGTAGAAGTCTTAATCATCAATCACCAATGTAACGTCAACAAAACAACCATTATGTACAAGAGCGTTCTGTTGTCTAAAATCATTGGCTACTTATTCCTAACTGTTTTCTTATTTTATCAAAGCGTTCGCATACATTGCCACGCTCCAACAGTTGACTTTTCTGAAAGCATTAGAAGGTACACCTACCTGATGTGTACTTAAGTGCAGCCAGTGTATAGTGTCACGCTGTAAAAAGCCTTTGTTACGATTGTAATGATTCCTCCATGTATTATTTTTTGTTTCTCTGCGTTTGGAGATTGATGCGCCGACGTTGTGAACCGAAGGCATTCCCAGTGGATAAAGATGCTTTGCCTTGCCCCCTGTCTGGTTTTTCCGTTACATCGGTTGCGCGCTTAACTCCACTGAGCGTGCGCGGAACGCTATGGGAAATTTCCACAAGTCTTAAAATACCTAATCCTCACCGCGTGGCTGCGGGTCAAAACAGCGACATTGTCTGCCCAACCCCTCCCGCGTCTGCAGGACGCTAATACTTTGGCAATACAGAATGACGCTTAATGCATCGTCTCTCATTGAGGTAAATTAATCGAGACAGCTTTGTAAGTGCCAGCTCTTTGAATGCCATATATGCTTTACGGTGTGCACTTGTAGGTCATGTGACACAGAAAGTACATCCCCATGTCTACATATTGAGCATTCAGCAGAATAAATCTGTTTTAAATAAATAATTCTGTTTTCCCATTCCTACACGGCATATAATTAATAAATGTATGCCTGCATGTAACACCCCTTATATTCCAATTATACTGTATTGTTTTACTATTTATTGTATGTCTTAATGCCTATATAATATTTTCTAGAATACTTCAGAGTGTTAAACACTATACAGGAAAAAAAAACATTTGGTAGTAATCATCATCTTTCTTGAAATGTATTCCTAATCACGTGTTTGCAAGAAGTACCAAGTAGCCTGTCCAAAGTTGGCCCTAAGGACTCCAAGGTAAACTTCCATTAAGGTTCGCTCACCTAATTAGAATAAGATCTTGTCTGGGTAGCCCACTGTCCGACTAACGACCCCTTTACATGAAAGGACCATTGATCCCTCGGCCAATCTGATTAAAAGTGATTGTTCTAACCCCCTGATGCCTGAACAGCACAGTTCTCGGTAAAAGGGACCAATATAGGGATGGAGCTGATCGTAAAACAGCGCCCCTAATGACACCACCCAGAGGAAAAAACAGGAAGTGGCCCTTTGATTAAAGCGTTTTAGGGGGCAGAATGAACTTGCCGCTGTCTACACATCTACATTGCTTTCCTGCTATGCTTTTCAGCAAGGGATGTTTTTACAGAAGCACATTTTCACTCCTCTCTCTTTTTAATAGACTTCTTAAAAAACAATTAATTTTCTTTTGAAATTTAGAATTCAAATATATAATTCATTTTAACTAATATGTCTGTGTTCCCAGCACAGATATTGAGTCAAATTTTACTTTAAAAAAGCTGGTAGCACACATCAAAAACATTGGGCAATACATTAAAAACAATGTTGTCCACATACGCTTAAGGGAGATACAAAAATCAGTTTATTCTTGCGAGTCTTGCAACGTAGAAAAACCTGTATCTACAAAGTATAAAAATATACATGAGCGAAATGCTGCAGTTAAAGTACAGTGAAGATTATTAAGTGTAAAATATTACTTTTTTACTAACTTTTTTACATTGTTTTCTTCTCTCTGATCTTCATGCATTTATCCTGTCCAGTGCAGCTTCAAGTTCACTACCCATTGGATGAATAAAGAACCCACTTGTCACCGCACCAACTCATCTCAATCGTTGCTCAGTCCAAATATAAGATAATGGACAGAACAGAAACCCGCCCCCCAAACTCAACCTGAGTGTCGGCCATCAGGTCCTCTAACAAAAACCCTAGCTTAAACCCAAACACTCCCCTTCCCTACCCTACGCCCTAAACTCAACCTAATCTGTCAGGCCCCAAATCAGGCTAGCAGCCCCCACCCTTCCCTACCCCCTACACTCGACCTAACCTGTCTGCCCCCAAATCAGGCTACTAACCACCAGCCCCACCCCCCCTAACGCCAACCCCAACCCCACAATCAAACCCACATGCTGCCCTTCCCTACCCCCTAAACCTGACCTAATCTGTCAGCCCCCAAATCAGGCTAACCCTAACCCTAACCCTAACCCTGCCCGCCCCCCCAACCACAACCCCAACCCCTCAATCAAACCCAAACACTCTCCTTCCCTTCCCTACCCCCTAAACTCGACCTAATCTGTCAGCCCCCAAGTCAGGCTAGCAACCCCGTCCCCTACCCCACCCCAACCCCTCGCTCAAACCTACACTGCTCTTCCCCTCCCTTTCAGCCCCTCAATCAAACCCAAACTCTCAACCTAATCTGTCGACCCCCAAGTCAGGCTAGCAACCCCGTTCACCCCCACCCCAACCCCAACCCCTCAATCAACCCCCCCCCCAACCCCTACCCCCCAATCAAACCCACACGCTGCCCTTCCCCTCCCTCTCGGCCCCCTGCTGTCCGCAGCAGCCCAGGCCGCGGTGCTGTGAGGCGGGCAGGTTCTTGTAGACGGCGCGGCTGTAGGGGATGAAGCAGAGGCCCAGCTGCAGGTGGCGGGCCAGGCGGCAGTAGGCGGCCAGGGCGAGCACCAGCAGCGGCGTGAGCAGTAGGAAGCCCACCACCAGCAGCGCCACACAGCCCTCGTCGTTCAGCAGGTCTGAGCAGTACACCGACGTCCCATGGGGCTGCACCTGTGGAGTAGAGGAGAGGGAGGAGAAATGAGTACCACTGTGTGTGTGTGTGTGTGCGTGTGTCTGAATGTCTGTCTGTCTGTGTGTTCGTGTGTGTCTGTGTGTTCATGTGTGTGTGTGTGTGTCTGAGTGTCTGAGTGTTTGTTTGTTCATGTGCGTGCGTGCGTGCGTGTGTGTGTGTGTGTCTGTGTGTTTTTGTGTGTTTGTGTGTCTGTAGGGTTGTATTGGAGAGGGGTAGTTATTAATGGGCTGTAGGTAAATGGCCCACTTTTTGGAAAATGAGGGTTCTCGAAGGTCGTCCCTGTGGAAAAGCCTAAAGGGTAAGTGTTTGTTCAGTTTGTGAAGTTTCTTGAGTACTCATAGATATTTATTTTACATTGGACACCTAATAGTACGCTTGTGAGGCAGCATGTTGATGACATATACATGTTCAGTCAGTACTATACTGAAATGTTATGCAAACCAGGATCATTTTCTATGCGGTGAGGTGATATGAAACATGTTTTTCAATGTAGATGTACAGCATGTATAGTATATAGTGTAGCCATTGTTTTCATTTGAGATATGAACATCCTGTTTATATAGGGGGCATTTGACTTGAAGGTACACTCATAGGGTTCTCAGGGCACCTAACAGATGGCTGAAGAACATGACACACAGGCATACACATAAATACACTCTGTTTTTTTCTCTGTACTCTTCTCTCTCTCTCCGTTTCTCTCTTTCCCCACATCTCCCTCTCTCTTTCTCTCTCTCTTGCTCCCCCTCTCCCTCCATTTCTTTCTCTCTTTCTCTCTCTCTCTGTCTTTCTCTCTCTCTGTCTTTCTATCTCTCTCTGTCTCCCCCTGTCTGTCTATCTCTGTCTTTCTCTCTCTGTCTTTTTCTCTCCTTGTCTCTCGCTCTCTTTCTCTCTCTCTCTCTTTCTCTGTCTTTCTCTCTCTGTCTCTCCTCCACTGGTGCTGCAGGAAGCCAGCCTGATCCCTTGCTCTTCCTGTTGCTCAGCTGGCAGGGAAGTGGCCACAGCAAATGCCAAGGTCAGGGCTCCAGCTGCCATTAGGAACGCACATAGTGTACCAGGACTGTCTATGCTATGGATTCACTTAGTAAGTATGCCACTTAAAGTATGCCTAAATGTATAAGTATGCCTACTAAAAATGATTGGTTTCATGCACTCAGTTCGATGTGGGCATAGAAAAAACATTTGTAGGGGTTGGGAAGGAGTTGTACATTGAGATACAGTCAAATAAGCATACCACTAAATAAGTATGGCAATTAAAGTATGCCTAAATGTATAAATACGCCTACTAAAAATGATGGGCTAGCCACAAAGCGTCATGCACTCAGTTTGATGTGGGCATAGAAAAACATTTGTAGGTTTTGGGAAGGAGTTATACATTGAGATACGGTCAAATAACACTGATGGCTCTTGCATGTGTTGGTTATCTGTCCAAACAAATTGGATGTCATTACATGGTGCTTGAAGTGTGCATGTGTGTATATGTGTGTGTGATATCCATCAAGTGAAGAGATGAGGGGGGCTTTGAAGTTATCTGTGGAATGTGAGATAAATGTCCGAGTGGAGGAGGACATTAAAGAGTGTTGGGGGAGGAAGCCCAGCCCTGGCCACATACCTCTGCACACACACACATATACGTGTTAAATGTACTCGTGGACATGTAACGGATTACTGTTTAAACACGGGCATTAGCCAGTGACAGGAAAGGGCATATATATGCAAGCTGTTGTACTAATTAATGACGTCATTTGTATTCAGAGGCTTCATTTCTATGCAAGTTCACACACACAGATGTGAACGTGCTCACACATACATACGCACACACATACACTCAAAGACACACAATACATGGTCCTTTGAAGTCCACACACTGGCACCCTCGTGCATACAAACACACATACACACACACACACACACACACACACACACACACACACACACATACACACACACATGCTTTCCTGAACCCACCCTCACCTCTAACCCAATTATAAAAGTCCCGACACCGACACCAGTGAGTGTCTCACTTCCTGGTTCCTGGCGGCCTTACCGAGGAGTGGCACAGGAAGCCGAAGACCAGCATGACGAGGGCGGGCAGGAGGATGAGGCCGAACACGATGCTGGCCAGACCGGCGTTGATGGTGGCGATGATCAGGTTCTGCATGGTCACCAGCACCGAACACGCCCAGCAGTCCAGCGAGCTCCTCAGCTCCAGGTCGTCGCCCACTCCTCCTCCTGCCGCGGCTGCCACCCCGTTGCCTGCCATCGAGTAGGGAGGTGGCACCACCACGGCGCTGCCTGATCCAACGCCACCCGCCGGGGCCGTGCTCGAGGAGATGGAGTTGGTGTGGTGGAGCCTGGTGTGCTCCAGGTCCGAGTTCCCCAGCTGGGTCAAGGACTTATCCAGAGTCCCGTTTCGAGACAGACTCATTTTTGTACTGTTAACAAAAGAAGACATCAGGGTTAAAGTATACATTTTAGAGGCCAAACTGTCTTTTAATGGGACACTTTCAACAAAATGTACATGGCCACCAAACTATCATGCTGAGGATTAAGGATTTTTTGGGAGAAGAAATTCAAGCCTTATTGACAACAGACCTTTTTCTAACCTACTACTGTTTAGGAGAACACTTAGCATTTTCAAGACTTATCCTGTCTTTTACTCCTCGCCTTTTCCCTATTACTATTGTAATGAGTCTGGGCAATCATCCTATTGGGTCGGGTTTGTTTTCTAGTAGTGTAATTCATAGGGTCCAGTTGGTCTGTGAAAAATTTCTGGACACTTCGTCAGTAGTAGTGCACCTCAGGATCTACAGGTGTTTTAGGCCTTTAGTCAATACACACCCTCCCCTGAGATAGCCTCAGATAAGGTGATCTGTCCAGTATCATGTCCACTATCTATGTTTTCACTCCCAAGAAGTCTTAATGGATTCTGGGGAGGTTACGTTGGAAAGCAGTTACGCACGAGGAGAAGACATGATGTTGTATAACCATTTTGGCAACAACATCTTCAGTTTTATGGACCTTTTATTTTTGGTGGGGGAAGAGAACCAGCCTTGTGCAAACAAGAGCCATTTTGGCCCGAGCTGAGGTGTTGAAAAGTGCGGAAAATAAACACAGATAGCTAAAGTAACCAAACGCTGCAGGAAATGGGCCCTTCTCTAACATGCCCCCCTCCACTTCGCCTCGCCTCGCCTCCAGGATGACTAAAAAACACCAAACAATGAGAGCGAGAGCTGGAGCTTCAGGAAACAGTATGCTGACCCAAACACATTTCCCCTGTTGCCAGCCGAAGGGACATCTCCTCAAACACTGAACTTCCTGCTCACACACAGCAGACGTAGTATGTGGAAAACAGACTCTGGCCCTGCTCTTCAGACGACGCTTGGAAGATAAGAGAAGGATGGGGGGTGGGGATGGGGGGGCACAGAATAGGTTAACTTGGCACCTGGGAGCCTGTGTGTCTCCATCCTCCGAGGGCCCAGGTCCCATTCTCAGACAACATCCCCCAAGTCTGGCCCACGCTCAAGATGAGGAAGGACCGATACGTGACATCACTCAGCCAATAATAGTAGACACTATTGTGTTTCGCAGAACTTAACAACTTTTGCCCTAATCTCGAGAACACATCTCAGCCATACAATGGAGCCACTTAAGTCACAAGACAATTTCATCACGGGTTCTTTTGATTTTGTTTATGGCCTAAACATCTGCGTGCTTACGGATACCAGCCCTTCATGATTGGCAGTACCAAAAAGTTTCAGTTTCAGTGGACAGCAACAGATCATTACTTTTGATTAGATAAAACAAAAGTGCCCTCAGTCTTGAGTGATTTTTAAACAGTATTTTAAGCAAGAGTGATATCTACAACTTTACACATCATAACACTCACCGAAGCTGATGTTATAAATTATACTTATTCTAATAAATGCTATAGTAATGATGAAATTAAAAGTGTCTTCAATGGCAAATGGGTGTTTTTCCACACCCACCGATGTAATCCTAATTTAAAGTGGTAACAGTGTCATAAAATAACTCATTATATTTATTCAAATTAACACTTAGCATGATAGTTGTTAATATGACTGCTCCCCTTCACTTACCGTAATGATGATCCCAGTGATGTTCTCTTTCTTTTGTTTTGCGCTGTTCACTTTGCTTTACTTAACTTGTCACGTTACAGAGTGAAGGTTACTTTAACCAGATCTTCCTCAACTTCTTTTTTGCCAAGGAGGAGGTGTGAAGTTTCTTACGCGTTAGCGTTTTTTAAATCCAGTCAGTACCTTTTGTGTTACCCGTCCTGAGGTAGTCCCTTTTGGTTGTGTTGCCGCGTCTTTGTATGAAGTTCTTCTCAGGTGTTTTCTGTTGGTGTGTTGTGAGGAACCAGAGGTGCGCTGCGTTACTCTTTACCGTACACCCTGAAAAACCCAACTGACTGAGACCTCGCGTCTCTTCCCTCTCTCTCTCCCCTTCCCTGACTCAGTCTTTCCTTCCTCTGTAAAAAAGGTCCTGTCCCCCTCCTCCACTATCCTGACTGCTGTGTGTGTGTGTGTTTGTGAGGGGGGCAGTTTTGGTATTCGAGGTAGGGATGGGGGGATGTGTGTGTAGTTGGGGGTGGGGGGCGGCGCGGTCATCTGGGAGAGGATTCTCTGATAAGCATAGGGGAGTCTGCTGTGTTGTGGGGTGGGGAATATGTTCCAGGTTGAGGGACTGGAGTAAGATCTTGACTCTCCGCTGGTGTTCACAGAGACCAGCACTCATGTCATGATTACGTTCAGCATGACAAAAGCACTTCAGAGTGGTTTAGGATGGGCAGTTTTGCACTCAACACTCATGTACGGTCAAGCAATACATTTATTCTCCTAATAAATTGTGTATCATTTTACTACACTCACTGTTTCATCAGGGAAAAAAAGCCTTGAATGCATAGATGTTTTTCACATTTTCCATTGTTTCTAAACTGAAAACCAGCGACTGGCATGCCATCTACCCTTCTCTGACATAATCGCGCAAACACAATCTAACTTCCTCAGCTTGTGTAGTAATCTGCTATCGGGTTAATGGAGTGTCCAGCCAGCACTTTACGTAACAGGCATTCTTATATCACACCCATGGAGCTCTCTCTGCTCTCTGCCCACACATTCCTCTGGCTGTAACGCAGGGAATTAGCAGGCACAGATAAGAGTCTCGGGCCCCCCGTGATGGAGCGAGGGGGGTGGGGAGTGGGGGTTACAGGGTACCCCACGGGACGGGTACGGCGAGAACAATTTAATTTGGTCTGCCAGGGTTGCCTGTGGGAGGGACGGCTGGACGGCTGGAGGTGCAGTCCAGACTGTGACTATGAGGCAAAATAAACGATGTGTCCAAAAACGTTTCGGGGAGTCAGCTTTAAAAAAGCAAATCAGTGTCTGCTCACACATATATGTTTGCAAATGTCTTTCCAGCCCCTTGCTCTCCAGTACAATAACATACCTGAGTGTGATATGTGATGAGTTTTTGGAGGGTATCCTTAGGGAGGGGTATGCATCAATGTCTGCAGAGTGATTGCTTTAGCCCACGAGGACCCCAGGGGGGAGAGTGGGGGAGCTGCAGGACAAACGTCTGGGGGAGCTGTGCTGATAATGGGCAGTGGTGGCAAAGATTGAGGGGTCCTTTAATTTGGGCTGACCACGAGACAGGGAGAGAACAAGAGAAAGAGAGATAGAGATAGAGAGAGAAAGAGAGAAAGAGAGAGGGGGGAGTAGGGATGGGGAATGGGACGTCTCTTGTCTGGCCAATGTCAGTCGGGGCAGTGTTGGGTCTGGCAGCCAGGGGTGGGGTAAACTTGGACGAAAAACAGAGCAAGAGTTTCTGATTGTGAGTGGTGTAAGAAGAGAGAGAGAGAGAGAGAGAGAGAGAGAGAGAGAGATGAGAATTATGAACCCTCTGAGAAAGATAAGCCATGAGGGAGGGACAGAGAGCGAGCGGGAGAACGAGAGATAGAGAGCAAGAGGGTTGAAGAGAGAGGAAGAGAGAGCGAAAAAGACGGGATCACATTAATGATAAGGGACCAGGTGGGGTTTGGAGTTCAAAGAGGGAACAAAATGATTTCTGTTTTTCCCCTCTCTGCCTCAATTTCAGCATCTCTTGATGTTGCTGCTGTTTATTTTCTCATGTAGTTTAGGGGAGAGGGGGGGGTAGTGGTGCACCCAGAGGCTTCATCTGGAGATGGATAAAGGCGAGAGAGAGTGCACCAGGGAGACTTGGATGAAAGTGGTATAAAAAAAGAAAAAAGATTAAAAATATGTGGCCTAAGAGGGGGGGAATAGTACGCTGGAGGGAGGAATGAGCATGGAGGGGATATCCTGAGCAAGTCATGGCTAAGGAAGGCCAGAGCTTTCCTGTCCTCGGAGTCAGGATATCCGTGGCAAGAACCGCCGGCTAAAGAGAGGTATCCCTTAAAAAGTATCCCACCCCTCTATCCGTCCACCCCCCAACCCCAATCCCTCCCACCCTCAACTCTGCATTTTTGAGTTGTGCCAGACTGTTGTCTAGAAGGAAATAATTGTCTTGAAAGAAAATATGCATCCACTGACGTCCAAGACTACTGCCCGTAATCTGCGTGATTTGTGGTCAGCTATGTTAAGGTGCGTGTCCTGAACAAACAGACATTCGTCTATCAAAAAAGTTTTTATTTATTTTTTGTATGTAATCAATAATCAAAACCACAGAGTGTTTAAGACAGGTCTGGCTCAGTTTGTCTTTTTGTATGATTAGACTTTGTAGAACAATACAGCATAAATAAGGGGGGAAAGGAAGTTTAATGCTACCTTGAAAACGAAAAGAAAAGAAAAAAACAAAACAAAAATGAAGAGGCAACGGATGCAAAAAAAATCTTCACCTCAGAAACACTCTCTCAGTTTTTTTTCTTTCTTGTGTGTTTGTATAATAATAATCATTATTATTACAACAATAATATTCATGATAATTTTCAGAATAATAATAAAGCACGTTACAATTATGTGAAAATTCAAAAAGGAGAGGAAACAAATCATCTGAAACATGTCATCTTGTTACAGTACAAAGACATTCCATTCATACATGAGTACTGACTCCGGTTCTAAGCACCAACCAGTTGAGAAAGAGTAAGTTATAGTTCCTCTCTGTCATCTATAGTTCATTTACATGTCATTGCAGAGGACCAGAGGGGGGGTCGAGCACCATTTAAAATCAGACTTTCCCCCCTCTTTTTTTGCCTCTGTGCAGAAACAGGGACCATATAAAAACTTAAAAAATCTGGCAATCCCCATATTAAAAAGGAGCACCACTGATGTTCAATAAATACATACAGCTAACCAACAGACATACAAAACCCTGAAATAAATAAAAACACACAGAAATTCAGATTTTTTTTCAAACACAAAGGAAAGTACTGTGAAAAGCAAATGAAAACAACAAACAAAGTGAAAATGCACCATTTTGATAATTAATAGCATTGCAATTACAAATGTGTGACAATCTCTGCAGAAGCAGGAATGATTTGGGATTATACAAAAAGAGATCCACTGCACACATACACACATGGTTTCTTTACACAAAAGCAACTAAATCAGCCTTCAAGCAAACCCGTATCTTTTGAGAACTCAGAGAAACATAGATATATTTCACTTTTTTATTCTTAATGCTTTAGAAAAAAACGTCACCGTTTAGTTGTTTTTTGTTAATCACCTTTTATCTAAATACAAGTCACAAGGCCAAAATGGTGTAATAAGTCTAGGCTGTTAGAAAGAAGTCTATACCATTACAATACGAATAAATAAAAAAAATGAAAGTAGCACCCAATGAAAAATATTTTAAAAATCAAGGACAAAAAAAAGAGAACAGAAAAGAAGAAGAGCTTCATCACACTGTGAAAGGAATCATCATCATCGTAAAGAATCGGAGCAACGCCATAGAGATCAAGTTGCTCATTGACAAAATGATTCCAACTGATGGACCGCTACCAAACACACAGCTGCCTTGCCTCACTCACAGACACACACTTACCAGACCGGCCACGATGCTGTCAGATTTGCATAAGAGGAACTTAAGGAGTAAACTAGTACCTGAATAAATGCACGTGTTCGGCAACTTGTTTAGCTTTTTTTTTTTCTTTGTTTTGTATTGTTTGTTTTTTTTTTGTCCTCACACCTTGTGTAGTCACAGCAGTTTCCATTGGTTCGTTTTTGACCTTGACCTGATATGAAATTCCGACACAAATTCACATTTTTTTTCCCGAGTCCGGTATGCTTGCCACCAGCAGGAATATCTTGTCATTCCGATTGTGACCCAGATTGCGTCTGATCAAGTAGCTGACGGAGAGGGCAGGGAAGACAGTGGAGCTGAAGGTATCGTATCGTCTGCTGATGTTGTGCTGTTTATGTAAACAATGCGGCGTAAACATGCATGCTTGTTTGTTTGTTTGTTTGTGTTGACTGGCTGCTCGTCGGGACGCAACAGTAGTGGTTGTTATGGGAGCAAGTAGATGTCCGAGCTGGAAGGGTTTGGGTTTGGCTGATGAGAGTCCCAGGCCTCACTTGGAGCATGGCAATGGGGCCTAAGATGAATACAGAAAGAGAGACAGAAAGACAGAGAGGCAGAGAAAAATAAAATTATATAATCATAAAGATCTTAAATAGGCTTATGACTAAGATTTATTCAAAGAAAAAATGGTGTTTATTCAGAGGTGTGTTTGCTTCAGTTAGTTTACACAAGGTAATGAAGTTTTAGAATTGCACTTGCTTCCCCCCAAAAAATTACACTAATACGCTAAAAGGTTTGCGAGTTATCATTCCTGTGTGTGTGGGTGTGCAAGAGTGATAGAGAGAGAGAGAGAGAGAGAGAGAGTGCTTGTGTGTGTGGGAGGAAAGCAAGTGTGTGCATATGAGTGTGTGTGTGTGTGTGTGTGTGTGTTTGCGCTCTCACCACACAGAAGCTGTCGTAGATGTGCATGAGTTCCTCCATGCGGTACTGTTCTAACACCACCACGGCGGCCAGGCTGGGGCTGCGCTTGCGGGCACACTCCTCACAGTGCACCACGTACGTCTTCCTGCTGCTGCTCTCGCTCGTCACAAACAGCAGGTCGAACACCTCCAACTGCTCACACACACAGACACACATACAAACACACACGCACATACACACACACACGCACATACACACACACACACACACACAGAATCCATAGTCAGAGACCCTGTAAACCAGTCTAAGTACAACAAACAAGCTTGCGAATGACTACAACAAAAATACAAGAAGAGTAAAATATGAACCAAAGAATGTAAAAACTTTCTGGGGCTCTAAAATGTATTTTACAGTAGAAAGAGCTGTAACTCAATCAGGCTCAATCAGCCTAACAGATCACAATACAACAGACACAACAGAGTCTTATTTTGTTAAAGATCTTAAAGATTAGTTATGTGATCATGTATAGACCCCTAAAAGGGTACTCTCCAATAATATTGACCTGCCAAGTAACTTTGAGATACTTAAATAATGGGCAGTTGTGGCAAAGGATTCTAGAACTACCAAATGTAACAGCTTGTAAGGCAGCATTCTAGAGGGACTCACGTCGCACTCGTTGCAGTAGTAGGCGGGTTCGTCCTTCACGCGGCTCTGGTAGGAGATCTTCTTGCCAGAGGCCACCAGCTGGTCTCGCAGAATCTGGATGTGCTTCAGGGACTGAAGGAGGCAATGCCTGAGATAACACAACACAGGAAAGACACACACACACACAGCCACGCACGCACACGCGCAGACACACACACACAGGCACGCACACACACAGAGGAAATAAGAAGTGGATAGGAAAAGTACTGTGACATCTTAGGGCCACACAGTCACGGCCACACCTGTTTGTTGAAGGTCAACCTATAGTCATCCATCCCTTGAGTTTAAGTTTAGCAATGGAATGTACACATTTCAACTGTAATATCTTTATGTATGAAGTAATTTTAGGTTTCCTCATTTTTAAGTTTCCTTCCTGGGGTCATACTAAAATGGCTCACTAGGTTACAAAAACACACACACTCTCTCTCTCATTCCTCTCTCTCTTTCTCTTTCTCTCTCTCTCTCTCTCTCTCTCTCTCTCTCTCTCTTTCTCTCTCTCACACACACACACACACACACACACACACACAAACAAAGTCAGTCATTTACTCATAAATTCTTAAACTGTTGCATCAACAAACTTATAGCTTAATACACAATCTTTATTAACCTAAACCACTATTACAAAATTCATTAAAAGCATCCGTTCAGGCATCCATGAAAAGGATCCATTCAGACACTCACTTGATCATTTTGTGGGTGTCTGGGTCTGTTATTTTGATTGTGCGGGCCACATTCCAGGAGACATGGATCATGGGGACAATGGACTTGACTTTCTTGACCTCGTTCCACTCGAAGCGCTCCAGGGCCAGCTGGTATTGGTAGGCTGGGGGAGAGAGAGAGAGAGAGAGAGAGAGAGAGAGAGAGAGAGAGATTTATTGTTATTATTACTTTCCATGATTCTTCTTTTACTTAAGGAATTGTTTGTTAGATGATTATTATTGTTATTATTACTATAATTTACATTGGTAAATGGCGAAGGTTTCTTTTCACTTATTTCTTATTTCTTTACTATTCTGTATTACTTATTACTATTGTTATCAGTGCTTGATAATTGCTTTGGTAATATTGTATCCACATTCAGGCTATTGAACTGAACTGAACTGAACTGAGAGAGAGAGAGAGAGAGAGAGTAACAGAGAGAGAGACAGAGAGAGCGAGAGTAACAGAGAGAGAGACAGAGAGAGCGAGAGGGAGAGAGAGAGACAGAGGGAGAGAGAGAGCGAGAGAGAGAGCGAGAGGGAGAGAGAGAGAGAGAGAGAGACAGAGGGAGAGAGAGAGCGAGAGAGGGAGAGTAAGAGGGAGAGAGAGACAGACAGAGGGAGAGAGAGAGGGAGAGAGAGAGAGAGAGACAGAGAGAGAGAGAGGGAGAGAGCAGGAGCAAGGAGAGTTAGAGGTCATTGGGAGGCGTCCATATCCCTCGATATAATCTCTGGACTGGGTGGCGCGCATTACAGCAAAAGGATTATACCTTTTAGGGGACTAGCATTTACTGCAAAGTGAACCTGACCCGCTTTATAAGGTCCCACTGGGTCGAAAGTAAGATAGTTTTAGTTGGTTTTCTAAAAGGTCTGGGGTGCTGTAAAAGAAGGTCGAGTTGGGGGACTTAGGGGAGACTGCTCATGTTTTGTTTTTGTGTGGCTGAGAGAGAGTAAATCTGGTTTATGGTGAGTCTGTGTGTGTGCAGCTCATGTGTGTGTGCAGCTCATGTGTGTGTGTGCAGCTCATGTGTGTGTGCAGCTCATGTGTGTGTGCACCAGGCTTGTCCCAAATTCAGAATTGAATTGAGAATGACCCCCAAATTCAAATTCAATTCCTGAATTTCAAAATGAATTTGAATTGAAATTCAAACAGGAAGTGGAATTGCAATTCAAATTCGAATTGCAGGAAGTAGAATTGGAATTCCTTGAAATTCAAAGAAATTCATGATAATGAAAGTACCATTAACAAAGATTATATACAGACTTTTATGATTACACTATGAATTTAATATCTACTGCATATTAATATAGGACATTATCTCATGTCCACAGCATGATTTTGTACATTTATTTAACAGAAAAAGGCCACACTTTCTTGCTCTTTGCGGGAAGCAAACATTCCACAATATTGATGGCATGAACATGAACACGGAACAAGGCATGAACATGACCAAGAGATTTACAAGAGATGAGGCTCTTCAGTTACTTTTTGATGATAACGGAAGAGAATGAAGACAATGTGTCAGAGGAGGATGATGACGCCGAATATGGTGATGAGAATAGAAATAGAAGAGGCAAATGCAGGAACACCATTTCCAATAAAAAAAATGGAAATATCATGTGGCATCCATCCGCAACTGTTACTCCAAGTAGAGCCACCACAGAAAACATTATTCCCCTGAGACCAGGGCCTACCAGATATACCATCGCCCACACAGATGGCATTCTGTCAGTGAGTTGTTCATAACAAATCCAATTCAAGGCTTCATACTGGAGATGACAAACATTGAGGGTCACCGTGTGTATGGCACTAACTGGAGGATGCTTGACCTAGTTGACCTCCACAGCGACAAGGAAATGTTACTTTGTTGTTACAACTAAAACATCAACATGTCTATGAGCAGACGAGAAGTTAATTACTTTCAATGTTATTATATTGAGAATAAAACTGAAATTTGAATTAATTGTGTTGTATTAGTTTTTTCATTATTAGAACTTAATTTTAATGAATCGAATTGGTGCAAGATCAGGAAAATAAAGCCTATAAATGATACAACAAAGTAGAATAACATTTAAATCACCTTGGCCATGTTTCAAAGGGATGTCTAATACAGTAGATAATCAAAACATATGCAAATCAGATTTTTAATAAATGTATTATTGTAGTTTAGGCGGTCAATTTTGACCATTAACACCATGACGTTTAAAATGAAAATATTGCTTAAAAATATATATAAGCATAAATATATGCTTAGTAGTCTCTGTATAGCTTTAGTTGTGTTTCATATATAATTATTCCAATATGGAAGAAGAACACATGCCAAGAATCACATTCTTATTGATATGTGGTTTGAATGAATTTCTTTGAATTGCACTGAATTTGAAATTCCACTTCCTGTAATTCCAATTCACATTCAATTCCATATCCCCTGGGGTGGAGCCAATTCAAATTCAATTCAAATTCACTTCCTGAATTGAATTGAATTCTGAAATTCTGAATTTGGGACAAGCCTGGTGTGCACCACCTCGTGTGTGTGCGCGCCTCATGTCTCCTCCCCAGTAATTACGGCGCGCGAGAGAGAACGAGGGAAGTGACTGACATGAAAGTCTTCTTATCGAGATTATGACGCTGAGATAAGACGCAGACAGACTGATAGAACATCTGAATATATCCCCCCCACCCTCCCCAAAAACACACAACACATACACACAATCCCAATGCCAGCTTCAGCACACACGTGTCTGTGTTTGCTTACAAACACACGCATGCACGCAGACACACACACACACACACACACACGCACAGACACACACAATCCCAATGCCAGCTTCAGCACACATGTGCCTGTGTCTGCCTGCAAACACACACACACGCACGCAGACATGCAGACACGCAGTCGCACGCACACACACATACGCACACATACACACACACACCCACACGCAGACACACACGTTCTGTTATCTGCACCATTCATCAGGCAATGCAGCTCGCCAGGGCCTACAGTGCACTCACAGTTGAGAGGGCCCACGTTCCAGGCGATGTTGTTGCACCAGCCCACGGCCTGCACCCAGTGCACCGTCCCCGCGTTGATCCACACCAGGTCGCCGGGCCGCTGGATGAAGCGGTAGACGGGTATGTTGGTCCGGTACAGGTCCTCCAGCACTGGCCACCAGGAGCCGGTCAGGTAGTCCACACCGTGCCTGAGGAGGAGGAGAGAGGAGAAAGACAGACGGACAGAGAGACATAGATAAAGGAAGAGAGAGGGAGAGAGAGATAGAAAGACACAGAGAGATAGGTAAGATTAAGGAAGAGGCAGGGAGAGAAAAAGAGGGAGAGAGGGAAAGACAGAAAGACAAAGAGAGATAGATAAAGGAAGAGGCAGGGAGAGACAGAGAGGGAGAGAAAGACAGAGAGGGGGAGAGAGTGAGAGAGAGAGAGGGACAGTTACAGGGAGAGGGGACAGTGCCCAGAGGTTACAAATCCAAACTGACTATATCAATAGCAACGACCACTCACTACAATTACAAGCACACTACAATTGTAATTAGTATTACACTGATTATCCATTTAAGTAGAGTATGACTATGATGCTACATTTCTATACGATGCTTTGTTAATTAATATGCACTTGACATTGTATTTGATAGTATTATTACAATGTAGCAAGCTTACTGTAACATAATTTGTTAAGGAGACACTTTGTGCAGACATGTACAGAGTAAAGAAAATTATTAATTATAATAAATATCTGCAGCAGAGGTCTCTACGCCTCCAGGGTGGTGACTAATATAACTGATGAGGCCACTTACTTCTCACAGAAGTCATTGATGGCCTCCCAGTAGTGTTCGTGCACAGCAAACCACTCGCAGTCGCCAGGGCCGATGTTTATGTTCACTGAGCAGAAGTTGTTGTTCTCCTGGTGACCTGAGACAGGACACAATTTCCTGTTTAGTTCCTTACTCTTTCACAGTCATACATGATACAGTTTCACACAATCACAGAGATACACAGAGCTCTCCTGACTTCACTGAAATGCTATGTAGATCCATTAAGTCAATTTCTTTTTAGTGTCTCTCATACATCATTTTTATAGTACAGTTTCTTCTCTCTCCCTCACCCACCCATAATATAGAACTCCCTCTCTCTATCCAACTCTCTCTTGCTCTCCATCTCCAATATCTCCTCCCTTTTTCACACACACTCACAGTCAAACTCACAGCAGCACACACACACTCTCTCCCTCACCCGTCCATAATATCTCTCTTTCTCTCTCTCTCTCCCCCTCTCTCTCTCTACTTCTCCATTACCTCCTCCCTCTCTCACACACACTCACACTCAAACACACACACACACTCAAACACATACTGACTGGCTGACCCACCCATAATACCCCCCCCCCCCTCTCCGATATCTCCTCCCTCTCTCACACACACTCAAACCCACTCACAGTCAATCTCACACCAGCACACACACACACACCCATAATACCCCCCCCCCCCCTCCTCTCCATCTCCATTGCCTCCTCCCTCTCTCTCTCACACACACACACACACACTGAGTGTCTGACCTGGCGTGCGGCTCCCGGGCACCTTCATGTAGAGCTGGACGGTGTTCATGCCCAGGATGGTGTGGCCCACGTGGCTCAGCATGTTCCCGCTGGAGCTCACCCGCATGAAGGCCGGCAGCTTCAGCAGCTCCTGCAGCTGGGCCTTCCACCTGGGGGTCACCCATAGCATGAGTTCTCCATCACACCACATTTACCAAGCATGGCCTACAGTACATACATACAGCCTGACCCTGACATACATGCTCCTGGAGCTGGGCCTTCCACCTGGGGGTCACCCATAGCATAAGTCTGCATCGCACCACATTTACCAAGCATGGCCTACATACTGTACATACAGCCTGACCCTGACATACATGCATACATCCCAGCACTCACAAACTCAGTGCAATATCGTGATGGTTATCATAGGCTCTAGGACTCAAAGCATTAGGTGGTACTCTGGTAGCACATTACAGCAGATCGATGTATAGCTTTTATGTAAATATACAATGATACTTAAACAGTCTTTACACTATCAGGTACCCTAAAACAACTCAATAGAAGGACATTATGATTATCTAAAAATGACTCGTTAGTCATTTGTGCAACTAGTCTTACCTCTTAGGGTCAGAGAGGTCAATGTTGGTGCCGAATTTTATGATCTTTCCAGTTAGTTTCTGATCCGGGCTGCAAAAATAAGATCAACATATTTTATAATTATTTATTAAATAAAAAATACCTCATAAAATATACTTAAATATATTACTTTGAACTTTCAAGTTTCCGACTCAGTACCGGAATGAGGATGTGTGTATTGATAGTGTGGTGTACGCAAGTGTCCATCCTGCACATGTGACCTCTGTGCCCTCAGGTCCTTACCTGGTGTTGGTCACTCCTGGGGATGGGTTGGATGCAGCACCTGAGGACGCAGACTTCTTTTCATCCTCATCTTCATCCTCACTGTCCTTCTCCTCCTGCAAAATGCAACAGATTGCTGTTTTTGTGTGTATGTATTACCCCCTCACACACACACACATATGGGACACAGCCCTCACTTCTGCCACCCCCACCCCCTAATAGCATGAAAGACACAGCCCTTGTGCACACTTGCAAGCCCCTGCCACTGGATGTCACTGGAGGCCCCCCACCCCAACAAGCCACCTCATCTCCACACACTTTGCCCCATCCCCACCTTGGCACTGCACACACAGCACTCCTTCCCTTCCACACACACAGCCATCATCGGTCACCAAAGCCAATCCTCCCTAGCAACCCCAACTGCACTTTATGACACCCCCCACCCCCCCCATCACCCATTCTACCTCTGCCCTTCATCAGGTAGCCACACCCAAAATACATTCTATGCACTTTACTCCCCCCTCTCCATGCACAGTTTTAGACAAACAATCACAAATGTCACTGCATGTCCTACTCTACCAGTATGTCTATGAATATGACAATAAACCATATTTGTATCTTTGTATGAAGCTGACCAGCTGGTAGTGGACTTCTTTTTCCTTGTGTTTATGATGTAGGTATGTATGTATTTACCTTCCTTGTTGTAGTCACTATTTGAGATGTGTGTATATGTGGCTGAGACTGTGTTAGTTTAAGTGTTACTGTAGGCACCTGGCAATGTGTGTGTATGTGTGTGTCTGTGTCTGTATGTGAGCAAGTATGATTCTGTGTATTTAGCTGCAGGCTCTCTTAGAAGCTGCAAACTTGGCACTAAGGTATTTGGCAATAGCAAAGTGTGTGTGTGTGTGTCCATGTGTGTATGACAAAGTGTGTATGTGTGTGTGCATGTCTGTCTGCCTGTGTGCATTTGTGTGTCTGTGTACGTGTGTGTGTGCATGCCTGTGTGTGTGTGCATGTTTGGGTGTGTGTGTGTATACATATGCACCTGCAGGCTCTCCAGGAAGCTGGAGAGCTGGTGCAGAGTGTACTTGGCAACAGTAGTGTGTGTGTGCATGCGTGCGTGCGTATATGTGTGTATGTGTGTGTGTGTGTGAGATCACATGTATGAATGCACCTGCAGGGCTCTCCAGGAAGTTGGAAGCCTTCTACTGGGCGTCCTTGGCGACGACAGTATGTGTCTGTGTGCATACGTGCGTGAGGGTGTGTCTGTGTGTGTGTGTGTGTGTGCACACAGACTTATGTATGTACAGTATGTACTGTACCTGCTGCAGACTCTCCTGGTAGCTAGAGGCTTGGTACTGGGCGTACTTGGCGATTGTGGCGTATATGTGTGTGTGTGTGTGTGTGTGTGTGTGTGTGTGTGTGTGTGTGTGTTTGTGTGTGTGTGTGTGTGTGTGTGTGTGTGTGTGTGTGTGTGTGCGTCTCACCTGCAGGCTCTCCTGGAAGCTGGAGGCCTGGTACTGGGCGTACTTGGCGATGGTGGTGTGTGAGCGGCTGCTCTCGCAGGGCCAGGTCTGGGCCGAGCCGCTGGGGTTCCAGTTCTCGTCGGCCGGCTGCTGCACCTGTGTGCGCACCTCCACGGGATGCTCCGCATTGGCCTCCACCAGCGACTTGGTGGAGAACAGGCCCAGGTCTGCAGACAGCCAGGGGACGGAGGAAGTAGGAGGAGGAGGAAGGAGGAGGAACCAAAATAGTAAGTGGTGAGACAGGAGGACATGAGGAATAAGCAACAAGGAAATGAGGGAGAGCTATAAACGAAAAGATGCAAGGAAAATATACACGTATAGTGGGTGGGAAGGTCAGGCTATGTCCACACAAGTCTGTTTTTACTGTTTCAGAACCAGAACCAGATTTCTGTCCACACAGTGTTTTTACTTCTGTAACCAAAAGGTTTCTGCATACACACAAAATGGCAGAAGGCCTGAAACGGGGCATGAACGATCCATCCATACACTGCTGAGGTGTATCCCTGGAAGTGATGGCTTGCAGAATATCTCACCTTCTGCACAGGTATATATATCTATCTCTGCAAACTGTAAGACATAGCTGCACTACACAAAACCATGTTTGATGTTAGTTCTCCATTGTGCATGTTAAGCTAGTGGTAGCCAAATTAATTTATAACATTCGAAGGGAATATTTTATTGCTGTCTTCTACAATAGTGTCACAAGCCCAAAATCATGTCATAGGAGTGCAATTAATCAGGGAATTAAAGATCAAACTAGGGTAATTAAGGACACATTGGTTTCTTCACAAATGTTGTCAATGTGTCCACACTACAATACAATGCTGTTGTTTTGTAATGGACATGTTGGTGGCTCCGTTCCTAGATCATTGTGTTTTCAGAGTCCGAAAAGTATGCACTAGTGTGGGCAACAGCTGGAAATGTAAAACTGTTTTCCTTTGAAAATGTACTAGCAGAAATGTAGCCTGAGAGAGGAGGACAGAGACATGAGAGGAAAGAGAAAGGCCCCGGGAGTGCTCTCCCATGAGGCTGGCTCTGACAGGTCCTACAGCTCCACCTGTGAGTCCACTCTCGTCATCACTGCGTATGCTGATGACCCAGTGTTACTCCACTCCACTCCTGCTGTGTGTGTCGTTGCTATGTTTAGATGTGGCTTTAAGCGGTGTCTCACTTTGATAAATGTAATTTGCCTCTGTGTGTGTGTGTGCGTGTGTGTCTGTGCACGTGTCTACATTTAAGCTTAAAAGGGGGTTTCTATTTATGACTGTGTATTTTTGTGCACGAAAGAAAGGGAAGTGGTTGTGTTTGTTTGCATGTGTGTGTGTGTGTGTGTGTGTGTGTGTGTGTGTGTGTGAGCAAAGACAGCAAAAACGAGAGTAAGATGACTCACTGAGGCGCAGGGACCCTGCCAGGCCCCTGATGACAGTGACAGGGTTTTTGGGGTCGGTGCAGAACTGCAGCAACACGGGGGAAAAGGCATCCCTCTTACTCTCCAGCTGAACACAACACAACAAAGAGAGAGAGAGAGAGAGAGAGAGGGAGACAGAGAGAGAGAGAGAAAGACAGACAGATAGAGAGAATGACAGACAGAGAGAAAATACTGTTAACACAGTCTTCCAGCAGCACACACAAACACCGACAGCTGTCCCAGCTGAGGGACCACACTGCAGTCACAGGGGGCCGACAGAGAGGGATAAACAACTACCTGCTGGGGCCCCACATGATCACCCCTAGGCATAAACACACAGATTAAAAACACAATTAAATAAAAAAACAGGCTGTCAGTGGAACCATACTAACAGGTGACTGCTCACTTAACTGCATTTTCCTTTTATAGAACTTTGCTAAAGTGGGAGTATTAAATTATAATGTATCTGATAGACATTATAATTTAACATTCCCACTTGAGCAAAGTTAAAGCTAAGTACAATTCCTGACTAAAGAGATTAATGATTATTAATGACTCTCTAACTGTGTTTCTGATATGTGAAGCAAGGCATACATTCTGAGCAGTCAAATGGTGGATTTCTGATGACCGATGAATTATATTACACATTAATTTAGAAAAGAGGGATCTGACTTGTTGAGCCTTCAATGTGAAGTGTCGATGTTCAGGTCTTCCGAGAGCAAGAAGACCTGAACATTGACACTTTACACTGTAGGTTCAACAAGTCAAACCCATTTTTTTTGCTAAATTCATGAAACGAGCCCTTGTTTCCAAAGAGCACCTGTATTTGATACACAGTATAGCAGTGCAGTAGCACTCCTGACCACCATTTTGTTGGGATGTATCTTTAATCTATCATACATTACACTGGATGTTATTGGTGGTGGTTAGTGGTGCTTACATAAATGCTTGGTGTGGGAGGGTTGAGCTTCTCCCGAAGAATAGGGGCCCCAGCGGAGAGGTTGGGCTTCACTGAGAAGGCGGGAAGCAGGTAGGACTCACGGAACTTCCCCTTCACACTCGCTGTCCTGTGATGAGCAAAATGACAGACAGTAATTATAAATGGTCTTTGGACAATTGTAAAGTTCCCATTTGTTGCTATGTTTATACTATGTTTTGTCATCATGTTTTATTGTCTTGTTTATAAGATGTTTAATGTTCACTGTGGGCCTAGGGAGCACTGCAATTTCAAATTCTGTGTGTGCAACCTGTACATATGGTTTTTGACAATAAAGCTGACTTTGACTTTGACTTGTTGCGATACATGGTCTGGCCTTGGATTTGCTTAGTTTATAAAGAAGCGATGAAAAAGTCGACTGTTCATAGTGACATGTCAAGCATTATTTGAGTTTAAGGTTAAAAATGTGAGAAATTTACGTTTTGTACAGATAACACTTTGCCCTGACTCCCTATTAGTATCAGTGCTAACATCTGGTTGTTTAAAATTTTAATTCAAAATACTTTATTGGCATATACTGAACACAGGCCACCAATAGGACATCCTTATTGCCAAAGTAGTCCAACAGAATATAAGAGACAGATAGAATAAGAAACCCAGGTGCATTAGACATACATACATTTGGCATATAGTACCATTTTGTAAGTTGTTTTACCTTTTTAGTACCTTTTTGTAAGTCGCTTAGGACAAAAGCGTCTGCTAAGTGTAATGTAATGTAATGTAATAGTACATAACTAACTCTCTCTCTGAATGCACTCACTTGCAGGCTTGAATCACCTTCTCAGCAGTGTGTGTGTGTGTGTGTGTGTGTGTGTGTGTGTGTGTGTGTGTGTGAGTTGGAGGGGATGCAGGGGGGTTGTTGGGCTGTTGTTGGGAATGCACTCACTTGCAGGCTTGGATGACCTCCTCAGCTGTGTTCTTGATGCTGATCTCTGACAGGGGGACCCTCTTCCTCTCCAGCTCAGAGGCGATGAAGGTGCTCCGGTCGCCACTCTCCACCTTGATAAGGCGGATCTTCAGCTCCTTGGGCGGCCCGATAGACAGTGCCTGCAGCTTGAGGAAGTCTGCCCGTCCCAGGCCACTAGGGAGACGGATTTGGGGGAGACTGGAAGATGCGGAGGTGGAACTGGTGGTGTTTGTAGTCGCAGCTGCTTGTGCCGCTGTAGTTGTAGTTACTGATACTGTTGATACTGTCGATGATGATGAAGATGGTGATGGTGATGATGATGACGATGATGATGCTAATGGTGACAATACTGATGCAACAGCTGCTGCTTTGGCTGGTGTGGGTGTGATGATGGAGTTGCTGACAGTAGTGGATGTTTTGGCCTCCGGTTTCTCTTGCTCTTCGTCTTTCTTATCCACGTGCTGCACTTCTTCTTTATCGTCACTCTCAGCCCGGCTCTTCTTCTGGGCCTTCTCTCCTTTGCTCTGGCGGTTGGTGCCCTCACTGACCTTTGACTTTGTGTTATTGTCCTTCACCTGTTTGGAGGTACGGTCAGGAGTAGCCTTGGAGGAAGAGGCGGAAGCAGAGGAAGAAGAAGAAGAAGAGGAAGCAGTGGGTGTTTTCTTTGCTCCCTCACTCTTCACTTTTGGCTTCTTTGCCTCCTGCTGCTGATCTGCCTTTTTGGTCTCTCGTTTCCTTTTCAGGCTACTCTCTCGCGTCTTCTCCTCCTTCTGGCACCTCACCTCTGGTTCTGGTTCCTTCTTGATCTGTTTGTTTTTTGCCACAGTTTTCTTCCCCTTCTTCTCCTTTTCCTTTTCTTCACTCTGCTCTTCCTCCTTTTGCACCACCTTGCTGCTGGTTACGGCAGAGGAGGCATGCTGGCTCTCCTGCTCATCACAGTTGCGGTTTAGCTTGCTCTGGTCTGAGGGCCTCTTCACGTTCCCCTCTGGTGCCTTCTCTGGAGACTCTTGCTCTTTGTCTGGCTTGTCAACCTGGTCATCATCTGTCTTCTGTTTGTTCTCAGACAGATCTGGTGTTTCCCCCCGTACGTGTCTCTTCGAGTCTCTCTCTTCATCCGACGTTGGCTCGGACCGTGGTTGAGGTTCAGGTTGAGGTGTCTGGTCTGAGGTAGTCTGGTTGGAGGGCATCGCGGATGCACTTTGTGATTCCTGGCAGTGGATGTCGGAGCCCAGGGACAGCGACGAGGAATACTTCACCCCAACGAGAGCGCTGGGCGGAGGACGCCCGAACGGGCCTCCCCTGTAAGTATACCTGTGGTTCCCCAAGATGGACGCCAGTGATTTGAACACGTCCCCGACGCCCATCTGGTGCAGGTGTGGACGGCGCAGCGCCTGAGAACTTGACGTGTCTTTCGGCTCGGCCTCTGCGTCCTCGGCGTCGTCTTCCTCCATCTCCTTAGATGATTCTGGGATGCCGTACAGTTTGGCCAGGTCGCTGTGGCGGAGGTCCGTGCTTAACTCAGTCCTCACGTCCTCGGGAGTGACATCATCTTCGCAGGGCGAGGGGCTGGACGTGGGGCTGGGCTGCAGCACGGGCCGACACATGATGATCTTCTCCTCCTCCATCTCGTCGTCCTCGTCGCTGAGCACGGACACGGGGGAGCCCTGCAGGCTCAGGATGGGGGGGCTACCTGGAGGCTCCTTGCCCAGGTCATCATCACTGCAGGTCTCCAGGGCAGGCTGGAGCTCTGGGGCCTCCGGACGAGGAGGAGCCGGGTTCTCTCTGCTGCTGGACAGGTCTGATGTGGAAGGAGGGTGGGACGAAGGCCCCCCCTCGGAGCTGATCTCACTGCTGGTGGGCTTCTGGGCTTCTCTGTGTCCACTGCTGCTGGTATGAGACAAGTCCTTCACAGGGAGGTGGGGTGCCTCTGTGACCTTTTTCGGGGTGGTGTCTTTGGACGAGCGTGGAGACAAACAGCTGCTGTGATTGGCTGATGGTGCCCTGTGGGGGAGGGCCAGCCCTGAGGTATTTGCAGAGATTGGCTGGTGTTGGCTGGTGGTGGTGGTGACCCTGCCCCTACTGCCCCTCTTTTTTTGCTTGGGTTTCCCATGGCTCTCAGTCAGCTTGTGATTGGCTGATGGCTGACTGGGCAATACCTGCTGGTCGACTGTGGCGCGGCGTGGCTTGGCTGTTGCTGTGGCTGTTTCTGCACTGCGTTTCCGTGCAGACGGTGAGCTTTCTGTCTTTCCTTTCTCTTGCCTGTCCTTCCTGTAGCTCTTACTCTCCTTCCTGCTTGCCTCGTTACTGCTCTTGCTCTTGAGCTTCCTCAGTTTCTCATCCTCCCCCTTTCTTGACAAATTTCTGCCCTCCTTCTCCCCTCTTTTTTCCCCTCTTTCCTCCTTTCCCCTCTCTCGCCTCCTCTTCCTCTCCTCCATCTTTCTCTCCTCTGCCTCCTTCTCCTTATCTTTTTGTGCCTTTCTGTCTCTCCTCCTCTTGTGATGCCTTTCTCCTCGGTGTTTCTTCTCTGTGCGGCTGTGGTTGCTCCTCTCTGCTTCCGACACAGCCTCTCGATCCTCTGGACTCTGTTCATCCCTGCAGCTGTTCTGATGACTGCTCGGACTGCCCTCAGCTTTCGAAGTGCGGCTCGTTGTGGCCTCTGACCTTTCACCCCTGAGGTCAAATTCAGTGGGTGGGGAGGGACGGTGGGAGGTAGAGTCTGACTCCTCTGCGGCTGGTGATGGAGGTGCCACAGAGCCCTGGCTCTCTTGATCTGGCTCTGAAATGGGTGATGGGGATAACAAAGATGGTGATGGTGGTGGCGAAGGCGATCTCGCACTGTCTCTGCTGGGCGTTAGGGGAGATTTTGGCCGGGGGTTTCTCTGGTTGTCCTCAGCCTTGAATGTGACCTCTGTGCTGGAGGGTGAGTGGTGGGGTTTGGGGGAGAGAGATGTGGTGGTGGTGGTGGCGGTGGCGGTGGTGAGTCTGGAGGTGTTGTGAGTCCTCTCGTGCAGCTGATCCCGCTCTGAACCATGGCTGCCATGCTCCTGCATGTGACAGCACAACACAGAATGGCTAACAATTACAATTACAACAACAATAACAATTACACCTTAAAAAGACTATTTGAATGAAATCAAAACTTAATTTTAAACTACATGTCATAAAAGAAGACAAATCAGCAGACATATTAAAACATACATACAAAAACATATTAAACACAAATACTAAACACAATAATGCTAGAGAGCAATGATGTAGCAACCACACTGATGTACACTGAGTCTGGTTTACCTGCATCTGTTATTTACTCATTGTGTCTTTATATTGGGGCTAGGCCCAACAACAGCAGGTTTGCTGCTGCTCATGTCAGCCAGCTAACTAGCCTGCCATCTGACACACATTATCATGACACGGCCTAACAAGATCTGTGATGCTGCAGTCTCTCAGCTTTCACATTTACAGTCTCACAGGCAGTTAGCAGTGTGAATTAGGAACTAATGTGAAACGCCATGCAAACATCTCATTACTCTCCCTCTCTGCCTCTCCCTCTATCTTTCTCTGTCTCTTCTCTATCTATCCTTCTCTCTCTCCCTCTGTCTCTCCCTATCTCTCTCTCTATCTGTCTCTCCCTCTCTCTCTCTTCTCAGTCTATCTTTCTCTCTCTCTTTCTCCTCTACAGTCAGGGGGTCTACTATCTGATCATGCAAAAGCTGACACTGAAATTAAATTGCCTGCTGTACCTGTGGCTTTTATTAACTCCCAGGGGCCACAACAAAGGTAACGTGATGTGCAATAGCAATCACAAAAGAACCACCAGCAAGAGCAACTAAGGGAACTAAAATGTGTGTAACTTCACATAGGCACAATACCACAATACCCCTATTTTGTTATTAATTAATACTTCAAAAGATATACAATTACAAATGTGTTATAACTAATTGTTGTGCTGATGCCTTGATCTACATGTATTAGCTGTAATGAGAGCTTGATGGCTTTCAGAATTACAGAGTTGGTGGAAACCATTTGGGAATTTGACAATTATGAGCAACATGCATGAACAGATTTGAATTAAATTAAATGTAATGGAATTAAAATGGTTAAGGGGTATTCTCTCCTTGATCATGTGTGTGTGGTGTATATACATGTTGGCATGTGAATGTGTGTGTGTGTGTGTGTCTGTAAGTGTGTGGTGTGTGTGTATGCTTATATGTGTGTTTATCTGCAAATCTTTGCATGTTTACGTTTGTGTATGTTTGTGTGTATATGCACATTTACATGTGTGCAAGCATGTGGTTGTGTGCGTGTGTGTGCGTGTGTGTGTGTGTGTGTGTGTGTGTACTTGCCTGTGCTCTCCCCTCCTCTCTCGGTGGTGTGTTTGCATGTTAACGTGTGTGTGTGTGTGTGTGTGTGTGTGTGTGTGTGTACTACAGCTGCAATGCAGCCTGCCCCTCACCGCGGTGTGCTTGCCGTGCCGTGCCTGTGCTCTCCCCTCCTCTCTCGGTGGTGTGTGCCGCTGCTGCTGCTGCCGCTGCTGTTGGGGCTCCCCAGAGTGGGTGGGGCCTGTGGTGTCACCCGTGGGCCTCCGAGGTGGGGTGCGTGGCGGTGGGGAGCGCGAGTGATGGAGGTGGTGCTGATGGTGCTGCTGCTGCTGCTGGGAGGTGTGACTGTAAGGCACGCTGGTGGCGGAGTCTGCTGGTGAGGAGGGGGCCTGGCGGTGATCACTTGCCCCTTTGGGTCCTCGCTGGGGGGGACGGCTGTGGCCGCGCTGGCTGGAGGGTTGGTGGTGGTTGTTGTTATGGTGGTGGTTGTGGTGGTGGTGGTGGTGGTGCGTGTGGGGCTGGGGCTGGGGGTGGGGGTGCGGGCGGTGGGGGTAGACCTGGGATGGGTGCTGCTGCTTGCTGGAGTGATAGCCCTGGGAGGGGGCACAGTAGGACGGGGGGATGTCCAGGGGGTATGGGTGGCTTCTGTGGAGATGGCCATTCATGTCTGACTTGCTTGGTTCCTGACAGGAGACACGTGGAGACACCAAATGCTCATCAACACAGATACATGACAAATACATGATACAGAAATGATAGTTTCCATGTTGAAATGTCAAACACAACAGTTATACTCTGGGTTCCTCTACACCTCTGTCAGCCTTATGCCCTCCTTTTTGTAAGTCGCTTTGGATAAAAGCGTCTGCTAAATGTAATGTAATGTAATGGGTAAGTATCAATAACTGCAAAAGTGATCAACAGGAGTACACATCCATTATAAAAAAGTGGTGGAATAAAGTAACCAAGAAGACGAGAGGAATTCTGCATAATTCAGGTCCTTTAGCAAATTATTCATTCCTACAGGTACTGTTTCAAGCCTTTTGGTCTCTGTCACACTATTCTAATGGAGACTGTAAGAATTAAAACATTACTTGTGAGAACCTCAATAAAACACTTTGCTGAGGGAGCTAAAATGTGCAAATGTGTTTTTGACTTTGACTATGAATAACTGATCAAATCAACTTTGCAATGTAGATGAATTACGAAAAACAGGCTGGCATCTCTAACCAAACTGAGAGAAAGTTCTGTCAACCTTGACACTGACACCTACTACATACTATGTGTTACACTGAAGTGCATGATGCAGACTATGAACAACTGATCAAATCAACTTTGCAATGTAGGCGAATTACAAAACAGGCTGCCCCCAACACTTAAATATCTTTAACCAAACCAAACTTGACACTGACACCTATACCTGCACGAAAGCATATGTGTAACACTAGTGGCTAGTAGTTTCCAAGTTGTAACCCACTGTAACAGCTGAAGTTGATGATTGAAGAAAAGTGTTATTACTTTACTTCCCCATGTTAGCTGATGGTGAAACCAGACTGTACAGTATCTCTCACCTGGTAGTCGGCTGGGGGGCTCCTGTGGCTGCCCTGTGTCCAGGGGGCACTGCCCCGATACTGGGGGCTCCAGGAGGGAGAGCCATGGGAGTGTGGTCGGGGTGGGGGCTGCGATGGACCCGTGAAATGATTCATCCTGGGACGGAAAGCCTGTGTAGGGGGAAGATGGAGGACAGGAGGAGATGTCAGTCAGAGCAGGGGACGGCTGCAATGCTGTGGCAATGTTGCGGTATTACACAGATGCTCCGCTCTAGAGCAGATTTGCAAAGGCGTGGGGGTGAGGGAGGAGAGGGGAGGGGGGAGGGGGACACTTGCATTTGCACTTGGGTGAAGGACTGAGAGATAATCCCACCAAACCTGCCAATGAGGCAAATATGGTATTGGTGGAGTAATCACATTTTTAAATGGCTTATTTTTAAGACCCGATTCAACCAAACACAAACACGCCTGACAAAGGAAATCAGTACAATGCAGAGTGCATATGTGTACAATTTTAGCTGCAGAAAAGCCCCTCAACAGTGTTTCCGAACCTGTCTCTGTGTTGACAATGTGTTAGCAGTGTGTTCACTTAGTGTCCACAACTGCGGTGGACTACATCCCCATGTTTGCATTTCGTCCTCCTGGGCAATGCTCGAGATGGCCAGGGGGAGGTGCTGTCACGCAAACGGTGATATTTCACAAACAGGTCAGTAGAACACGCTACTAGGGAGCCTCGGGACATGAATTTCTTTCCTGGGACCAAACCGGCTAATCTCATTTATAGCACGGCTTGAGACTGCCATTCATTAAACAGTGTGTTGCGTGTGCTTTTAAAATGTGCATGAGATTGCTATTAAGTAATACATTAGACACATTCATTATTCAGTACACTACAGACACATAACAGTGACTTGTGTTTTTAGTTTTTAATGACTACTTGAGTTTCAGTAATTTGTTTTTTAGGAGACAGAAGTCTGAAACAGAGTGTTTTAATATTGGTTAAATAATTAAGCAGAAATGCAGGGGAGGAGGAGGAAGTGCAAGAAAGTAGAAATGGTCTTTCCAGAATGACCCTTCTCACTGATGGGTGTCTATGCTAGGGAAACCATGCATTATGGCCAGTCACACTCGGTACCAAGATGCCTTGTGGGACTTTTATTACAACTAGGCTCGCTCAGTTAAACTGACCCTGACATCATTTGGGGTGACTCAAACTGAGGGTCTGACCCCAGACCGCACACAGCAAATTGTGTAGTGTTAAATCAACTCTGAGAGAGAGTCAATTTTAACACTGCCAGTGTTTATTTTGTCCAAATCTTTGTAGTGTTAATTTAACACTCCTCCCTTACATATTTGACTCCTTTACAGTTAAATTAACTTTTTTGCAGTGTAATTTTAACTCTAAACTTTACACTTACACTCTTAAATTGACACTTTAACGCTGAACACTGGGAAATTAACTCTGAGAGTTTTGCTGTGTACCTACCTGCTCTGGGCTGGTGTACTTGCTCTTCTTGCGGGGGCACTCGTCACGGGGGGAGGGGGGGTGGTGCTGGGGGGAGGCGCGCTGCACTGGCACCTCTGGGTGAAGGGGGGCCGGGCGCTTTAGGGAGCCCCCCGCACCCTCTGGGAAGAGCCGGGACTGGGGCGCTGGGGACCACCTCTCCGCCGCTGGGGGACGTGCTTTAAGGTGGGGGTGCTGTTGCTGGGACGGGGGACCCCCATACTGAAAGGTGGAAGGATGAGAAAAAGAGAGAGAGAGAGGGAGAGAGAAAGAAAGAAAGAAAGAAAGAAAGAAAGAAAGAAAGAGAGACAGGAAACACAGAAAGGCATTTTAAAGAAGTAAATAAGATGGTGACAGGAATACGTGTGGGTTGTTCAAAGAAAAGGATGAAAACAGAAGAGACAGGCAGACAGACAGATGAAGGAGGAGAGACGGCGAGAGGAAAAGGAAGAAACCGTGGGTGGACCCAACCAAGAATAAATGAGACAGCGAAAGAGAGAACAGAAAGGTGGGCAGAGGAGAAATGTAGAGCTGTTTACTCGAGATGCTTCATTGGGTCATGTAGCTGTCAGCTTCCTGCAAGACTATTGAGAAATGTTGAGAAATAGCTATTTGCTTTCTGAGAGAAAGCTCTTTGCTATGACTGACAGAAAAAATCTTCACACATTCCATATACTAAACAAGTAGAAACTTCTCAACTGACACCATAACAACTTTCGCTTTTATCACATTGATGACAATAGCAAAACACTTTCTGTTTTGAGAAATATATGGTCGAAATAAAGCTGGCCATATAGACAAAGGAGTCATGGACAGTAACACTGGTTATACAATAATAGTTCAAACAGAGCCTTCTTTTTAATCAAGGCTGTAGTAGAAAAATACCCAGATAACTAAAATTCAATTGAATCGATGTTTAAATTACATCTATAACAAACAATTTGTCCATAACTTAATGTTGAAATAACATATTCTGTTATCTGTGGACAGCATCACCAACCTTTGTTGGTCTGTGTCGAAGAGTGTGTGTGGAAGAGTGTGTTTGGGAGAGTGTGTGGAGGAGTGTGTGGGAGAGTGCATGTGGACAAGTATATTTGGGCAAGTGTGTGAAGGTGTGTGTGGGCGCGTGTGTGGAGAAGTGTATTTGGGGCGTGTGTGTGTAGGTGTGTGTTTGGAGCGGGTGTAAAAGGCCGTGTACCCGTGATGGCTGGGCATGGCCGCTGGAGCTGGGCAGGTGGGCTCCAGGCCGCATGGCGTAAGCGCTGGCGGGACACTCGGGGTTCCTGCGGGGGCCGTGGGGCTCGTAGCGGGACTCCCAGGGCTGGGGTGGCCTCTGGTCCCTCTGGGGATGCTGGGGGGCACGGTCACCAAGGGACCCCATCCCCATCGGCCTGGAGACGGAGATGGAGATGGACATTCCTCTGTTAGACCTCCGTCTAACTTGCTTGGATGGTTAGACCAGTCAAACACATAAAAGAATCTCACACCATCATATTAAATTACTGCCAATGGTTGTTCGACGTTGACATTGTACTAGATCTACAAGATGGAGATTCCTCTGTTAGACCTCCATCTAACTTGCTTGGATGATTAGACCACTCAAACACATAAAATGTTAAAATGTTTGTTCGACGTTGACGTTGTACTAGATGATGGGCGAGCCCCCTCCCGCTCCTCCATCATCTAGTATAACGTCACACAGGGAAACCCCTTCCCCCACACACTGCTAACAAGAATGTTAACAGCATTACTATCATTAGCCAAGCTATAATTTATTCAATCATTGTATGACCCTGCACTATCCCCCAAATTCCCAAAGAGAATGAGTGAGAGAGAGAAAAGAGAGGGATATAGAGACAGAGAGAAAAAAAGAAAGAAAAGAGAGAGAACGAATGAAAGGGATGAAAGATATAGGCCATGGCAATCTGGTCCACTGTGAATCATAGATGATCATGAGCATGCAGTATGTACGGGGATCAGGCTGCTATCTATTTGATTTATCTTTTCTCTCTCTTGGCCATCCAGAACATGAGTCAGCCTCCTAATGTACACAGTTCTTGTTCTTAATACAGTTCTGTTTATTAACCTTTTCATTTTAGAGTAACAACTGTGACTGGTATGTTCACAGAGTGTGAAAGTGTATTTACAGCATATATCAAACAACAGCATTAACCTAAATACAGGTTTACTCCGTACAAAGTAATGGGTAACCTGGACTCAGAAACTACAATCTGATACCACTTATTCCAAATCACCTTCTTCTACCTGAGCACTTTACACAAGGTATTTTTCAATAATTAACTCATCTACCTGGCTGGAGAGCTGTGCTAATACAAATCAGATGATTTAGTGAATGACTGGAACAAATATGCGGTACTAGACTGTAGCTTCTGAAGCCAGGTTGCCCATCACTGTTTATACAAATGTCAATGTACAGAAAGGGGAGCGTGCTGACAAAAGTGATCTGCTTACCGGTCATTGTGAGCTTTGCTTGGGTGCTTCCTTCCTGCCATGTGATTCTGAGAGGGGTGATGGGATTGGTAGATTCCCCCATTGCATCTGTTCAACAGACAAAACAGCCCTCTCAGTACCCCTGCACTGCTGACCTCACAGGTTCTAGAACAATCCTGGAGCGTGTGATTGGTTACCTGGAGGGGCGAGCCCAGTGCTGATTGGTCGCTGGTGCCCATGGTGCTCGGTTGAGTCCGGCCGAGGGGAAGGAGTCCCATGTGTTACGGCCTGACGACTGCTCTGCTGTGTGATACATCCAGCCTAGGAGATACACACACAGGGCTGTCAAACACACACATATATACACCTATGCGAAACATACAAACACCCACATGTATACACACACACACATACACACACACACACACACACACATGCTGAGCTCACTGCTCCGCTGCAGTCAGCCTAGGACATACACGCACAGGACTGTCAAACACACACATATACACATGCTAATTACACACACACACATACACACACACACACACACACACACACACACACACACACACACACACACACACACATACACACACAAATTCAAAGGTCAGAGACAAAGAAGTTAAAACCCTGCTCAACTTGCCTCACTGCTGTGTCTGTGAAACCCTCCACTGTAAAACCGAGAGGTCACACCAGCACCAGCCTTGCTGCAGCTTCTGCTCTACCTGAGAACACACAGACACACAGGAGCACAGCTCAGTGAACAGGGCAGTCTTTAGCCTCCATCTTAGTCTGCTCTGTGAGAGAAGCAGTGTGGAGTGGCAATGGTGATGGATAACCAGTGAACCTGTAAAGATTGACAGAATGAACGTGCCATTTATAGCTTCATGAAAAGCCTGCCATTGAAGGAGAGAGGGAACGGGATACAGGGAGAAGGCTAGAGGTAAACACAGGAAATGCATGCAGATCTGGAGAGAGTGGATATGTGTCTGTTTGTGTGAGCAAGAGAAATAGATAAGTACAGAGAGGGGGTGGCGGGGGTGGGGGGAGAAAACAAGGCATTGGTATCAAGAGGAAACAAACAAAAAAAACACCCCATACCTAACAGACACTGTAACTCACAAGACTCAACTGGTGCGCAACCTCTTAGTGTCCTTAACACACAGCTGAACCCAATTTCGTCCAATTAGCGTCGACAGCTTTGCTATCCGCACAGCATGGGTGTTTGTGCTTCGAAGCACAAAATGTTATGGGCAGGCTACAACTGCCACATGGCCACAGGCTTCCCTAACAAAGCTCACCTGTTTCCAAGGAGACAGCAACAAGCACAGCACATCGTCATCCCTGTTTTAGATACTGTGTGGATGAAATTACAAGAACAGGAAGGAAACAACGCAATCATTCCTTTTAGATCAGGGCTGGGGCTGACTGGGGCTGGGGCTGTTGCCTTGTTACAGGTCAGCATGTACTCTCTGCGCTGGCTTTTAAGGCTCAGAGGCTTGGGCAGAAACATGATCCTGTGGCCAAACTTTGTTTCGCTAACCGACGCTGGCTGAGGCTGTACACTACCCCATCCCAGCTCAAATTTATGTAAACAAACAGAAGGAGGTCCTCTTGCTGAAATGTATGCATGTATAAACACAGCCTTCCTCCTCCTCCTCCTCCCCTCTCTCTGTCAGTGTTATCAGTCCCTACACCCATGCTCTGTGACTTAGTTAAACCACACCCATTCAGCACACAGTTATCAAGAGGAGAAGGCAAGCCACAGAGGAAGACACATGCAAACACACACACACACACACACACACACACACACACACACACACACACACACACAGGCTTTCTCTCTGACGCCAGCAAGCTACTGCCGTGGCTTTATGACACTGGGGTGAAGCGTTAGCCATAGAGCTGAACCAACTACAGCCTCTTCATTGTCCTACCCAGTCCTGCAGCAATTATGCTCAAACATGCAACAGATATGCACACAAAGACAGACATCGAACATGCAACGCAGAGTGCTAGTGCATTTGCACGCAGTGCTGTGTTTGAATAGGGCCACTGTATTTGCAAAGTATGTCATATCTTTAACCACAGAGACTGAGGCAGAGAGAAAGCGAGAGAGAGTAGTGGGAAAGTGAAGAGTGGAGTCCCACACACTGACTATTTATAAACGGAATCTGTGTGAAAATATGTGCACGTCTGTGGTTATTCAGTGGCACTGAGTCTGAAGAATTGCTGGAGAGGAGAGGAAAGGAGAGAGAGAGAGAGACAGAGAGACAGAGACAGAGACAGACACAGAGAGACACAGAGAGAGGGTAGTCATGCTATCTGGCAGCCAGTGGTCCAGCCCACACAAACATTACTCCAGACCCTCTGCAAAAAAAAAGAAAAAAGCGAGCAACCTCTTGTACAGCGGGTCACACTGGGACAGTAGGTCACTCCTATGGGAGGGTCCCTATGGGACAGTCAGTCACTCCTACAGGAGGATCCCTATGGGACAGTAGGTCACACCTACGGGAGGATCCCTAGCACATTCACGTGACTGATCAGGCTCAGTGTTACACCAGCTTTCGCTGCCCCCTGCACAGAGCATGGGCTCAACCTGACACTGCAGAGCGCAGATGGGCCTACTGTAGGTAAAAGGTAAAAGCCGCTATTTTGGTGCAAGGAAGAAACCCCCTTGTACCCTCCTGTCTTCTGGCATGTTTTGGCTTGGGCTGTCCCCCTTGGTAAGCATGAGTACGTGTGTGCTGATCTGGCAAGACTGAATGACTGACAAGCTGAAAATTTGGTTTCCGTCGGACACCAAGTAAAAGTTGGTGTTTCCTAAACCGTGATGACATGTTTTTTTGGTCGCAAAGTCATGAACTCTGTCGATGACGTGTCATGGGCTCACATAATAGTATGAACGCGAGCCGTTCACAGGAAAGTACTTCGGCTGCCAGTGTAACTAGTGCGGGGACGGGGTCCAGAATGAATAAAGCACACTGCTCACCTGGTAGTAGAGGTGCTGGAGTTTTAGGTCAAAGGTTCAGAAATAGGGGACGGGGACGGGCTCCGACACAGGGCTGCCCGGTCTGAAAACAGCTAAAGATGGGGGCTCTGTGTACAGTACAGGCTTTAAGCTACCACAGTCATATCTACCAGACTGTGATGTGAACTCACAACAATTGTATTTAAAAATGCCCTCTCTGTTGAAACTGCTGACCAAGAGGCTAAACTGAGAAAACAACGTATGTGTTCCGAATAGCGGTGGTTTCAGCATATATCTCTGGAGTGTTGCGCAAAAGTCTCTGTCAGCATAACTGTGGACAAACACAATTGGCAATCATTAGTGCAGCAGCTTTAGATTCTGCCGTTACAAACAGTACTGTTGGATTTGAAATATTCGGAAACTGTGGATTGTCAATCAGGTCAAACCAGCCTGGCAACTAGTGAGTGCATTATGCAAAGGCGAGCGAATAAAACACTTTTACATGGACTATTTTTTTTACCTGCTCTGGCACAGATTAGGCACCTGTTCTGTCAAAACCAATCGTCCTGTAGTCGTTTCAGTGTGCACACCTGTGGTATATGCCTGTTCAATCTCTAGTCCGCACAGAGGACATGCTACCCAGAGACGATCTGTCTCAATGCCACATGCTGTGCCTGACAGTTGCAGAGTCTGCATTATCGTCGAGTGCGCACCTGTGAGATATTACTTAAGGCACGCACACTATGGTGCTTGCGCTCCAGTTTTGCACCAGACCATATGGACTCTTTAGACTCAAGGGGGTATGGCATGAAGTACTGCAACAAGCACAGATCGAGGCATTTATTTATTTATTTGTTTTAAAACCGGCCGCATCTCCAATTCCCTTGATTTTCTATCTGTTCTTTCTTGTAAGACCATCTAGACCTAGTTTATTCACACTGGAATACAGTGGACTGTATATGGAATTTAAGGCATTTACAAACACAGACATACACACCCATGCACCTCACAAACACACATGCATTGTAGTAAAAGATAACTGGAACTGTAGCCTCTTAACATAGGAAACCTCAGGCTCTGTGTCAAGTGCATGGAAAAAAAAGTCTTTTGTTGAGCAACAGCAGACAAAGGCAAAGCCAGTGTGTGTGTGTGTGTGTAACAGAACGAGCGGTTCCTCGAGCCGCCTGTTACAGCGTCACACACACACGGTATAGCGCCTCTCACGCGCCACTAATGCCACGAGCCCAGCACATGTGGCGAAGCGTCACCATGGCAACAGCGCGGCAAAACACGCAGCACCTTGCGACAGGAGGCTGCTGCTGCCGATTGGGCCGATTGGGCTGGCAGGAAGTGGCTGGCTGTGCTTTCCTGTGGAAAAGACTGCATCTCACATGCCCTTGTGCTCATGACCTCATCTATACACTTACACTTACCACACACACACACACACACACACACACATGCACACACACACATACACACTTACACACTTAAACTTACCATACACACATACACACACACACATGCACACTCACACACTTACACTCACAGACACACACACACTCACACACACACACATACACTTACCATACACACACACTCACACACACATTCACACACTTACACTTACCACACACACACACACACACACACACACACACACACACACTCACATGCACACTTAAACACACACACACACACACACACACAAGCACAAATAGACATTTGTGTACAGATCTGTATCAGGACCTACATAGCAAATAGATGCATGCTGACACACATGCAAACACACACAGCCACAGTCTTTTACTCATGGTTGCACAACTCATGCTTGAGCACATCCAAGAACAGCTCGCCTTATGCTTTCTGAGAAATACATGCTCTGCAGAAGACAATGCTGTTGTTTTGTCTGCCTGTCCACCAACAGCACAAGCAGATATATGAGAAGAGCAATAAAGAACAATAAAAAAAAAACAGATCGATGCAAAAATGATTAATACATAACGATAAACCTATACTTAATGTAGCCATAATGTACACATTAACCCACATGTAAAGTATACATTTACTGTGATCTGGCATCGCTGCTGCATTGCTGGTGTTGAGTGTGTGGAGTGGTTTCCCCATACTTGGCTGCTCCTGCTGCCTAACACACACACACACACACACACACATGGCTTCCCTCTCGGCAGTGCCTGTTTAGTGTTAGTGAGAGGGCTTCTTTGTGTGGGAGGGGAGGACGCTGGGGGTGGGGTGGGGTTGGCCACACAGCAGATCTTTCTCATCAGATGACCGCCACAGTCAATACAGTCAACACACACTTGGACTGAGGAGCCACACAAACCTGTATGGCCGGACACACACACACACACACACACACACACACACGAACACACAAATGCACAGAGACACATGCATGTACACTGACACACACACATGCACACACAAACACACAAATGCACACAGACACATGCACGTACACGGATGAACACACACAGATACACACAGATACACACACACACAAGTGCAGGCACACACACACACATCGCACGAGTGCAGCTGCACGCACAGTGATACACACACCCACATTCAAAACAACACACAAAGCTCAAAGCTCTCATATTGACACACACTTGCTACATCAGCCTCTCTCTCTCAGTTGGGCGCTACTGCTTTTTTTCCTTAACACTTAACACAATTTCCAAACGGTTAAGCTCCAATGCTGATCCAGCCTAAAATTGAGAGATCCAGAGGTGTCCCCATGTAGTCCCAGTCCCCACAGGGCACACTGAGGCACCTGCCCAGACGCGCTCAGGTCTGCCCACTCTGGCTCTTAGCCCTCTGGCTGTGTGCATATCTCCCACATGCCTGTGACTGGAGACTGCATGAGGACTGCATGTGACCAGGGTTCAGTGAGGATGATGCAAGGATGATGCACTGTGCCACACACACACACACAAACACACACACTCAGGCACACACACACACGGGCACACACACACACACACACACACACACACACACACAGAGGAACACACACACACAGGGACACAGAAGTGTACACAGGCGCGCGGGCACACACACATGTGCATGCAGGCACCCATACACACACAAACAGACATACACATACACATAAGCAGACACACACACACACACACACACACACACACACACACAGATGCACACACACATTTAACTTTTATACTGCTGTGATAGTGAAAGGATGATGATAGAGAGGATAGACGAGAAAAGACTCCAGATGAATTATTATAGAACAGCCCACTGCAGGGAGGGAGGGAGAGAGAGAAAGCGAGATAAAGAAAGATAGCATTAGGGAGGGCGGCGAAGGATACTGTCAGGGAAGAATGGAATGAAAAGGGCCGGAAAGGGAAAGGGAAAGGGAGCGAGTGAATGAGAGACAGGCCGGAGCAGTCGAGATCAAGCCGATCAAATTACTGTCTGTGGCCGGGATTTAAACAAACAGACATTCACACTGCCAACACCCACCCCACAGACACACGCCCACATTCTCCCTTTCACACACACACTCACACACACACTCACGCACACACACATAAAAAATATTCTAAAAGAGTAACTTACAACTCTGTTGTATTTAACATCTTTGTGCGTTTGAAGTACCATCTATATCCATAACTCCCCATCTCCCATTTCTCTCCCTCTCTCTTTCTTTGTGTGTGTGTGTGTGTGTGTGTGCGCGCACACTTGTGGTGACCACAGGAAAGGGGAGTGGTGTGGCCTTTGTAATAATGCGAAAGCTGACAATGAAATTAAAGCGCGCACCCAGCACCTGTTGGACATGGCTTTACTTCCATTAAGCTGCAGCCAAAATACACAGAGGGGTCACCTACTGAGCAAACGTGAAGTACAGCTGCAGCCACATGGAGACCACCATCAAACCGATCACATGGAGACCACCATCAAAAAAAAAAAAGGGAGT
>CM059272.1:26984334-27036834 GCA_030347295.1 Setipinna tenuifilis
CCCCTTTTCTCTCTCTTTTCCTTTCTTTTACACACTCACTTTCTCTCACACCCTTTCTATCGCCTTTTCCCCCTCGGTAGACAAAGAAAGGAAGGGAATGGCTTAGTGAGAGAGTGAGAGAGAGAAACAGAGAGAGAGAGAGAGAGGGTGTGTGAATGTGTGTGTGTGTGTGTATGTGAGAGAGAGAGAGAGACAGCCCAACCCCCTTTCCACCAGCCAGTCTGCTTCATTTTTTTTCCTCCTCGCCTGCATAGCCCCTCCCCCATCTCCCCGTCACCTATCCATCCACAGCCTCGTTTCCACTGGCCAGCTTCCCTCTGCTCTCCCTTCCTCTCTCTCTCTCTCTCTCTCTCTCTCTCTCTCTCTCTCTGTCTCTAACATACACACACACACACACACACACACACACAGTAAGGAATACAGTATGTGTTTCCCTGGCAACCGCAGATACACACTTTACTTCAGTGGCGTCTGCACTTGGGCCATATTGTTCCGGCAGGAGTTATTTCCTGCTGAAAGGAAGCACTTCCTCAGTAAGCAGAGAGTGTATTTACTCACACACACACACACACACACACACACACACACACACACACACACACACACACACACACACACACACACACACACTTACTCACACACACACACATACACACACACACATACAGACACACACACAGAAACACACAGACACAAGTGCGCGCGCACACACACACACACACACACGCATGCACACTTAGCAATCACATGCTCTACCTACAGTGTGTTTGCGTTTGTCTTTGTGTGTTTAGTGGCTCATGCTGTGTAGCCTTGCGTGTTGTGCATAATCTTAACTGTGTCTAACTGTGTCAACAAGTGCCAGTCATGTGCTCTTTCAGACGGTGTGTGTCCAGGTCCTCTGTTTCTCAGTGTGTCCTCTGTATTCAATGTGACAGCAATTTGTCTACAAATGTCAGGCATGTGCAGTTTAACTACAACTGCCAAACACAGCAACACTACTTCACATCATCTGTATTCCCCTTCACTAAGTTAGGATGGCAGTAAACAAACAAGGCACTGCTGTTTAGAGGAAAGAGATAGAGAGAGAGAGAGAGATAGAACAAGAGAGAGCACACACAATAGAGAGAAAGAGAGAGAGAGTATGCACAGGATGTATTGTTTAAGGTGTATGTCTATGCCTTCTATTAACAAGACAATAATTACATCAGATGACAAGTGTCTACCATTACACAAGCTTACATCAACTGAAAACTAAAACTTGTCAAATCTACCTCAAACAAAAGGTGACCCTGTTTTGCTGTGTATTAAAATCCAGTATTTGTCTTGCACTTTAACTGTCTGTTGTGCTCTGCCCACTCATTCTAGGAAACCCATCCTGTGGTCTGTCTCTTTCTTATACTTGACAAGAAAACAAAACACTTTCCTGTAACAAACTATGTACTTCTTAAAATAGTCATATCTGACTAGTAAAATAATTCATATCTGTATAATCTCTCTCTCTCTCTCTGTCTCTCTCTCCATCTCTCTCTGTCTCTGTCGCTCTCTTTCTGTGTGTGTGTGTGTGTGTGTGTGTGTGACTGTTACACTGTGCAGGGGGAAGCTGTGCAGAGGGAAGTCAGCTGGGGACTGTAATTATGTTTGCTTTCGCTTTTCTGACTGTCCTCACGTCTTCCTCTGACAGACGCATCACATCTGCCCGTGACATTGTCTTCCGCTTGCTCAACTGGTAGAGTGAGGTGCTGCAACGAGATCAAAGAGCTGGGCCAGCACAGCAAACACACTGATGAGCCAACATGAGCCAACCAACTCTAGCTCCAACTATGAAGTTCCATTGGATCCTAAGTCCCCAAATCGATCTAAGTCGAATGTTCACCAGGGCTGTTTACTGTTTACTTGGCACTTACAGAAGTGAAACTAGTGGCATGGCTAAAATGTCTGCTGTCAGCACTGCCCTTGTTGTGTTAAAATGTGGTGAGTTTTCCCCCTCTGCTGCACGGCAGATAGCGTGCCTGTGTGTGTGTGTGTGTGTGTGTGTGGGGTGCGCGTGTGTGTGTGTGTGCACTATTTAAAGTGAAAACAAACAGTAGTAAAGTCGCAGGGAACACAGGCGCGATCGCTGCGGGGCCCCAAGCCGTGGCTGTCCAGCAGGAAACGTGAGCTGCGCTTTGAACACAGCCTCTCAATGACAGCTCGCCGGGGCTGTGAAAGAACTGAATCGGAGTGTGGAGGATTCTCCACAAACTAGGTCACAAGTGGAGGGATATTCTCTGGCAGGCAGGCAGGCAGGCAGGCACCGAGCACAAGCTCTCTTTCTCACTACCCCCCCACCACACCATCTCTCTCTCGCTCTCTCTCTCTCTCTCTCCCTCTCTCTCTCTGCTGCTAGCCTCAGCTGACATACACAACACATGGGTGGCTAAAGCAATTAAAATTGAATGCCGAAGCCTTTGCAATTCTCTGTGTGTGTGTGTGTATGTGTGTGTTTGTGTATGTGTGTGTTTGTGTATGTGTGTGTGTGTGTGTGTGCCTGTGTGTGTGTCTGTGTGCCTGCCTGGCTGCCTGCGTATGTGTGGCTGTGTGTGTGTGTGTGTGTGTGAAACAGCACGTCGTCTGAATGTGCCGGTGTGCACGAAAAAGAGATAAGGACCTAATGGCTACAGAATCTACACAATATAATGGCAATAAAGGAAGTGCAAAATCATGCAAAAATCCTCCAGCAATAAAAGCACCTAAATGACACTGCATGCAAAAAAGGCACATTTACATTGCAACGGACAAAAGTATATTAATCTATCACATAAAACCCACAGGGGGGAAACACAGACACATCACAGCAATTATCCACAATCCATCCATTTCTTTCTTACCTTCCTTCACCTTTTTTTTCTTTCTTCTCTGACCAGACAGTCCTTTTTGTCCTTTCCCTTTCTCCTTTTTTTGTTCTCCCTCACCTCTCCTCCTTTTCTCCTCCGATCTTTTCCTCTCTCCACTTCTCCCCTCTCCTCTCCTCTCCTCCCCCTCTTCTCTCTCCGTTCTGATGCTGGGATGTTCACATCAGACCCATCCACGTGCAGAGCCCCTGGGGGTGGGTCCACTCGCTCTGTGACTGCATTCGACCACCGTGCCACTCAATGCTGCTGGGCCAATCACAATAGAGCAGCTGCTGTCACTCATCACAGGTCGGCCAGTAGGCAAGAGGGAGGCGGGGCATAGTGAGAGTAAAAAAGCGTGAGTACATCTTGCTGTATGTGTGTCTTGGAATAAGGCCAAAGCTCTATGAGCTATTTTTAAACCACCACCAAGGGGTAGCATAAGACTCCATTTTCTGTTTTACAGGATTGGGGATTTTACTGCTGTATATATCGCTGCTGTGCTGTGAGTGTGCAGGCATGAATGAGTTCAGTAATCCTGAATATTCACTGGCATGACCTTGCCAGGTTTTATCAATAATTTCATGCAGCAGCCTTTTTTTAAATCCCGCTTGAGTGCGGTAGGATTAAGCTTTACTTTAGGTTTTACTTTCACACAGACTCCACTGACCTGACTAAAACCCTTTTTACTCTCATGAAATGGTACACGCTTGTGTTTTGTTGCCAGCAGACATTTAACAGCTACATCAACCTCGTCACCCTTTTTACCTGACAAAGCCACTGACAATTAATCACCCCTATAGTAGTTCTGAGATACGAAATACCAATCAGAAATACCCATCGATACCCATCAGTGAAATGCATGGGGGAAAGCTGTTCTCTAGACCACCCCTTGACAGAAACCAGCACGTATAAATAAGTAAAGAAACAAGGAAGGAAGCACAAAAAAACAAACAAGAATAAAAAAACAGGAAAAAAAGAAAGAAAGAAAGAAAGAACGAAGGAAAGAAAGAAAGAGGATATGAAACCTCAGTCAACTGGGAGTAGAAACATCATGTTGGTATGTAAACACAGCCTGAGAGTATCCAAATTTTCACGGCAAGTAGGAGGACCGACAACGCACTTCCCGCCACTCTGGTATTCTTCATATGAAGCAAACTAGACACAACTACAACTACACTACCAGGGACAACCAGTGATCATCTGAAAAGTTTATGAATGCGCCCATATAGGCTAATTCTACAGGGACAGCAACCCAACATTAATCTCTGCATATACTGTGAGGCTGGGCAACAGAGGGGCTGGGTGGGTGTGTGTGATTACATTGGGGGCAGTCCTCTGCCTGTGTTTAGCATTGCTGAGGGACTCTGGGCAAGTTTGTGTCTGGGTGAGGGAGGAGTTTAGGGGGACGGAGAGAGAGACAGAGACAGAGACAGAGAGAGAGAGAGAAAGAAAGAAAGAGAGAGATAGACAGAGAGATAGAGAGACAGAGAAAGAGAGAGAAAGGAGCAGACAGCAAGCAGCTGATAGTTTAGCAGTGCGCTAATGAGAGGATGGTCAGGTGATCAGACTGTGGTCAAAACAGCAGGGGAAATGGCTGCCTGCTTATGTGTCTGTGTGTGTGAGTCTGAGTGAGTGTGTGCTTTTGTGTAAGAGTGCTTGCAAATGTGTGTGTGTGTGCACGTGTGTGTGTGTGTGTGTGTGCGTGTTTGTGTGTGTGTGTTTGGCTGATTTACCAGTGTGTAGAATACACCACAAACAGGACTATGCTTCTTTCCCCTTCCTTTGTCTCCATGCAACATAAAAAGCAAGGTGAGAGAGAAATGCGAAGGCAAAAGAGCAGAGGGAATGTGGGTAGAAAAAGAGCGCAGGAGACGGATAGAGAAAGGATAGAAATTCCAGCAAGCCTTACTGACTTCCCATAGCAACAGCCCTAATGCTGCCCGGTCTCCATTGGACAGCTGAACAGCCTGCTGCACATCCCAATGTAGCCTTATCGGCCAATCAGAAGGCATTTCTGCTGAGCTGGGTTCCATGTTCACCATGGTAACAGGACTCCACGCTTGAGTCAGTAAAACATGAAACCCCCGTGCCGTGCACACTCAACAAGGGGACGGACACATGTGATCTTCATTACACATTCCTGACAGTCAAATTAAGGAGCCTCCGCGGGGTCATGCAAAAGGGACCCAAATACGCGCCGGATCCAGCTCAGTAGCCCTGCACAGACACCACATTCAGTGTCTCCAACACACAGCCCCTGGGGCAGGCAGGCAGGCTAATCTCGAAGCCCTCCATTGTAAGAGAACCCAGTAACATTTGGTGCTCTGGAGGGGAGGTGACTACATGGCTGGCATGGGGCCAGTGAACCCAAAGACTCCTGCAAGCGATGACATCACGAGGCACTCAGGGAATGAAGGGGGTCTGGGGTAGGGTAGCTCTGAGTGTAACTGCAGACTGTAAAAGTCATGGGTAAGCAAGCTGGTTAACCATCAAGGTGCTGTGTGGGGCATTCTACTGTTTCTTGATCACTGCATGCTGCATGCCCTCTGTGAGGGTCTGCCACTGCACATGCAGAAAACATGGCAAACTGTTGTTAAAAACAACACAACTTCAGGGCCAGATTAATATACAAAAAGATGAAACCCTTTTCTGTCTCATAAAGACATAAAGTAATAAAGATAGATCATGGGGATGTTTTAATACTCTCAACTCTGGTTACAGTAGATTTGTGTGATAGCATACAATCTCAGAAAAGAAGGTACAGAATTGTAGTTTTACTTGCCACACCAGCAGTACCCTCAAGGGTACAGATTTGTACCCCTACTGTCCCATTATTTCTGATAGCGTAGGGGTACAAATCTGTACCTTAAGGTACAATCAGCATTAATGTATCCCCAAAGGCTAATATTTGGACCTTATGGTACTGATATATACCTATTCAGCTGTGGAGAAAGTACAAACTAGCTGTAAAACAGTAGTTAAAAGGTACAATTATGTGCCTTCGAGGGTACCGCAATTCCGTACTGGTCTTTATGTATAAAGCTGCAGTGGCTAATTAGCTCTGAAACAACTTTCGAAGTTCTGCTTATGCATATTCCTGTACCACCCCCCCCCCCTGTATTGGCTCCATCTTTGGATCTTGTGTGAGGCTACAACACAGATAAGGCACAGCAGACAGCACAAGTAGTTTTCTCTTTCTCCCCTCTCTCTCCCATTATGTCTGCCTCTATCCCGCTCCCTGCCTGTCCCTTCCTCTGTCTATCTCTCCTCCCTGCCCCTGTGCTGGTCGTCTGAGTGCACATTATCAGTGTCATGGTGGCCTGGAGGATGTCAAGGCTGCAGATACCACCCCCTACCCCCCAGTCCCTCCGCCTCCCAAAGGGGCCCACTGGTCTCGCCAGGGCCCTGTGCCACACTGATAGTTCTGTAGTGTGCATGTGACTCTCAAGGCAAGCTAGAGACTGTTTCCAAAAGAAAGTAAGAGATTGAGGGCTGTTCATGTGGTCTTTGGTTGTACGACTCGTAATTTTAGAAGCAAGGGTAGGGCTACAACTGAACATGGATCTCTCTCTCTCTCTGTCTCTCTCTCTCGTTCTCTCTCTCTGTCTCTGTGCAGCCAAAACCTTGAGACATTATTGACAATTATAACACACTGCAAAGATATTGTGACTTGTAAATGTTTTCTACCGAGCGAGTTTTTTTTGTATGCCTGGCATGGCACATCATTGCTGAGTTATGACTTGATTACCCAGGACACCAACAGAAAATCTGTGTCCTTCAGTGCATGTTACTGCTGACTTTTCCTAATGCCCCATGTGCTATTTCCTGTGTTTGTCAGTACAGGATCATCTCAAGGATTCTGTGGTCACTATAACAACAAGTCAAGTCACTATAACAACAAGAATGTTTACCTTGTAGCTGCCACGTAGCAGCTCAGTCTAGAGTCTAGACCAAACAGATATGAGCGTGAACAGAAACACTTCAGATTACATTAGCCTGAGCGCTGAATATAGAGGAAACAGGGGGGTATGGTAGTGTCACATGTCACGCATCAGGGTATGAGTGGATGCCTTGTCCCTAGTGACAATTATAAAATGGGTGGCATTCCTTAGAGCTGCAGCTTGAGGAATTCCATGTTACAAAGGCAGAATTTCATTCAATTTCACACAATTAGTTATCTGACAAAACTGAGGTCACCACTAAGTCTGAGGAAGCTTAAGTCTGTCCCTTCAGAAACATGATGAGTCACAAAGTGCCCTGGAATGTAGCCTGCTATCACAAGTAGAAAGTTCCTCACTTCAGTTTCGCCACAGTTCTATTTTCGGCTACATACAGGCGTCAATTAGGTCAACCAGAGGATTTGAAAGACAATTCATGCTATAGTTCATACATGCAGAGGAACTATAATTAAATCAGACTTTTTTGGTGTAGTTTTCCAATTGTTTTTTTTTTTTAGATATATTGGGCAACCTATGACTAATTAAAAAGTATTTCCATTAGTTTACAAGAACTGACATTTGTGGGTCTTACACTGTACACAATACCTGACTTGTCAAAAACAAAAAAACATGTCTATCTAGCTCTCCAAAAAAGGTTTGTGTTTAGGTTTCCTATAATAAGGGCTATATAAAAATGTGCGACCAGTAAGAACTAACTATGGTCAGGTAACAACTATTATTTCCCAAGGTACAATGGGCAATTTGACCTCTCCAGATAATAATGCCACAGTCATCTTTGTATTTGTCATGACCACAGTTCACAGTGTGAATTCTGTTTATTTCTGTTTATTTCTCTTTTCTGTTTATTTACAAGCCTTGTAATGAGCTGTGTTGGCTATTTAATATCGCAACTGGGCCAGAACACAAACATCCTAGACTTGAGTGAGGTGGAATCACCTGTTTAGTATTCCAGTCCTAACCGTCAACAGCTGTGAACGCACTCTGAATGTGATAGGCTTCACTTGATTAAACTGTGTTTTTTTGTTCTCAGATTGAGGAAATGAACACTGACCACACTGAAGTCTTGACTTCATTATGTTGCATTAGATCTCAGACTTTGTGCTAATCATGAGACTAATTTCACTAGCAGCAGTTTTAAGAAACAACACAAGTTGCCTTGTGGGTGAAGAAGAGAAGTACACATGAGGTGTGGAAGGATTCAGAGAAAGCTGTTGATGCACAGTAACAGGCAGTGTGAGGTGAGAATGCTGTGTGCATGTCAGGGAAGACAGCCAATCACAATCCATTTCACACATGGCTGTGGCATGCTGATGAACCTGGCATAACCCGGAAGCATTCCACCTCTCTCATTGGCCGAGTCTGGCCTGCAGTACCCACCTCCTCATGGAAGCCATTGGCTCCCTGGGGTTGTCCGTCATACGGCTGGCTTATCGGGTGCGTCCCTGAGCCATATCCTCCCTCAGACAGGGGCTGCAGCTGGTGCCCTCCATCTCAAGCACCCGTCTGCTCGAGGAGGAGCCACGCCTGATGGCGACTTCATCTTGACCATGACCCTGATAAATGTGTCTGAGTGTGTGTGTGTGTGTGTGTGTGTGTGTCTGAATGTGTGTGTTTATGCATGTTAGTATGTGTGTGTGTGAGTGGGAGCACATGTGTGTGTGGGTGAGTGTGGAGGGTGTGTATGTATATGTGTATGTAAATGAAAGTGTGTGTGTGTGTGTGTGTGTGTGGAGTGTCTGAATGTGTGTGTGTGTGTTTCTCCATTGCGCATGCTCTTCACCCAGGGAGCAGTGGGTTCATGAAGTATGTCACTGAGGCCACACAGCGCAGCCTGGATGACACACTGATAGCATCGCAGAATACCCCTGATAGATGCAGAGGTCTATGGGTGTGTGTGTGTGTGTGTGTGTGTGTGTGCGCGTGTGTTCATGCATATGTGTCTGTGCGTGTGCATGTGTGTATGTACACGTGTGTGTGTGTGTGTATGCATGTGCATGTGTGTATGTGTGTATGTGTGTGTGTAATATCCCTAATGGATGCTGAGGTCTCTGTTTCTGCTCCTCCCTCGCAGTGAAGCGATACGAGTGCAGGGTTAAAATCCATGGCGCCACTGTTTCCTGCAAAGTCAACACAGTGATATCAGTACCATCTTTTGTTTGTTTTCTATAGTACATACAACCTTTATATACCTTATTTCCTAGATACTGCATATACTTTGTGTGCAGGAGGGCAATAAATGGGACGATAAAATATGAGGTGTGTTGCTTCGAAGCCAACAGAAGTCAAGGCAATATTGATGTTTACCAAGCTGAACTGAGTTGCTATGCTAAAGCAACAATGCACTGAATGCAATGTAATAGCACTGTGATGAAATGAGACACTCCTCATTCATCTGTCCACCACAGACAGCCATCACAGGGAAGAGCCTGCATCATCAGTCCTAATTAGACACTAACACATTGTATTGAGTGGCAATCACGAGTGACACACTAGACTGGGTAACACTAGACTGAACCTGGACATTTTTTTTCAGTAACACTGACAAAGAGCTGGAAAATAGGTTATATTTGTGCAGACACGTTATTCATTGCACGTATCACTGTGCAGTTAGCGCTGTGGGTTTCCTTGATCCTACATTGCCATCTTGTGGACAGTCAGATGTATTTGACACTGCGTACTTGAATTGTAAGGGAGAAACGTTTCAATGGGATATAAAACATTGCCTCAATGGATTTAAATATATCGTTGATGACTGAGATATTGATTAAAAACTCACAGCAACTTACAACTTACCAACAGGGTATGTACCCTTATAATTTACTTTGCTAATTTACAGGGTCAAAGATATTGAGCCAGTGGTCAATATTATAGTGGGCAATTAATGATTTATCAACTGTGATTCATAATTACAACAGAAATTAGTCTGGTAAGGAAGGCGGCCATGTGCTATTTACTGTGGCTTTCATGATATTTTGCCATTGCATCTTATGTAAGACAGTGCATTGCACGCACAAGTTTTCCAACTCTTGGCATTGTCAAGTGTGTGGGTTGATGCAGTTCATACCAGCGAATCTCAAGACAGTTCAAGTTGTTTCAGATCACGTTGGTGTGTGTGCGTCTGTGTGTATGTGCGCCTGCGAGTTTGTGAATGTCTTCATTAATTGTACCATACCACACGCCAACATGTACGTACCGGTACATGTTTTGCGATGGTGTAGCCATTCAATAGTTAAATAAAAAAGGAACATGTCGAGGGGCCAGTTGGCGTGCGACTGCTTGCATCTGTTTTTGAAACAGGCTCATGAAGCATTAGACAAAGTCTTTGATTATTGCTGCACACTGTATTATATAACTTTTTTCAAAAAGTGTCACATTATTATGATGTGTAGTCATCCTTCAGTTATACTGAAGTGTGTTTAATTGTAGTAATTGGGGTTTGTCCATTTGGCACCACCACGCAAGAGGTACACAATTTAGGAGAGACTGATAATGAGTCACGCCATTAGCATGTACCTCACTGAAATGATTGCATAATTACTTCACATTAAGTCAGTGAGATTCATGTATGTCTTACCTTCGCAAGGAACGGTTGAGGACACCACGCTGGCTCCATGAGACCGGTGAGACAGTGTTCCAACACGGACTGCGCAGTTATAATTCCCCCGAATCTGGGACATTCTACGACTCTCTCGCGGTATTTACGGACGAGCCGTCACGTCGTTATCTGCATTTCCTTGTCGTTTCTGTCAGAAGAAGGACGTTAAGCGACGAGAAAAAAGATGTTTCACAGGAGTTAGCAGGACCAACGCACTTTCGCTTGGTAACTGGAAAATACTTAGCGCGAAAGCATCTTCATCCAATGATGACATCAGCTCATACCTCTTCAGCACGAGCGGGAAGAGTCCATAGTTGTGGTCCACCAAAAAGTGCAGCTGTTTGCGAAAGGGAGCAACCAAAGTGAGCGTGTGTGTGTGTGTGTGATTGAATGAGATAGTTTGAGATGCTTTTTCCCTTTTGCCTCTTCACAGAATTGAAACTAACTGGCTGTAACCCAGAACTGCATTATTGGTGTAACAAATGCATACACGCCTGTGAATTACACCACCATTATCACACTGTATGAGCGTGACTATAGGGATGGTTATAGACGACTGATTGTAGAAACATCCCCAGGACGTTGAAGGGACTATACAACATCCTGTTTGTATGCAGGCTCATACACAACCTTTAAGGTCACTTGATGTAGAAGCATATCAATAAATAATAAAATAAGCCATTTCTTACACTAGGCCTGCTCTATAGTACAAGAGAGTTACTGCTTTGTTAAGCCTGTTTGCATGTGATTTAGAATTAGGCTGCTGTCATTTGCATTAAAGTGACAGAGAGTTTCATACCACTTTGTGATCTTTCTAGCAGAGACTTTTTTTTAAAAAAATCTGAATTCTGAAGTCTAGCAAGTTGTTCACATATTCCGTTATACCGATTAAGCTATTCTAGGCCTACCCCTGTGAAATAATTCAAAACACATTTCCTCTTTATTTAATGCAGTTTTTTCTGTTTCCTGAAAAAAATGAAATAAAAAAGACTGAGGCCATTAATAGGGTGACAATATGATATATATTAGCTTACTTTGTATAGATTCCCATCTGGAATTGAACATCTGAGATGAGGTTGCATACATAAGTGTCCACTAAGGAGTTGTTTAAATGGTGGAAATATAGCTTTGACTGCTGTCATGTGGGTTGGAAAAGATGGTGCACTCGCATCAGTTTTTATCACACACTCTGTGTGTGTGTGTAAAGTTGTGGAAAACAGACAATTTTTTTCCCCCACTGGTCTGGGAAAGTGACCAAGATAATTCCCTGCAGAGCCCAGCAAAACTTGATTCAGTACATCGATGTACAAAACCCTGTGCTATCTATCGTTGTCCCAAGTTCGCGATGTGAGCTGCTATCTGATCCAATCACCCACTGTATAATGCAGTTTGATACTCGTTAGCTTCGCCAGGGCTGGATCCGTACCAGCTGGAGTGAAGGCAGGGTGGGATGGGATGGGCAGAGCCAACACTATGACCCAAACCAAGGCCAGCTGCTGGAGAGCACTGTCTGTGATAAAGACATTCACCAATCCATGCAAGTCTCTCTGGCTGTAGCCAACAAACAGCTATATATCTACTGAGGAGTCATGATGTGACCTTTGGGGTTGTTCTCAAAGCCCTGCACACAGTCTCCTATGGATGTTACGTATACTCATTGCATGTAGTTTTGGTTGTGAAAAATGTATCAAATTTATCATTATCATTTTGGACAGTAATGATGCAGCTTTTGTGCTATGGTAACAGACCATTTCTTTTTATTATATCCTGGTAATCCTGGCACTTAAGGCCTAAAATCATTATTTCTTTATAGTATGATCACACTGGCAGATATTTATGATGAGAATTTACCAGTAGTGCAAGGCACTGTAGACATCCAAATCATCGCTGCCAACTCCCAGGTTTCATTGTCCAAACATCTTCATTGGTAATCAAATCAATATGTTTGACTGCAGCCACTAAAATTTCATGGATTTTTCTCCTCATTTCCCTCACTAAAGAGCTGGCTCCATGATGTGTTGTGTCTACTGACACCAGCAGCACAGATTTGGCCCAGAGCTGGGCCACATCCTAGATCCGTCAGCTGCGGTTAGGAGAGGGCCAGCAAGAGATAGCATTGAAATACACACACTGAAACTCGTCAGACATTTTGTGTTCTCGCGTGCAAAGACATCAGCAAATTCGCAGGCTAATGTGCTAGCCAATTACTGAGAGACTTGTCATTGTAAACAAGCTGAGGCACTGGAGTGGGAACGAGCGTGAGAGGCAGATGCTTTCAGGCTTTTCACAGCAGGTAGTAGTCGCAGGGCTTGAGTATGTGCCAAAATGACATCACAAGTAACCACTTTTAAAGGAAGAAAAACACATCCTATTCCAAACATCTGTTTCATCTGTTGTGCACTTCATGTTTTTGTGATGTATGATAAGTGAGTTGTTTTGCAAAGAACGAGATTGTTGGTGCTGACTTCTCAAACAGTATCAGTCAATATCCTCTGGGCTAGAGCAACACTATAAATATCCTATGACTTGAAATGCAACTTATCCTGAGGTTCCCAAATCCAACAGTGAGTAGTATGTAACTTGATTTTGAAGTGTAAAATAAGTTAAGCAATGCATTCTTCTGGGCATGCTTTTGCGGTACTGCCTTCACCACAGTCCCAGGAGAACTGAGTCCCCTTTTCCCCCATAGATTGATCATTTCTATTCTCATGTGGTTGATCTTTGTTCCATAGATTCACAGTTTGGAATTATGGACAAAGCTGGGCACCAAGACCGGAATGCTTGCAGCACCACCCACCAGGTAACCATGACAACCCAGCCCAATCTGTATTGTTTCCATGTCAACTGTAGCGTCCATCTACATTCGAAAGTCTGCTTTCTGACTACAATTCAAACTAACTCCCACAAGACACACACACACACACACACACACACACACACACACACACACACACACACACTTAAACCCGATCAGAACAAAATATTTATGAGCCATAATTCACAGCACTTCATAATTCACAGAAATCCTAATGCATAAGCAGTTCCCTGCGTCTATTTTCATAAATGTGTAACCAGTGGAGATTATTGTCAATTATGCATATGAAAAGCAAGCCCAAGTCAGCTGGCAGCTTTGCAAGGCGACTCCCCTGGAGGGCATGGTGGGGTAGAGTAGGGTCTGACTGACTGTCTCAGGGCCCTAACTGAACTGCCATGATGTCTCACCGGTGCCTTCAGCATCATCCAGTATTTAGCATTCGCGGCGGAGAATGAGTGGCGGAGGTCGGCACACTGCCGCCGCTGCCTGGTCCTGTTAAACAGTGTGGCGGCACTCGACGGAGGAATGCTGGTTGTCATGGCAGTGCGGGGAGAGGAGAATTCGGCAGGGGAATGAATGGAAAAAGCCTCTTATGGAGGGAAGGCGCACTCTTGACCTTCAGTGTAAATGAGGGGGGAATTACATGAGCAGACCTGTCTGTGGAGGCTGCAGAAGCAGATGCACACACTTGCCCACACATAGACACACACACAGACACAAACACACACACACACACACACACAGGTATACTCAAACACAAGTACACACAGACAGACACACACACACACACACACACACACACACACAGTTACACATGCTTATTCATTGTCGTTGTTCCTCCTCTCTCAAAAAACACCCTCTCACATACACATTCTACCACACACATACACATCTACAAATATGTAATTAAACAGTCATTAGGACTTTTCTGTGCTCTCAGGGACGCATCCACATAACTAGTCAGGCAGAGTTTGTGCCAGACATGAGTGCCAAATGGCCTTACTATAGAGCGCTAAATAATGAAAGGCCTGTAAGACAAACAGCTGTATGCTTCTTTTGTATGCTAGTTTAAGAACTGCAACGCCCTTATTACAGTTTCCCCCATACTTGTCACGCAAAATTCAAGGAAACTGCTGCGCTCACAACAGCTTTCTAACACCAATAGGATCCTACCCCTTCTCTGGCCCTCTTTGGCCCATCTAGGCAGTCAGGGACGGGCCTGCCAGAGGCACTCTTGGCTGAGGACCGCTCCAGCCAGAGCACAGGGCACCTCTGGGACTCCTTATTCGCCTCTGGATGACTCCCTCTTTGGCCCATCTACGCCGTCAGGGCTGTGAAGTTAGGACAGTATTGAGGGCCCCACATTATAATAATAATAATAATAATAATAATAATAATAATAATAATAATAATAATAAATCTTTACTTGTATAGCACAATTCATACATACAAGATGCAGCTCAAAGTGCTGTACAGTTTGGCAAGGTCACAACAAGACAACATTTCTTGCAGTCCAGTGGCGCCGGAGCAGTTGAACACATTAACAAAATGGCGTAATGACGCAATGCCTCGTTAATGCGGGCTCTTGCATGAACATGCGTAAAAACCATTTGTTGCGTCTTGATGGTGCAGGGAAAGGTCGTTCAGGCGCCGTTGACAGTTCCTGCTTGTGTCCGTAGGGGCGACAGGGGTGAGGGAAAACTCCCAAAAACTCCCAGGGACAATATTAATATTATTATAAATAGTAAGAAGCAGAGGCCAGATTGTGTGTTTTTTAAGTATTTGTGTGTGTATTTAGTATTTTTAGCTGCACCGCTGAATGAACCGTAAACAGTCTGTTGATCTGTTCTGTATGTGGGCTGTTTCCACACTCTGTCTGCAGGACAAGGGCTCTTGCCTTAGAAACACATTTGAAAATGATCAGAATCAGGGTCAGTGGCCAAGTTATGTAAGCAGCACATACAAGGAGTTTGTTTCTGGCCGATGGTGTTTAGCTCAATAAACACACTAACAGCAGTATTAATACAATAAACAATATGACACAATATCTTTGGGGCTTCTCATTCTCCTCCTCTATCCTTGCATGATGCCAGGGGTGTCGTCAGGGGGGAGTAAGCATGGTCCAAAGACCCAGCATTGACAGGACAGTATTCACATTATTTTATTAGAGGAAATTGTATTTTTTCATGGGGCCCGGACCAACATTTTAACCAGATTCTTTATGGTTCTTCCAGATGTGCTGCTAAAAATGTATATATTATATATAATATGAAAAAATGTGAGTGTAAACAGACTCTAAAGAAGCATAGCATTGTTATTTTACAGAATGTCTGTAAAACAACTGTTGACATCTGCACATGAACAATTTTTATTGGGGGATACCTGTCCTAGATGCTGGCGACTTTAAAGGGGTCCTTTAAATTGAAGGGTCAAGCTAACCAAAACGAGCGGATCAGAGCAGGCTAAACCTTTCTACGTCACTAGGTCATAAGCCCTGCCCAGAGCCATGTATGGCACGCTCACATCCATTGAGAACAGTGGACAGAAGCTAGGTGAACGAAAGACAGCGAATTTGCCCAATCAGAGGTGCCTTATTGACACGTCATGGATATTCACGAGGGACACCGGAAAAGCCAGTCGTTCAACCACTAGACCTGTTCTAGCTTACAGAAAACGACGTCAAACAAGAGAACTAGGGCATAATTTTTCACAGAAATGACGCACAATGCATTCAACCATAGTGGCGACACAGAAATATGAATAAAAATAACGATGGAAGGACCCCTTTAAGATGTCAGTCCAGGACTGAGAGATTCTGAACTGAATCATTGTGTTTACACCTTTGGACACTAGAGGGCACTGTCACTCCTTCCCATGGAGTCTCTGTGTTAGTCTTAACTCTTTACACATCAATGACAAACACAGTAGGCCTGGTCTTGTTGGACGTCATACGCTCCAAGTTTATTAATTGAATAAAACTGGGAAGTACTGCTTATTAAATGCCATTGTGCCATGCAATATAACATATATGATGTTTTCAAAAGGGCACCTTCAAATTAAAAAGTTGTACATGACAAAAGTTTATTAAACTAAATTATGTGATAATATTGGGGTACATATAGCAAGCAAGTACATTTTGGGAAATGTTCACCTTGTATGTTTTATTCCAAATTGATTTCTTATTAACATTCAGACAAATAAAAGTATTTGTACAGTATGCAGATTGTCACATTGCTAAAGTATGCAGCTACCTCAGTGGGACAACAAGGAGGTCATAGACCGCTTGAAATGGCCCAATTATGCCCCAGAACCAGTAACACATGACAGTTATAGTTCAATTACAGGGTGTGTAATAAGATACACCAATTAGGAGTAAAATCAGTTAGGACTGGACTGCGAGCAGCTGGACACAGGAGCGGCTCTATGGTGACACTGTCTCTTTATCTTTTGAACGGTTGCAGTTGACATCCATCCTGAGTCATAGCGTACACATTTTTTCCACACTTAACACTGAATTCTTCCTTTACGACTGGAAATATATTAGTGATAAGTGGCCGGATAAGTGTGATATGCTGCTGTGGAGGAGGAGGAGCAGTAAATCTCTTTGATATACATGTTAGGGAAGTAACCTCTAACTGCCTTAGAAAAGCTAGACCTCAGTCTAAATCTTCATGGGCGTTCATCAAAGTCCAGTGGTCAGTATAATTGAGCCTGGCTCACGTATACTGTGAGAAGCTTGTACACGGGCTTGTTCAGTGGCCCTTACACCTACCCCCACTTCTGCTGATTTCAGCACAACACTACAGCCGATGGAAATATACGCTATGGCATTATTTTGGCATTGTCCTCAACTATCTTGTCATTTGCAAGATATACACAACAATGTCCCCCTGATGTGGGCTCCAAATGCTGATGCACCAGATTGCAGCAGTAAATGTCAAAGATGCTTCATTAGGGAGATGGTCTGTGGGGTATTTTTGCATCAGGGAACAACACACACAAAAAAACATCTTGGTCACAAAGCACATAGACGTGTAAAGTACTGGGCAGTGTGCATGAAGTACACAATGTGTGAGGAAATGCTGAAGTGCCATTCAAAACAGTGTTGGCATGTTCCTAGGCCTGTATTCAAGTTTAGATGAGTTTTAGTCTAGGCTGTGAGTTTCTGCTAAGGTCACAGGAAAAATAGCAAACATAAAGAACAGCTAATCAAGCATCCTTGTACAGCAATAAAAAGAAGTGGAAGTATGATACCCGTGATTCTCATTCCTCTTTCAAGGCAGGTCCTTCACCTTCGCCTGACTCTTTGTTTACAGTCACTCAGTGAGCACAGGAGTGGAGCTGTAAGGAGGAGAGGGCCTGGCTCTTGTGCTTGGCTCTTCCTCTGTCAGATGCGTTTAGCTGGTGCTTACCAAGGACCCCGCCGAAGCTCCCCTTCCACCTTCATTTGCTTCACAGACGCAATTACTGGGGGTCCTTCAGTTCCTACTGTAGCCTGTTTGTGGGGATGAGAATTTTCTTTTCCCCTTGCGACAGGCAGTCTTTAAACTGGCAAAATATAAATCTGCTTCACATCTCAATAAAGCTCTTCAATGGCATAGCTCCCCAAAAAGTAATCTATATTCCACCTGTAAACATTCTCTTTATATTGATTTTTTTAAATAAGAACACAGATTCTGATATTCGCTGGCTAAAATAGACTGTATTCTCTATAATATCCTTATACTCTTAGATAACCCACAGTACCATCTGATATTTTGCATCAGTCTGCAGTACATCAGAAATAAGTACCTAAAAGGGTGCTGCATGTACCAGTAGTTTGTGAATTCCATTGTTTTATTAAATAGTACATTAGTAAGACTTACTTTAAAAAAATAAAAACTGAAAATATTTGTTTGGTTACAAATAATTTTGCAAAAAAAAATGATGACAGGGTTCCTTTAGTGTTTGCTGTGAGGTAAAGAATAATTAAGTTTAAACTTTTAAAACTGTGAGACTGACACTTCATACTGTACTGTATTACATGTTTTTAAATGTGACCCCTGATGGAGGTAACTAATTGAAAGACAATAAAACTGTAATAGGACCAAGGTCTCATTGGTCACCAACTGCCATTTATTAACAAAAAACTAATAGACGAGCAAAACAGTCCATGCAATTGAAACCTCCCTTTAGAGATGAGTGCACAGTGACACACACCATAACGCACAGCCAGACACACTGGGTAAAGAGCATACTTCAAAGAAACAAACAAAAAGAAAACACAGAAAGACTCTGCAAATAGAAAAGTAGGAACCGTAGGGAGAAAACATGGGCCATTGACAGAAAGGTAGTTTAGTTTTCTCCAGACAGCATCAGGGGTTGAAGAGGGGGAGACTCATATCAGCAGATGACACTCAGCATCGATTTTCTGCTGGAGTCCTGGAAAATCACGGGGAAGTGCAGAGAGGGAGGGAGAGATCTGGAAAACAGCCGCCAGTCAGGGATTTGGAGGGATTTTTGAGGAATCAAACGCTTAACTCTTTCTTTGCCAAAAGAGTTGTACAGTTTTTTTCAGTGTGATCTTTCTCTCTTCCTTTCACTTTCTCTGTCTCTGTCTCTGTCTCTGTCTTTCTGTCTCTCTCTCTTTCTCTCTATGTGATTATTTCAATATTCTACATTAATTAATGTCCCACATTTTACATTGTGTTTTTCAACAGTCATGACAGTCCTTTGTTCATGCCAATTTTGTTTGTTTATGTGTTTGTCAGCTTATGCACCTTGTATTTCTTTTCAAGCTATTTTTTTCAGTGTATGAGAATAAAATGAATATTCCTTCATTCCTCCACACACACACACACACACACAAACACGCACGCACACACACACACATACACACACACACACACACACATACACACACACACACACACACACACAGAAGGAAAGCGAGTGAGAGAGAGAAAGAGAGAGTGAAAGAAAGAGAGAGAGAGTGAGAGAGTGAAAGAAAGAGAGAGAGAGAGACAGAGAGAGAGAGAGAGAGAAAGAGTGAGAGAGTGAAAGAAAGAGAGAGAGAGAGACAGAGAGAGAGAGAGAGTGAAAGAGAGAGAGAGTGAAAGAAAGAGAGGCAGGGAGTGCTAGCCGCTGATTTCTTTAGCCCCGCTGCTGCTCCCTGCTCTCCCCAGGTGTGAGTAATGAGGAAGGCATATTTGTGCGTACTCTTGGCCAGGGCCACAGTGGGGCTCAGGGTAATGGATTCTCTTGCTCCGTCGACTCCCAAAATTCTGGGATTACCGACGGATGGGAGGATCTGCCATGGCGACTACCCGCTCACACCCTCTCGCCACCCGTGATGTCACCTGTCGCCGTGGTGAGGGAGCCTGCATCTGCTTCGCTCCAACCTCAGACATGGGCCTTTCTGCGTTTTCCTCTCTGTCTGTTCATTTCACTCCCTTTTTCGCAGTCTTTCTGTCTTTCCCTTGTTTTTCACTCGCACGCCTCTGTTTTATTTGCTTGACTTTCTCTGTTCATCTCATTCTCTGTTTTCCTCTCGCTCTCGCAGTCTGTCTACCATTTCTTCTTTCACTCCGTATCTTTCTGTCTTTGGCCTCAGTTGTTTTGTCGCCTATTTGTCTCTGTGCTTGTTTTTCTGTCCAATTCTTTCGATCCATCTGTCTGTGTTTATCTACACGGCCCTGCCTCCCTCTCCCTGTTTGTCCATCTCACTTTCTCCACTCTTCTTCCGCAGTCGGTGTGTGCCTCTGTTTCATTGTCTGTCTAGGTTCTTACTCACTCACCCCCAACCCCCACCCCCCTCCACCCTCCACCCACCACCTTCGAGCTCCTAACACGACATGCCTGTTCGCTGAGTGTGTGTGTGTGTGTGTGTGGGAGAGTGTGTGCTGACATTCCATTTGAATCGAATGTCTCTTTCCATTATTAAAACTCTATCACCTTTCCACCAGGAAGCTGGGGGTCAAGGGATCCATCTCACTCATAAGCAAATAAATGAGTCAGAAGAGTGAGCGAGGTCGAGGAGGAGGAAAGGAGGGAAAAAAAGAGGGGAATGGAGAAGGCTAAAGGTGGCAGATGGGATAAATGACTAAAGAAAAGAAAAGAGGGTTGGAAGAGGACTGTGGGAGTATATGCTCAAGGGAGAGAAATTGCCACTGCTATGTCGAATGCTGAAATACTGAGACCCACGTGTCTTGCAATTCACATTTCCCTGATTTAGTGTATTGTAGCATTCAAAATGTAAAGCAGAGACCAGGATGATACTCTTGACTGTCATGTCTTTATATTATATGTTTTGTTGTTGAATTTCAACTTTGGTTTGGCTACACAAAATTACAGTCATACATAGTCCACTAATCTAGTCATTTAACTTTAGTGCCAATACTCCTTTGTCCAGCCAAGCAAATGTGGGTTTCAAGGTTCACTTTCTGATCAAGTTTGGCATATTTGTGATACTAAAATAAGCCATGAGATTGTTTAGGGAACAAGGATGTTTTTGATTCCTCTTTTAGACGCAGATGAGATAATCAGGTATAATGATACTAATCAGATTGTGTAATAACATGTAATTAGCCGGGGAATTAGCGACCTGGCACAAAAAAATCCAATCCCGACATGTACACAAACACGCACACACACACACGCACATGGACACACACACACACACACACACACACACACACACACACACACACACACACACACACACACAAATAAACAGACCCCACTGAGAATTATTTTGTGTGACTGTGTGATTGAACTTAGGTGAACTGGAGAGCCTGTTGAGGATGGAAATTTTCCCCTTCAGCTCTAAATGAAACACATGCATAGATTGGAGAGGTTAACAAGAATGTCTGTTGAGAACAGGGGTGCTTGTGGGGGGTGTAGGTCAGAATGATTCAGGGGGCCTAGAGCTTGACAGGGGCCCACAGAGGACGATGATATTGTTGGTGTGGGTGCCCACAATTTCTTTCAGTGCCCCTGGTTGAGAACCCTTCCTGGAGTCAAAAGATGGTTTGTTTGAGGTGTGTTTGAAACATGTAGGACACTTTTAAAGGTTACGATGACCAAGCCATATCAATAAAGGCTTTTAAACTTATGAACCATTAAACACTGCAGGCTGCTTTAGAGTTTCTTGCATAGATTGGAGAGAGTAGAGAGAGTGCTTTAGAGTTTCGTGCAGAGATTGGAGAGAGTAGAGAGAGTGCTTTAGAGTTTCTTGCATAGATTGGAGAGGGTGGATAGAAACGGGTTGCGCTGCCATACCACTGCTGGGTGTAAAATGGGAGAGCCCGGCATAGTGGTGCCACTGGGGCAGGGGTGTGACCCAGTGGCCCACCAGCCAACTCAAATGACTGTGTTGCCAGAGCACACTGTGTTGCCAGAGCACACTGATCCATCACTATGACATTCACAGCACAACTGCAATGGTGCACAACTTTGCTGTCTGAGTCTGAACACCACAGATCATCTTCCTATTATTATTCCGTTCACCCATTTCTTTGCCGAACTACTAGTCCTAGGGGTTTCAAGATAGACGCCATTCCAACTTTGAAACATTCAGCCTGAAATTTCAGAAACAGACTTTATCGGGTTTAATTATTAATAGGGTTTATTGCCGCTGTAACAGAGATTATGCACCAATGCAACACACCAAGACAAAATCACACTTACTCATCACAGTTTACAATATGTGCACTAGGGATCATTTGATACAACTGGCGTTGTTCAAATATGTTTTGAATATTAAAAAAAAAAAAAAAAAAAAAAACATCTGATGTCATGCATCAACCTCGGTCTGGTCACTGAATTCATAGTTCCCCACTTCTTATTATTGTGCTTCCTCTGCGAGCGCACTTGTTGTTCTTATTATTCCCATGTCTTTGCCGAACTACTAGTCCTAGGGCTTTAGAGATAGAGACGCTGTTCCAACTCTGAAACATTCAGCTCGATCTGGAGTCATTAGCCCTTGTCGTTCGTTCATTTGTGTGTTCGTTTGTTTGTTTGTTCGTTTGTTCGTTTGTTATTGACGTTTTTCCGCGATATGTTGTCCCACTGAAATGAATGGTCAAATACTCAAGCTGATGATGTCATAGTGCCCCGCTCCACTGTGAGTGAGTGAAAAGCGTGTATACGCGTGTGTGTGAGAAAGAGAGGCAGAAAATACTGAATTAAGTTGACAAGCATGTAAAGGGCCCTGCATTGCAATCTCTCCTCTGAGCCATGAGAGGTGTAGAGAAAAGCCATGTTTTCACTGAATTAAGTTGAAGAGTTAAGAAGAGTTCCCAAAAATTACTCCTGTTAATTATGTTAAAGATATTCCAGCTAGAGAGTGAGATAGAGGAAGAGAGTTACAAAGTGGGCATGCATGTGCATGAAAGAGAGAGATAATACTGGGTTACAGGTGGACCAACTGCCATTTCTTAAATTTTGAATTTGAATTTTAGAAGTCTCATAACACACCTAGCAGTTATGCTAACCATGCTAACTATGCTAATTATGCCAATTATGCTGAAATGTTAACTAACTAACCGCAATGCCAGTCTTAACTTAACCGCCAGCTAACTTAGCTGAATGCGAATTATGCTAAAGATACTAATTATGCTAAAAGTTCAACTTCACTGACTTGAGCTGATGTTTGCCCGATAATCATAAATCTTGGCACATGCAAGCCCACTTTCAGCATTTGCTGCAGAAATGCAGTCTAGTTTTACCACTAGACTATGTGTTTTGTCTGTATGCTGTCCTGTCTAGACTGGCTATCAGTATATGTGCAAAATGTGCAAAACTGTCACAACAAGTTTTCTTAATGGCGATATACTATCTACTCTCAGTTGAGAGTAGACTCATCAAACTGCATTCCTGAAACTCAGGGATAGCCACACATCTTTAGGCCTGAATTGTGAGTGTGAGAGATAAACAGATTACCTGGACTTGTGCTCTTCTTTATGCCGAGGTTGAAGTAAATGAGAGAGAGACAGAGAGAGAGATAGGGAGACAGAGAGAGAAAGAGCAAACGATTCGATAGAGGAAGAAACACATGACAAGCTTCATCTGCCTCGACCAATTCTCCCACCCCAATTCAATTTCTAAATTCCCTCCTGATTCCTCACAGATGGACATCTTGTTTTTGCCAAGGGGTTTACGCGATTAGCAGGCAGCTCCAGAGCAAACAAAATAGATGCTATGCTCTGGGACATCAAACGCAGCGCAAACACCATGTTCCTTTATTTAGAGCTCTCAGTCCTGTGCTTTGCGGTGGGGTGGAGAAGGGTGTGTGTGTATGTGTGTGTGTGTGTATGTGTGTGTGTGTGTAGAGGGAAACAGGATGAGTTTTAGGTCAATTCCAATGGAGCCTTGTGTAAGTGGACTCTATTTGACCTGCTAACACTTGGTTTTTGGAAAAGTGAGTTGGTGATCGCAAGATATTAACTGTCTGACACTCTGCTAGGCTTGGTTAGTGGTAGGTTTTGATTCTAGATGGCTTACAGTCAATCATCTTGACCAGTTGTTTTGTATAAAAGGAGATTATACTAAACCAAAAGTACGCCACTGTACAGTCCATAGAGCAGAAAAAATCTATTATTGGCTAAGGTGAATATCTCAAAAGTGAATTTCCATCAGTCATAGATTTATGTGTGTATCTAGATATGTATTTCATGGTCCTCAATATTAGATGATCAGTTGAATGAAAATTTCAAAAATGTGTTGAAAGATTTCTGAAGGATAATTTAGCTGGTCTTATTCTTGAAAGTGAATGCATAAGTTATTCCAGTTACTGTTGTTACATTCATATAGCTCTATTAACAAGGCAGTTGCATATGTCCATATAAGGACATCTACTAATGTATTTAAAATGGCACCACAAACTAGCAAAATAAATTAATTTCACATGTACATGTTTATGTCAAGACGTCTGCAAGATGGTGCGTTTTGCAACAATGGACATACAGTATGTTTAATGCCCAATGAACATTTTCCTTCAGTTACACAGTTCATTTCACATTCAAGTGTGGTTCATACTTAAATATTTTAACAATCAAGAGTTTCCAAGTGAAGATGATTCCACCGTGGTTAAATTTGCTATATTTTGCAATGTATGCGCCTCTACATGGTCAGCATTTCAAAAAGGGTGCAAATATCTGCTATGCATTTAAATGGAGTCGATCTGACCATACTATGCATATAAATAAATGCTGTTTTTTTAATCTTCTCACCACTACCTCAGGCAATACAACCAATGTATAAAAGACAAAAGAAAAGACATTTTGAAAAGCATCATTTGACTCAAAGCCTAGAGCACGTAGCAATGCACTTATGTCTGAAGGACCACTGATGCCCTTCACTACACACTGAATTGAAACATTTGGCTTGAAGCTGAGTTTATAACCATGACAGATAGCAAATCTTATAAGATAAGAGTCTCTCTCTCTCTCTCTCTCTCTCTCTCTCTCTCTCTCTCTCTCTTTATCACACACACACACACACATACACACACACACACACACACACACACACACACACACACAAAGATGCTTGCAGCTGTGACAAAGCCAGTCCAAATGCCAGATTTGGAACTGCTTGTTGACTTCAGTGAGACAGCAGATGTTAGAAAACCACCTGGATAAAGGGGACTTCAACGTGCAGTACCCGAAATGCGGAGGTGGGTCGGAAGGGAGGAAGAAATAGAGTTTCTAGGGGAAGAGGGAGAAGGGGAAGAGAGGGAGAAAAACAAAAACTGAAAATGAGAAGGACACATTTTTATGCTGTGTGTTAGTTTAGTTTAGAGTGTGATTGAAAACACCTGACGACCCTCCCACCCCCCACTCCCCTCACCCCCCCACACCACACACAGAAAGACAGAGACAGACAGACAGGCAGGGACAGAGAGAAAGAAAGAGAGAGAGAGAGAGAGAGAGAGAGAGAAAGATAGAGGGAGAGGGAGAGTGAGAGAGAGAGGGAGAGAGGGGAGAGAGAGAGAGAGGGAGGGTGGGGAGAGAGGCCCCTCCGACTTCAATTTCTCCTGTAACTTCATCAAGCACTTGTACAGCAGCACAGTGCATACATTCACAAGTCATTTAGCACAAACTGTTTAGATGTTTCAGGATGTTTTTTTGGGAGCCTGATGATTCCTATCCTTCCTCCTCTACAGCATGTCCTTGCCAAATTGTTTAGATGATAAAAATGTGTGTCCCACTCCAGAGCAACGACTGAGCTCATTTCATTCTTGGCGAGGCGCCGCTGTCACCATTAGACACTGCAGGCTGCTATGTCATTGGAGTAAGCACAGGTCACTGCACTGTTGCCACAGGCACACTAGTCATTATGGGGGTAATTAATTGCTGGTGTTCCCTACAGTTGTTTTGGAGCAGGAAGTTATCAGTTCCCAACCCCTCTGTGTGTGTGTGTGTGTGTGTGTGTGTGTGTGTGTGTGTGTGTGTGTGTGTGTGTGTGTGTGTGTGTGCGTGCACGGGCGTGCGTGTGTGTGCGTGTGTGTGTGTGTGTGTGTGTGTGGGTGTGTGTGTGTGTGGACACATTCCCAAGCCCCCTGTGCTCCCTGACACCAGATCAGACCCATTAGCAGGTCAGAGAAGTAGGCCACAGCTGGAAATGACAAAATGAGACATGCGAGCGCAATCAGCAGGCCCAGCAGGGGCCAGCACATGTATGCCATGCCATGCTGGAACAGTGTGGCGGCCATGAGCATGAGTGGTTTGCCTATCTGGACCTTCTGATTATAACATAATCTATCATTTTTGTATATATATATATATATATATTAGGATACAAATGTTAATTATAAGAACAGATTAAATGTTCTTCAGTATGTTCTTCTTACAGTTTGTATTTGTCTGTTTTTATTTGTAATAGCAATATTAAGACAGACAGACAGACAGATAGATAGATAGATAGATAGATAGATAGATAGATAGATAGATAGATAGATAGATAGATAGATAGAATTTTATTGAATGTATGCATATACAAAAAAGTAAAGCATATCTATCACTTGATAAAAAAATAGTACATAACCAAATCAGCTACTTCTGGTATGTTAAATACTCAGACTAATATACCATGTATGGCCACTTACAGACCTCAGACTACAGACAAACCACAAAAGGACATTTTGATTACAGTAAAAACCATCATGAGAAGTGGCACAAGAATGAACATCAGACACTTTCTTCCTCCTTCCATCTGGGTCGCGTAGGTCAAAGCCAGGGCCAGACTCAGAGACACACTAGTCTATCTTCCCGCACTGTGAAATGGAGGAGGCGTCAAGGTCATGAACTTCCTGCAGTTAATTAGATATGACATTAGTAATGACAGGGAACCATTATAAGGCTTCTCAAAAAAAAGTTTCATCTATGATTCATGCATTCATACAAAAAGTGTTTAGATAAATTCTGAGAAGAATGGTGGTGAGAAAGAGAGAGAGGGAAAGGTAGAAGAGAAGAATGTATGTTGTGTGTTGTGTGCTGGTGGGAACGGGAGAGACAGACAAAAACAGCCAGGCAGGAATGCAGTGAGTGAAAGAGAGTAAGAGTGCATCTAATTGCTTTTATTCAGGTCATCAAGTGGGTGAGCTATGCGACAACTTTACTGTAGATAGGTAATTAGAAAACTGGCAGGGAGGAGGCCATGAAAGGAGGAGGTTAAAAAAGACAAAAAGACACAGGTCATCCTGGTGTCATGGAGACAGAAGAATGCTGCCTCCAACATCTGTACACACAGACACAGCCACACACACACACACACACACACACACACATGCACATCAGTCTTAGTTTCTCTTTTATATAGAGAGAGGGAGAGAGAGAGAGAGGGAGGAACACCCATCTACACAAGCAATCATACACACAACACACACGCACGCACACACACAAATGCACACAGACATACACACACACACACCTAAGGCTTGGCGAATCTGGAATCTGATAGATTGTAGCTGCACATCAAACAGCCTTTGATTCATTGATGGTCTGATTAGTATCTGGAGACAGATCTCTCTTTCATGTAGCTCAGGGACAGTTCCCCACAGAGACACTTAATGACTGTCACGTCTTAAACCGCCTTCTACTCCTCCTTTCTTTTTTTCTTTCCCTTCTTTTTTTCATACCTTCTTGTTTTTTTCGCCTGCTCTCTCTCTCACTCTTTATTTCACACCCTTGTCACTCCTTCTCTCCCTCTTTCTCTTTCCCTCCTTACTCTGTTGCTTTAGCATATATATCCCTGTCACACTTTCACAGTCTACCCGATTACCCCATTTTCTCTCTCTCTCTCTCTGTCTCTGTCTCTCTTCGATTGCTTTCCTTTGTAAAGAATCTGTCTTGGCATATTGTGAGTTTGTTAATCCATCACACTGTAACTGGGTCCCACTCCCGAAATGCCCCCCATTCGACCTTTAGCGAACATGTGGGCAGATAATAGGTGTGTGTGTGTGTGTGTGTGTGTGTGTGTGTTTTTGCGTTTGTGTGTGTGTGCGTGTGTGTGTGCAAGCATTTGTGGTTCTTGGTGTTGTAACCCTACAGCTGTTTGGAAAAGAGTTACATATTTGTAAGGCTAGTGTGTGTGTGTGTGTGTGTGTGTGTGTGTGTGTGTGTGTGTTTGGGGGGGGGGGGGGGGTAATTATGTATAAAGAAGCAGCTGCTGTGTGAAGAAAAGTGAAACATGAGGTGACAGTGTATGTATGTCATGAATAATAGGCACAAGTGTGTGTGTGTGTGTGTGTGTGTGTGTGTGTTCTTGTTTGCACGTATGTGAACAGTGAACATGGCCTGTACATATGGTGTCAGGTTTACCGAAGGGAAAGTTACGGCGAGTTTGGTATGAGTAATTTTTTTAGCAGGATTTCCATGCTGGCTAGTGAGAGCGAGATCACGTGTACACAAGTGGCACGACTGTGTCTTCAGTGGTTTATCTAAAATCGGTAACATATTCGCCTTCACCCATCACGTCATGTTTTGATTCAGTCTATTCATCTTCCTCGTGGAATTCGATCATTCATTCAGTCCTACAGTAAGTAATGTTTTAAGTAGGACATTTATGATGCTGAAAGTACCACTTTTGTTTATTTGCTTTGACTGACCTCTCTTTCTAAATCAAGAAGTGGAATAAACCACTGAACGGAAATGTTTCTGAAGAATTTGCGAGCGGTGAAAAGAATTATGAGATTGGAAACCAGATTTCGACTGAGCAGATTAAAAGGGAGAACGAGTGCGAGAGGGAGAGAGACATACCAGATGTCTCCAGTGAAATATGTTCAGTGGCGTTGCTTGACCCACATGCGACCTGGAACGCTAAGCTGCCCTCCTCCGCTGACAAATAAACCTCCGAGTACAAAGACAGAAACGTCACTCGACAGCTGCCTAATCGGAGACAAGAGAGGTGTCAGAGGTCGCAGCAGTGAAATGGGAGTGAGTTAAATGGTCAAGTAAGTGACCTCATGAACACAAGCCTCTTTGTCAGTGACATCAGTATTTTTTATATACTCACTGTATCAAAGACACTCTCACCTTGATACACAGCAAAATTCTCAGAGTTAATTTCCCAGTGTTCAGCAAAAGTGTCAATTTAAGAGTGTAAGATTAGAGTTGAAATTACACTGTAAAGGAATTAAATGTGTAAGGGAGGGGTGTTTCATTAACACTACAAAATTGGGACAAAATAAACACTGGCATAGTGTTAAAACTGACTCTCTCAGAGTTGATCTAACACTATACAATTTTCATGCTAGAGTAGATTTGGCAGAGAACAAAACCAAGGTTACATGGGTAGCACTTTATAATAACTACTTTCTAAGCATTTATTTTGCATTTGTTAACTATGTTGTTGTTAACTTTGTTCATCATTTGGTAACCATTGCTTTTACACTATTTCTCATCAGTAAATCATTTATAAACATATTGACACACATCTGTCAAATGCAAAATAAATCATTAGGAAGTACATGAGCACATTTGGGAAAAATAATTTCTTGGACATTATTCAGGCTTAAAAGCTTTCCTCAAATTCACTTCAATTTGACATGACTTAACACAACTTAAGTGCCGTAGAACTGGAGATCAGTGATTTGTATTTATTAATGTGTACGTTTTTAAACGAGTAGTCTACTGTATGTGACCGAATGTTGGCTTTGACACTGGATTTGATATTTAATTGTCAGTTTGTTAAATCAAACATTCTCGAAAAAAATATTTGCTCTGCATATAGTTTATATAGTTAATAGTTAATGACCATGGTTTCACTTCACTTTTTTGGCAGGAAGGGCCTGTTAAGTTTTGGAAAATTCCAGTTCAGCCACCAAGATAGTCTGCTTCCTCTGTTATGCATACTGTATGCCATCTTCAAGGACAGAAAACTAGAGGGACCGTCCCTTTTTTATCCAAATAGCCTACTCCTACATCATTATGTGAGGCAGCCAGCAACGACACCAGTAGCATGTGAACATATGCATTGCTGTCCACACACACACACAACACTCCTTGAAAAACATGAAAAGCCTCCAGTATTTAATGAGGAACGTGAGGGGTGTGTTCGCAGGTTTTGCTCCCCTGACTGACGCAGCAGCAGATTGGATTTGCAAACCTCAAGCTGCATGGGCGCATCAGCCGTGGAGCGTTTTCATTTGATTTATTTATCAACACTTCCTAGTTCTCCACAAGGTGGAAAGCCTTGTGGTGCACCAAGGGGAGTTGGGAGTAGAATGAGTGAGGAGAGAAGAGAGAGAGAGAGAGAGTGAGAGAGAGAGAGAGAGAGAGAGAAGAGGAGGAGGAGTAGCAGCGGTAGAACAGGAAAAACACATGGCATCTCGTCACAACCCATTTCCCATTCTGTCAGATTGGCATAAAATACTAAAGCTTAACCTGAGATGACACGGCTGGGATTATCCGAGCACATGTTACCAAACAAACAAACAAACAGCACAACATATGACGCGTTATGCTGGAAACAAACACAACCCCGATAGAGAGATGCTGAACACTCCCAATCCTCAGCACTAATCTGCACATCATTTGCTCTGAGATGTCTTGTCTTTGGCTTTTGGCAAATCACGCGGATATGGATATGGAGAGGACACGTGTTGTCGCAGAACTTTAAGTGGAGGTGCATCTATTAATCATGCCTCTATATACTATGACTATGGCCAGTCTATGCACTGCTCACACCCTGCCTTTGCCATTCATCAGGATTTAAATACACTCAAGCATATATTATTAATTCCTCTCGCAAGCTGTGTTAACATTTTATTCAAACAGAAGGCCGTTTTTACATTTCCACTAGACTGAAAAAAGACGGTGGGAGCGAGAAATAGAGAGAGAGTGAGGCAGAGAGAGAGAGAGTAAGACAGCGAGAGAGAGAGAGAGAGAGAGAGAGTAAGACAAAGTAAGACAGAGAGACTGTGTGTGTGTATGCATGTGTGTGGTTGGAGCCATCTGCATTCTTTTCACACACAAACTAAATGACATTTGGCCTTATCTCTTCCTCTGTGTGTTTACCTCTGGTCTAGCCCGTTGACAAGTGGCACAGCTGAGATAGCTTCAGACACAGCGCTGCTGCTACTGCCTGCTGGAGCAGCAGCCCCTCCTCGGCGAAAAGCGTCTGAAGCGCCTCTCGTCTCCTGCCTCAATTGCGTATTTATTTACGTGGCCCTCTAATCAATTATTGAAATATGTTATCGTTAAACGGCCAAGATGTTGTTTGTATTTAGGAAAATCTGTGTTCTCTATGCTTGAGGAAACAGGAGTGTTGGCGAAACGTGCAGAGCTTTCTGAGACTGAACCAGTGGAGTGATGTGAAAGCAAATTGGGGCCGGAGAGGGTGAGAGAGAGAGGGAGAGAGAAAGACAGAGAGAAAGAAAGAGAGACAGAGAGAGAAAGAAAGAGAGACAGAGAGAGACGGAGAGAGAAAGACAGAGAGAAAGAAAAAGAGACAGAGAGAGACAAAAAAGAGAGAGAAAGCAGGGTATGAAAAGAACATGTTGACGTGAGTATATGTGTACTACAAACACACATATGACCAGCTGTATTCATGAATGAATTTGGATATGTCTGTGTATGTACGTTTATGAGCTTCTGAGCTGGTGCCTGTGGTGATATATAACATCTCCTAAAGGCTTTTGTGTATTACAGTAAGATAATCATACATACAACTGCACACTTGTGAGCTTGTGTGTGTGTAGGTGTGTGTGTATTTGTCTGTATAAGTTTGTGACTTGGTGTCTGTGATGACTAAGACAAATCTAATGATCTGAATGTATGCAGCTCTTTATATCTCTATGTGTGCATATCAATTTAATTTCCATATGATCATATTAATATGTGCAAATACATGTATGTTGTGTGTGTGTGTGTGTGTGTGTGTGTGTGTGTGTGTGTGTGTGTGTGTGTGTGTGCATGGTTATCAGAAAGAGAATGCTACATCAGTTATTGCTTGGGTGTGTGCATGATGTACACATAATAAGCTTTATATTAGCTGCTTAGGCACAGGCTGTTATTTTTTTGTGTTTTTTAACCTTTACATGTTTCAACTGCACACCTGCTGTCTTCCTCAGAAGCTTCATGAAGCTGAGGTGATGTGGGGGTTTGTAGTTTTACGTCAGCTGATCTGTGCAGGTTTGCAGAATCCCCATGCAGCCACTATAAAAAAGTCACTTCCATCCACAGTGTCTGCCCATCATGTTGCCCAGTGGGCCCTGGTTCCGGTGCACTGAGCGGGCCCCATTAGCCCGCCGAGGTCCCTCTCTGCAGCGGGTACCATCAGGAGACCTGGCCCCTCTCCTAGCCTCTTACATGTGGAGCAGGTGTATGTGTGTGTGTGTGTGTGTGTGTGTGTGTGTGTGTGTGTGTGTGTCTGTGTGTGTGTGTGTGTGCATGCATGTGTGTGTGTCTGTGTGTGTGTGTGTGCATGTGTGTGTGTGTGTATGTGTGAGTGTGTGTCTGTGTGTGTGTGTGTGAGACCGTGCCCGTTCCAGCCTCCTGGTCCATCCATCCATCCCTGTGATTTTTTTTCCCTCCATTTCAAACTCCATTTCTCACGTGCTCTGGCCAGGACCTTTTCTATTTCATTTCAAAGTCCATTTTTCAAACACCTCTGCTAGGCTTTCATGCCCCATAGCTTCTTTTAGCCAGAGAGAGAGAGAGAGGAAGGGGGAGGTGGGGGGTGGGGGGAGAGAAAAAGAAAGAGACAGATTGAGGAACAGACAAAGAAGGGAAAGAGGTAGAGGGAAAAAGTGAGAAAAGAGAGAAAGAGGGCCAGATTGATGGTAAGAACTGCACTCATAGAAACTAGAAACAGGTGGAGACACTAACACACACAGACACAGACACACACACACACACACACACACACACACACACACACACACACACACACACACACACCTCATCTCACTGAGGACACTAAGTCTGCATACAGAAGCACTGCCTCTACATTCTTTGGTAAAGCACTGTGGCTGTGAATGCACTGAGTGGTCTTAAACACACACTAATGACTGCACAATAGTCTAGTGTGTGTGTGTGTATGTGTGTGTGTGTGTGTCATGTTGATCTGCAGTACCCTATGCAGTGCATTTGCATGTGCATGAGCATGTGTACGGTATGTACGTGTTGGTGTACTGTATGAGTGTGTGTGAGTGTGTTTGTGTGTGTGTGTGTATGTGTGTGTGTGCGTGCCTGCAGGCCTGCATGAGTGTGTGTGTGTTTGTGTTTATCTGTGGGAATGGCAGGGCTCTAAACATGGGATGATGGTGTATTCCAGTGGGCTGACGTGTTCAAGCTGGCCTGTCCTCAGAGATGATTAAAGCCGTCCACACACACACACACACACACACACACACACACACACACACACACACACACACACACACACACACACACACACACACACACACTCACAGTCACCACTCTCACCGCTCTTGCTCTCTCACAACATTTAACCCCGCCTTCCCTTGCCCCCCCTCGCTGCCTGGCCCCTAACCTTTCACCGCAGCTTCAAAGGCAAGTGTGTATACAGGTCAGCAGCTATTTTTGATTGCGTGTGTGTGTGGGGGGGTGAGTGTGAGTGTGTGTGTGGGCTTGTGTATGTGTGTGCATATATATAAAAAATCATCTAAAAAGGGCTAAACCCTTTTTAAATAAAAGATGCTGTGCTTGGGACACCTTTCCTTTCCTGGCATAATGGTACAGAATGACCTCCCTCTCTAAATTATTCATGTTAAAAAGGACAGGGAACGGGAGACGAAGGAAAAGGGATAAGTCACCAGAGAGAGAGAAAGAGAGAGAGAGAGAAGGAAGCGGGTGGGGGTCACTGAAGTAACTTTTATTCACTTATTGCTAGGTCTGTTTTTTAAATAAATATTGCTCTTTAAAAGGAGCAATTATGGGTCTCATAAAGGTTTTAAGAAACAAATAGCGACACAGCAATGGAAAAAAAAATCAAAAGCTGGACCCTAATTACCCTCCTGAGCCAGCAGTAGCCATGTGTGTAGGTACACCTTTAATAATTTATTCACACAGTGTCACCGCTTTCGGATGTCTTCACACACGAGCCGGTCTTTTCATTTTCCTTCTCTGCCCTCAAAATGTCTGTCTTCGACTCAAAAGCCTGTTTATCTAAATAACACATTGCTCCTGTCCCATGGTGCTTTGATCAAACGCGGGCATAGGAAATATACCCATTAACACTGACTGCATCCTATGATTATGCTGTTTTTTTTTAAACTGTGCTGGCTTTGATAGCATGTAACATGAATACACAGGGGGTGGGCATCACTCCCCCCGCCCCATGCCCCCGAGGATGCATTTATTCATCACAAGGTGACAGTTTTGGAAATTTGGCGACAACATTGTCAAGCATTCTCGCCTGTAATCTTTCTGATTGAAAATATAAAGACAGACATTGGCAATTGTGCTCCCACAGAGAGGGAAAAAAATGTTTACCGTCTTGCCCCCGAGAAAACAAAATAAATATAAAATTGTGATGCTGTTTAACATTGCGTTTTTTCTCTCTTTTCCTTCCTCTCCCCCTCTCCCTCTCTCCCTCTCTTTCTCTCTCTCGCTCTCTTTCTCCCCCCCCCCCCTCTCCCTTTCTCTCCCTCTCTCTCCGTGTCTTTCCAGGTTCTGACCCTTTAATCAGTGCATCTTCTTCACACAGAACTTCACAGAGCAAATGTCTCCGTGCCGCACTTTAACACGACGCCACTGCCCTCGCTGTCCCCCCTCTCGTTCACATTAATATTTATTTGGATGCGAGGAAGGGCTTGGCGAGGTGGGATTGGTGGGCTGCTCTTTGAGACGGCCGCAATCTGTCCTCGGCTGTCGCCGTCTTCGTCTCCCCCCCCAAGAATAGCCCCTGCATGGCGGGGAGAGAGACACTGCAGATAATGCATGAAAAGAGCCAGACAACCCCCTGAGCCTGATGCCTGTTTAGCGTACCAACATTAAGCTCCTTTTCCTCCTCGCGATAACCCTGAAGAAATAATAATAATAAAAAAAAACACAGTCATGAAAGACAACGCTGGAGTTTGACGAGGAAAGATGGCTCATGTCACATGTCAGTGAGTGAAGGTCTTCAACTTAATCCATCCCCGACCAACATCCCCAACACACACAGCAAACACACACACACACACACACACACACACAAACAAACACACACACACACACACACACACACACACACACAAACACACACACACACACACACTCTCACACACACAAACAAACAAACAAACACACACACACACACACACACACTCCAAAGCAAACTACAAATGCACAAGGCATGAGCTTTAGCACATCAGTGGCACAGTTCCACGTGTGTGGTGTTGACAAAGCTGACTGCTCCTGTCACCATGTTGCAGAATTGTGCTTCAAATAGCCTGATTTACTCCTCATGGGGCTTTAGGGAGCTAGCAGGGCGAGGCTCAGTCACTTTGGATGCGGTCACTCTTCCTTGCTAGTCAGTCGACGGTTTACAGACATCGACACACACACACACACACACACACACACACAATAATGCAACTGACCCTGGAAATGACTGGCCTAATGAAATTTGACAATAGCGTAACCTTGTTAGGACACTTTCGCAAAAGCCTCCACTGAGATGTTTAACAACAATTTCCCGGACCGGGCTGCATGACACTAGCCTGCTTGAGGTTTTGTGGCATTCATAAAATCACCGTTCGGACAAGTTGTTCCAATGGGCCAATCTCATTGGACACCGGAGACGGACATCTGACCGGTAAATCAGGTAGTTGGCCTTTTGCAAGCTCAGAGCCAGACAGTAAAAGGCAACAAGTGAGGACTCAATTACTGCTTCCCTGGCCAATGACTAAGCATCAGACGCTTGCCTTGGCCTTTTTGCTGGGAAACATCATCACTATTACCCTGCCACTGTCTCTCTGTCTCTGTCTATCTCTCTCTGTCTCTGTCTGTCTCTCTCCCTCTCTCTTTCGCTCGCTGTCTCTGTCTCTCTCTCTCTCTGTCTCTCTTGGTCTCTCTCTCTCTCTCTGTCGATCTCTGTCTCTGTCTATCTCTCTCTCTATCTCTTGCTCTTAGTTTCTGTGTTTCTGCAGATGAGGGTGGACATGACTGTCATTGTGAGTGCATGGTTGGTTAAATACAGGTGCAAAAACATTGCTGTACATCACACATACAATACAAGCAAATGCCACATACATAAATGACTGTTGCTGTACTTTAAATGCAAGGCACACATACACACACACACACTTACATAAATTCCCACAAACACACAAGCATGCACACACGCACACACATGCGCACACACATGCGCACACACACACACACACACACACACACACACACACACACACACACACACACACACACAAACACACCCCCTCATGGATGGATCCTAACTCTCCTCCAATGCTGTCTTTAAACCGCACACACTTGCCAAGGTGGAAAAACACTTTAATTAAAACAAGATAACACATCACAAATCATCAGTATTTCCTGAACAATTCACATGCAACGTGTTTGGAATGAGAAGTTGGGCGGACTGCGGGCAGTCTCTCTCTCTCTTTGTGGTTCTCCTTTTTCTTATTTGCGATTAGCATTTGAATTTTGGCCCCTGTTAATTGTTTACTAGGAGCTAATTAAAAACACATTCATTATGGGAACAGCCGAAGGCTCCTTTGTAGAGGGTGAGGGTGCGGGTGCGGGGGTGTGTGTGAGTGTATGGGTGGGTGGGTGTGTTGTTGGGGTCGTTGGTGCTGGGCAGGGAGAGTTTGTTTTGCCTGTGCCATGCTCAAAGGTTAAAGTGTTCTCTTCTGATGAGGCAGTGAACAGACAGACAGCCGAGGTGTCAGGATCAGCCCTTGCCCCAACAAGCTGTGTGTGGGTGTATGAAAGAAAGAAAGAAAGAGAGAGAGAGAGAGAGCGAGAGAGAGAGAGAGAGAGAGAGACAGAATACATATGTTTGCATAGGGCTTTCTTATTGTAGACAGCCTGGGATTGTTGTATAAAATTGAAACAATAATGACATACATTGTAATAAAAACACCAGAAATGTAATAATAAAAAATAATTAAAAATCCTGAATAGTAGGGACCCACCCAACAAGCGTCAAAAAAACTAATACTGTGTCTCTCTGACTCAGTGTGATTATCTCTATGTCTGTCTGTGTTCACCTAATTGTGTCACAGTTTACTGAGCCTGAAACTGGCTGACGCAGATACAATAACATGCATCTCTCACTCTTTAAACATTGACAAGTTTCCTGCCATTGTAAACGGCCCCTGACCGTCGCTTTTATTACAGTGGTCAAAACCACCGCAAAGAAACCACCTCTTTGTACAAATGAATTATTCCTGCCATTGTGTGCCGCTTTCTTTTTCTCCCATGCACCGGTCACTCCAGTTGGCCGTGAGAAATCCATGAATGCTCCCGCAAAGGTAAATAACCTACAGTGGGCCAGAGGAGATTAAACAGCCGGCGAAAATGTCATGGTTTCTCTTCCAATATTCTTCTCTTTTTTGGCCCGCCACTTTGTTTGACTTTGCCCGTTACGAGGTGCAGCAGCCATTGTTTCCTCGTCACACACACACACACACACACACACACACACACACACACACTGTGAACTCCACAGTTCAGGCAGAGAACCAGTTCCCACCAGTGAGACAAGTGGAGTGAGTGTGTGTGTGTGTGTGTGTGTGTGAGCAAGCATGGGCTGGATCATAGAGACAGACTTAGATCATCGCGGCAGGCGGCGTGAGAGTGAAGCCAAAACCAACGCTGCTGCCTCTGCTGTCGTGTAGACACAGACGCAGACTTGATAACATGGAGAGAGAGAGAGAGAGAGAGAGAGAGAGACAGACAGAGAGAGAGAGACAGACAGAGAGAGACAGAGACAGAGACAGACAAAGAGCAGACACGTCTGATTGATCTACTGACTGACTTTCAAAGCTGCAGACAGACAGAGACATGAAGACAAACAGAGGAAAAAAAGAAATAGACTGACTGACTGACATGTCAGATGGTCGAGACTACAAACTCCAAAGGCTTAAATATGACTACACAGACAGAGAGAGAGAGAGAGAGGTATCAGAAACATTAGCACAAACACACATAGGGAGGCTGTGAAGTCTCACAGTTATGGATGCGAGGACCAACAGACAGACATCTTGACAGTGAAAGAGTAGGGCGCGCATAGTAAGATGCACTCAGACTTCCCCTTAAATGATGTGCTGGCTTAGTGCAACCACAACTAATTAGCCGTTCTTGACTAGATTTAATTGCATGGTGGCAGATAGGTTTGACTGGATGCCCGTTGAATGGAAGCTTTTTAGTCCCCGTGTCACATTAAATTGGCTGTTTTCAGTTTTAAATTGACCTTGAATATTTGTGGCTTAAATGTAGACTCGCACACACACACACGCGTACATGTACACATACACATACACGTACACATACACATACACATACACATACACATACACATACACATACACATACACATACACATACACACACACACACATACATACAAACACACACACACACACGCACGCACACACACACACACACACACACACACACACACACACACACACACACAGGAAGAGACACAGAGAGAACCAGAAACAAACACACACACACACACACATACACACACACACCACGTACACAAAAATGTATTCCACTGCCCATTGCCTAGAGCTAAAACAATTAAGTTCCCAAAAACAAAGTCAACTAAAGCCACAGTGAAATGGAGAGATTCGAGAGGAGAAAATGATGTATAGCTGTGAAGATTCAGTGGAGCCATAAAAGAGAAACCCTCCAACAGTGCCAACGGCAACCACACCACCCAAACCCACCCAATCATCTGGTCATCATGCCACCCGGCGGCAGGAATTTCAGGAATACGACATGCGGGCCACACGCTCTGGAATGCAGTCGGCAAAAACTAAAAAAACTAAAAAAAAAACGTCCCTCTTTTGAAGCCATTCTCTAAAGGGTTGCGGTACCTGACCGGGATGTATGCTTAAGCCAGCGGAACTCTATAGTCAGACTGGCCCACAATGAATAGAACGCGTCCACAGGCATCTTAAAAATGCTGACACAAGAGAGTCCCTTTCTGTCACGTGGTGGAGGTGTGGTGGAGACAGTAGATGACAGCTAGCGCCGCGTTAAGTGCTATCTGGACACAAGCGCGTCCTGACAACGAGAGTGGCCATTAGTCAGCAAGCCGCTCAGGCGCTTGTGCGTGTGGAGAAAGGAAAGTGCAGGTGACAACTGTTTACACTGTCTACTGCTCGCATGAAGTAGCTGTCAGCGAGAGGGAATAAAACTGAGCATCTGAACGAGGCAAGGACTGTTTAAAAAAAAAACTCTTCCACTCTCACATGCTTCAGTGTGGCCAATACTGCTGCTATTTGTTGTCATAGAACAGGGAGGTCTGTTCCAAAAAGCAGGTTTAGTCACTAGGCTGAGTATGTTAACAAGCAAGTGAGCAGGTGGTAAAATGTCTGATTGGAGAGCCCCTCTGGCTTTGTTTTGCCTGAAGACTGAAGACTGACTGAAGACTAAAGCCACAAGATTTTTTCTTTTAGTTGATTTACCACTGACTCTAAGTTAACTTATCTGGCTTAGTCACTAAACCAAGTACTTGGAATACCCTACAGGTCATCACACCACACACTGTGTGTTAAAATGATAGAGATGTTTAAGAGATGTTTGGGGTTTAAGACAGCATCTCTAAATCTCTGACGGGAATTAGAACAGGGCTACTCTCATCAACTGGTGTCACCTCTACCCCCTACAATGAATCATCCTCATCACCATTTAGCGGGGAGTTTGAGGACATTGTCCTCAGAAGAGATAAAGTTCAGTTTGCTCCATTTTACAGCAGAATAGATAATAATAATAATAATAATAATAATAAACTGTATTTGTGTAGCACAATTCATACAAGATGTAGCTCAAAGTGTTTCAACAGTTTGGCAGGAAAAAACACAAGGCAGCATTTGTTGCGGCTTGATAGTGCAGAGATAGGAACAAGTCAGGAACTTCCCCATCTACAAACAACATGCTGTGAATCAAGATCCAGTAAACAAGAGAAACTGTGTTGACTGAAGTGTACACTTAGTAGTATTTATCCAGGGTTGCCTATTCTTATGTTATGTATGTGAAGCTTCCCAAGTTATTTGCAGGTGAAATTTTTCAAAGAGAATGTTCATCTTGCTGCTGGACAACAGCTCTTGCCCTGCTTATGGACAAAAAGCATTGTTGAAATGCATTTGTTTTACTGTTTAAAGACACATAGAAGTAGACATAAATACTAATGCAACACAAAGCAGTGATGGCTTTAATCTGTATTCCAAAGGAGCTTGGTACGAGAAACATCAAATAAGACGACAGAGACCCCAGGGTGAGCACAGGGGATAAAGTGTGATGGTGCTATTTCATCATTGCTTTGCCCTTTACCTTCTACAGTCTCTCAGTCTCACACTTCTCTCTTCTCCCTAACCACCCCCCCCCCACCGACCCACCACCACCACCACCCCAACACGACCAATTTCCCCCTTCCCAACCGATAGACAGACACATTTGGTTGTCAAGGAAACCACGCTTTTGTCTATGCTGTTGCCAGGTGACCTGTTGTCATAGAATCCAGAGGGCTGAACACTGAGTGTCTGATATGAATCTCTCTGTTTTTCTCCCTCTGTCTCTCTCTCTCTCTCTCTCTTTCTTTCTCTCTCTCTCTCTTTCTCCTCCCTCCTCCTGCTCTTTCTGCCTACGTCTTTGTTAGTCCCCATCTCAAGTGTCTCCATTTCCAGTCTCTATTTTCTCCCCCTGCATTGTCTGCCCCTGCTGTCTCCCCTGCATGTGTCTGTTGTGTGTGTCCCTGTGGCGTAGGCATGATCACTCCTGGAGCACACCAACCGCCACTGATTCACGTGGGTCCACCATGACCATGAGTGATGATGGAGGTTCGGGTTTTGTTTTTTTGTTTTTTATTTTCAGGGGTGCAGTGGGGTTGGTGTGGGTGGTAAGGTTGGAGTGGAGTGGGGAGGAATGTTTTTTTTATTAGGGCAACAAGTGCCAGTGGAGCCAGTATCCTCTACTCACCAGCAGGGGGACTGAAGGACCAGCAAGCCATTTCACTCCAATCAGTGGGCAGAGAACACTGGGAAGAGAGAAGAGAGTGGTACACCAGGCACAGCCAAATGACTCAGACTACATCTATCTCACTCGCTCTCTTTCCTCTGTCTTTCTCTCTCTTTTATCTTTCTTTTTCTTTTTTTCTTTCTTTCTTTCTTTCTTTCTTTCTTTCTTTCTTTCTTTCTTTCTTTCTTTCTCTCACACACTCCCATACACACACAGACACACTCACTGCCACTTCTACTTTTTTTTTTTCTTGCGCATAGCGCCACACTCCAGCTTCTTCCCACTGTTGGTTGCGTGTTGGGCGAGCAGATGCTGGAGGCTGGGTCAGTGCTACCGGAATAAACAAGCAGTGCAGACCCTCAGATGTCTGCTGTGCCATGCTGTGCTGTGCTGTGCTGTGCTGTGCTGTGCTTTGCCATGCCATGCTGTGCTGTGCTGTGCTGTGCTGTGCTGTCCTATGCCATGCTATGCTGTGCTGCGCTGCGCCATGCTGTACTGTGCTGTGCCGTGCTGTACCATGCTATGCCATGCTGTGCCGTGCTGTGCTGCATGTCTGAGCAGAGTGATGGAGGCTGTTCGCCCTTCAGTTGACACAGTTTAGGAGCGAGCGAGCGCGCGGCTCAGTTGGGTAAATTTGGCTAATTCTGCTGTTGTGCCGCGGGGAGCAGGAGCCACATTCCAGCTGACTGAACTGGGTTAGGACAGAATGTAGGGCAAACTCCCAAACCACCGCTGCTGTTCACACACACACACGCACACACACACACACACACACACACACACACACACACACACACACGAGTTTGCACACACACACATGTGCATGCACATACACAAACACACACACAAACACACACACACACACACAGATTCACACCCTCATGTGTACGCATGGCCGCACATATACACGCATGGATTAGCACATAAACAAATGCATGTCTAAGTTGAGACATACACACACAAACGCACACACACACACACACATAAACATACTAATCACTCACACGCCACACTCGCCACACAGTGTAAGCAAACATCAGGACACAAACATAGGCTAGACACCAACTGAAAAAAATACACACATACACACATGACTACCCACATACACAAAGACACATAAACGCAAACACAAACAAATTTATCCACACACGTGCGTGTGCACACACACACATGCACGCACTCACACACGCACACACAAAAATCATGCCCACAAGTGCTCAAACCTCTTTTGCCACACAGGCACAAAGCTGTGTAAGCAAGTAACAGGACACAAACATAGTATAGCCACCAACTAAAAACACACCCACACACACACACACACCTACCCACAAATAGACAGACACATAAACGCAAACACATCTACACACACACACACACACACACACGCATGCTTACACACATACACAGACAGACACACGAATGCAAACACATACAAACATATCCACACACACAAGCGCACACACACACACACACACACACACACACACACACACACACACACACACCAAACGCTGCTGATAAACACACGCGGGGCCTAACAGGCATGACTGGCCGGCAGACCCGCCCATAGAGCCATAAACAGTCTGAGAGTGAGCGTTCTGCTGATTGTCAACTGAATAAATATTTACCCTGTTGCCCTCCCAAATCCCACAGAGTCTTCAAAATCTCTGACTCAATTTGGGCCGTGCCTAATGTGGAAAGTGTGCGATGTGTATATATGCAGATGGTTGTGTTTATCATATTCCAAACACAAGGTGGTAAACAGTGAAGCTCTTAGTGGAAGAGGAAAAAAAATAAAATGGGAATGAATGAGAGAAGAGAGGAAGTGACAGGATGAAGAGAGATCGGAGGAAGAGAAGAAATGAGGGATATGTTTGAAGGAATATTGTGTCAAGACAAAAATTATCGGTAGGCGCCTACATGTGTGTATGCGTGAAAGCAAAAAGACAGAGCCAAGAAAGTGAAGACTGAGAGTGGCAGCAATTTGTGTGTGTGTGTGTGTGTGTGTGTGTGTGTGTGTGTGTGTGTGTGTAAAAGTGGCAGAAAGAGAGAGAGAGAGACGGAGAGAAGAGCGAGGGAGAGAAATTGAGAGACAGTGAGAGGGAGGGATACTGTAGACAGACAAACAGACAAACAGACAATGTGAATTCAGGGAGGGAGGAAGGCAAAATACATGTCAGCATACCCGCATATGTAATTACTGGGTTTACTGCTGCTGATTTAACATCAACAGACAGAGAGACAGACAGACAGGCAAACAGGAAGGAAGCCAGACAGACAGGTAGACAGGCAGACAGACAGACAAACAGGAAAGAAAACAGACAGACAGGCAAACAGACAAGTGGATTAGCAACAACAGACAAACACGTGCCCTAAGAAAGAGAGAGGGGGGCACCCAGTCACTGACACATTCCTTCTCTCTGTTTCTTTCTCTCACACAGACACACACGTGCAGGCAGACACACACACACACACACACACACACACACACACACACACACACACACACACACACACACACACACAGACTGTGTAGTCAGAGCTCAGCAGTTGGATTAGTGCAGCCCATAAAAGAGTTTAATATAGTGGAGTCCCACTTTATGGAGTCCCACTCTCAACCTATGGCTCAAGAGCCGCTTGTGCTCTTTCACGTGATGCAGTCATCATGGCTTAGGGCTTCTTGACAAACTGCACCCATTTATACACACACCTGTCAGTCACCCTTTGAAGCCTTCAGACATATGTTTTGTGTGTTTAAAGGTTTTGTTTTATATTATGTACTGTAGTAGTCTGTTTGTTTTAGTCTATTGCAGGCATCTGGATACGGATTAAAAAAAAAGAAATGTGTGGATTATTGTATGGTTGATATATCTCTTTGATTTTACAATGTAATAGACATGTAAAGCAACCATCATACACCATCATGTATGTGTTTGTAATGATATTTGTGACAGGTTGCTGAGGCATGTAAGAACATGAGCTGTCCAATCAATTATTTATAATTGTACAATGACATTATCATGACATTAAGGATAACCTGTCATGGAGACTAATAGAATGGTATGTCATATGCCATGACATGGTAGTATCAACCTTCAATAAAAGCAGTATAAAAAAAACAACTGATCATGCATGGCATGTTTAAAAAAGGCCATTTGTATACTCAGGTCATTTCATGAAACACTGTTGTAGTATACTAATGTATATTCTCTAGTATTCTTGCACACTGCTGTATACTTAATGTCGTCCTAAAAACTTAGACAAATGAGGACAGTAGCATAATAAAAACTCACCTTGCTGTGTGTGTGTGTGTGTGAGTGTGTGTGTGTGTGTGTGTGTATGTGTGTGCGTGCGTGCGTGTATGCACATACAGTATGCTATGACACTTGTGTAATGAAGCATTACAGATCAGTGTGCCCTGATTTGGCAGCTTCTCATAAGACCACTGGATCTTGGGCATGACTGACTGACTGACTGAAGGATGGAGTATCACACGTACTGTAAGTGTAAAGGACCCGATCTGCAAGCGCACAGGGATATTACTGCTAATGGCTGACCATGACGCATCCGCCTCAGCGCTACGAGCAGCTGTCAGTGATTGACTTGGCGGCTAGCGTGGCTAAACTGGGCCAGTTGTCAACAATAGTGGACTCCCATTGGTTCATTAGACGAGCACTGCAGATCTCCAGCCAACCGTGATCAGAGTTGACCTCCATTTGTTTACCTACTTATACCATACAGGAAATGACACGAACATCAATTCTTCATGGTGCTTCAAAATACAACGCTGGACTTGGATAATTGATCTGTTGGAAATGTTTGCAGTTCCAGTGCAAATGTATAATCTTAAACACTGTAATTAAATGTTTCATGAATGTTGCATACTCTTAAGCAGAATTTCCCTTACTAAAATAGGTAGCACTTCATATAATAATTACTTCCTAATAAGCATTTATTTTGCATTTGTTAACTGTTACTTAACACTTTCTTAATCATTTGGTAACCATTGCTTTTACACAACTTCTCATCAGTACATCATTTATAAACATATCTACAAATGTTAAAGTAGACAGAGAAGGTGACAGACAGGCAGAAAGGCAGCAGGCTGAGACATAGTCAGCAGATAGCATAAACATAAACAGTCAGACATACAGACAGATAGCCAACTGACATCCAGACAGATGAGTGTCTTTATGTTTATAAACGATTTACTGATGAGAAATAGTGTAAAAAGCAATGGTTTCCAAATGATGAACAAAAGTGTTAAGTAAGAGTTAATAAATGCAAAATAAATGCTTATTAGGAAGAGGTTATTATAAAGTACTAGACTGAAATATTATATTCGCCAAAGAAGTGAGCTCATCCGTCTCTGGGTAATGGTTCTCTTTAATATCAGATCAGATGGGATGTTTGTCTAGAATGATGGAGAAATAATAAAGGGTTCAGCCGTTCTCTGCCTGCCTCCCAAGGCTTATTCCTGATGTCGTAAGAATTGAGTCATGAAAATTATGGAAATAATTATTCAATTTATTTTCAAAAGAGAGCGAAAGAGAGAGTGAGCGCGCTGTGAAGAGAAATAGAGAAAGACAGAGAGTGAGAGAGAAAGAGTGGCTATGGATATTAGAATGTGTGAGTGTTTGTGTGTGTGTGTGTGTGCGTGTGTGTGTGTGACTGGTGTGAGTGTGTGTGTGTGCGTGCGTGTGTGTGACCGGTGTGAGTGTGTGTGTGACCGGTGTGTGTGTGTATGTGTGTGTGTGTGTGTGACTGAGTGTGTGTGTGTGTGCAGTGGTCTATGCTGGAGAGACTGCTAATGCAGGCTATAGGGGTGGGGCTGAACTCGTCTGGGAGAGGATGACCTTTGAGAGACGGAGCTGATTGGGACATGCTTTGTATGTGCATGTGTGTGTGTTTGTGTGTGCGCGCGTGTGTGTGTGTGTGTGCACACTTGTATCTGTGTGTGCTTCTATGTTCATGTGTGTGTGCTTGCATGTCTGTGTGTGTATGCTTGTATGTGTGTATGTTTCTATGTTTGTATGTGTGTGTGTGTGTTGAGGGGTGGTGGTGCTGGGCCCTGGCTGAGCCGATGCAGACATACACAGGCAGACAGTGGGGGGTGGAGGGGGGCTCTTTAACCAACCAAAATCCAAGGAGAGGGTCTGAAAGTGGACACCACATGTCAGTACATGTGTGTGAGTGTGTGTGTGCATGTGTGTGTGTGTGTGTTCTATCTCTCTCTCTTTGTATGAGTGTGTGTGAGTGTGTGTGATCTCTTTCTCTCTCTCTTTCTCTGTTTGTGTGTGTGTGTGTGTGGGTGGGCGAGCATGAGGGCATGTGTATGTGTGTGTGTATGTTTTCTCATGTGTGTAAGTGTGTATTGTGGCAGGGGGATAGAGAATAGGGGTACGTCTGTGCTTTGGTAACTGCTGAGGAAGGAGTGAAAGGGGTGGGGGTGGGGGTGGGGGGTTGTTGTACTATACGGCACATCTGTTCGGAAGCCCAGGGGGGTCACAGCACGTCTTAGGTGGTATTCTGTGAAATCTCCTCTCCTCAAAAAACACACACACACACATGCACATGCACACATACACACACACATCCAAACAAACACACATGCACACACACACAAACACACGAACACACACACGAACACACACACACACACACACACACAAACACACACACACAAGCACACACACAAGCACACACCAGGGGGTAAGCCTCTACACAGGGGCAGCAGTAGCCCCCTTTGGCCGCCCACGACTGCAGCACTAATGAAGGCAGCGTCAGTGTGGGGCGTGTAATGGCGGCTGTCGAGGGAAGGTCACGGAGCACGCGGCGTACGTGCCCACTGTGAGCAGGGGTGAGCCGTGCTCTCGCTGCCCAGCCAAGGGTCTCCCCGCTCAGCCACAGTAATGAGGACCGGCCAGCAGACAGCGGGGGTGCCAGGAGCAGGCAGCCCGGTGGTGCCTGGGAGGACCGCTGGTCACGATGCGGAGGGAGGGTGGTGGGGTGGGGTGGGGTTGGAGTGGTTGAGGGGTAGGGGAGAGTGGTGAGGGAAATGGGAGGGAAGAGAGACAGAGAGAGAGTAAGTGAAAGAGAAAGTGACTAAGAGAGAGAGAGAGACAGAGAGAGACAGAGAAAGACAGAGAAATGTGTATTTTGGCTGACTTTATTCATGTGTAATGTTCAGCTGTTTTCTGTGCTTTGGCAACATTGTACTTCAACAGTCATGCTAATAAAGCAACTCTAAATGGAATTGAATTGAGAGAAAGAGAGAGAGAGAGAGGGAGAGAGCGAGAGAGAAAGAGAGAGCGAGAAAGAGAGAGAAAGAGAGAGAGAGATGGAGACAGAGAGAGAGATAAAGAAAGAGAGAGATAAAGAGATAGAGAGAAATAGAGAGATGGAGAGAGAGAGAGAGAGGGAGAAAGAGAGAGAGAGAGAGAGATGGAGACAGAGGGGTGAGCCAGTCCTAATAGGCCCAGGGAATGATGGGAAACTGAGCTGGTGGCCCTGATGTGTATTGCTCTGGTGTCTCTGATGGTGTTTACATGAGAAAGGCTACTCCAGTAAGTGTGTGCTGGCCGGGAAGTGTGCGTTAACAATCACTGTGGAGCCATACGTCACCCGGACACAGTGTTCTTGTTTCACGTGTATGACGAGGGGGAAAACAAAATCAGCTAAGCAGGCGAAGATCCTGACACACGCAGTGCGTGCACACACACAGACGCACACACATACACAGACAGACACACACATTTACACACACACACACACACATAGAGACATGGCTGACTGCGTCCATGGTCAGCTTCCTTTGCGATTTTCATTCCACAGCCGACAGGTTTTGTTTTGGAGCAGGGGGAGAGAAAAAAAGATAGAGAGAGAGAGACACACACACACACACACACACACACACACACACACACACACACACACAAAGACCTTCTCTAGCCTCCGAGCACGCACATTCCAACAGCCATAAGGGTCAAAGGTCGTGGCAAGCACAATGAAGAGAGAGTGAGGAGGGGGCCTGGCCCGGGGTGAAGTTCATTCACATCGAAAATCCCATCCTTTGGTCCCCGCGAAAGAAAGGATGGGTGGGCGTGGGTGGACAGTGTGTGTGTGTGTGTGTGTGTGTGTGTGTGTGTGTGTGGAGGGGAGGGGGGTGGTAGTGTGGTTCTGCTTAGCCCAACTGATTTTGTTGTTTTGTGGGGGTGGATGTAGGAGGGTGCTAGCACGCTAGCTGATAATGATCACATAATGATAATGGGGCTAGCGTGGGATTTAGGTGGACACAGAGGAACCTCTCTTAAAACAGCAATACCACCCAAATCATCAGGACGCTAACATCTTAGCATGAGTACATGTGGGCATTTGTTTATGGGTGAGTGTGAGAGAGTGAGAGAGAGACATAGGCAGGCAGACAGAGAGAGAGAGAGAGAGAGAGAGAGAGGGAGACAGGCAGAGAGAGAGAGAGAGAGAGAGAGAGAGATGGATAGAGAGGGAGGAAGAGAGGGAGGGGGGAGGGAGAGAGTGAGAGACAGAGAGAGAGAGACAGAGAGAGAGAATCATTGGCACTGCTCGCTAGGAGTGTGCTTGTGTGGGGGACAGCTTATTCTTATGGAAATGAGTGCATTTTGTGCTTGTGAGTGAGAGAGAGGAGATAATTAAAAGCCATTGTTATTACACAGACACGCTTGTGGTGGACTCTCTTCCTGCTCTCTGAGAGGATGCTAATCTTTCACAACGGTATTTTGGTGTGTGTGCACGTGCATGTGTGTGTGTGTCTGTGTCTGTGTAAAAGAGTATGGATGTGTGTGTGTGTGTGTGTGTGTGTGTGTGTGTGTGTGTGTGTGTGTAAATATGGGTATGTCTGTGTGACCTACCCCTCTAAGGCAATGTTCTACACTGATGGAATGCTGACCTAGAAAACAGATGAGGGATAATCCTGACAAGATCAAAAAATCTCATTCTGTCACAACAGCCATGTTACTGTACGTGTTTGTTACTGTGTGTATGTGTGTGTGTGTGTGTGTGTGTCTGAGTCTTAGTGAAGTGGTCACATCATTACATGTGGTAGATGACTACTTCCCAGAAATAAAGTATTTCCACTGTATTACAGCGGCCCCCATTTTCACTTATGATAGAAGCTCACGCCATTGGTGGTATGTAAGTGAAAGTTGGATATTTTAGTGTTTTCATTTGAGGCTCATAAGATTTGTGTTTTGTGCTCACTGTTCTATAATGGTTTAACGCTCTAGTGAGCTAAAAAGTGAGTAAATAGTTGGTGTCAGATGACAGGAATATAATAGTTTAAAAAGAAGCTATTAATTGTCTGTAGAATATCCACATTTTACACCCCAAAGAAAGTGCAAATGAAAAACACACCACCTAAAATATGTGCAGATTTTACATAATAGTAGGCTACTTGTGTCATTTGTAATATCCCGACTTATGAATAGCAGTTACAATGTTTTTATGCGTGCATGTCTCTGCATGTGTGCATGTGACAGCAATAATCGCGTGTGTCTCTATATATGTGCATGTGAGAGAAAGAGATCCAATCAATTCAATCAATAATCCCCCAATTGTCCTTGACCTTATTGTACTGTATTTTCAGTCATATTTTTTCTTTGTATATATCATTTGAAGGGTGATGCCACCCGAAATATAGGACAAAGTGTAGTGGACTGTGGACTGTGTAGATACTAGTTGAATAACCATAGCATACTATTCCTACAACCTGATTTTATTGAGTGACGGTAAAACCTCTATTTTCTCTCTGCTCTTATTTCTCCAGAGGGAGGTATGTCACAACTCATTCCAGCCGAGAGGGACACAACCATGGAACTGAACGTCACTGTCTCATCTCCTGTCACCTCTCGGAAATAAATAAAGCTGTTGTTTTTCAGTCCTCCTCTCCTCCATTGCCTTGTCTCGTCATCCCCACCCCACCCCACCCCGCCCCCACAGCTCTGAGCTGGTCCACCTGTCGTGTTGGTGGGTGCGTGCGTGTGAGGCAGATGCGCCATGTGACGGGCACTTGACGCGTCGTTGGGCTCTGGAGATCCACGCGACCCCCCCACTCCCACCACCCCCACCCCCCCTCCAGCTGCCACTATGGGGAGGCATCAAACAGCTGCCGAGTGCTGGGTATTATTAGACTTGAGAAACAGCTCTATCGCCACTCACTTTCCACTGACTATCACTACTCTCTCTTCTCTTCTTCTTCTCCACACTCCACCTCTTTTTTCCTCCACCCCTTCCTCACAACGCTGTAGACGGCTCTATCTCCGCTGTCTTTTTGTTTACCATCACCGTTCTTTTTTTCCTCTCAACAACCCCCCTCTTTTTATCGCTTTTCTTTTCTCAGTGTTGTATCGCGGTCTCTCTTTCTGCCTCCGCCCATCACACCCGCTCTCCCAAACCAAAAAAGATGGCTAGAGACAATGAAGGGAAGAAAAATAAAACATGCTTCAGATTCCAGGCAACTGTTCATGCCTGGTGTTTTGGGGTTAGAGATGCTATGTGTGTGTGTGTGTGTGTGTGTGTGTGTGTGTGGGGGGGGGGGGGTCATCTGGGTTGTTCCTCAGTGAAGATTTTACTGTCCCTGTCAACCTGTCGGTCTGATTTGGAATTCCAGTTTGACACGGGCGCTAGACACTAGTGGATGATGTGAGCAAGAGCCAGTGGCTACTGAAGAACAGAGGAAGGAGAGAGAGATAGAGAGAGAATGAGAGAGAGAGAGAGAGAGAGAGAGAGAGAGAGAGAGAGAGAGAATGAGAAAGCAAATAAGGAAAGTAGGAGCAGAGTGAATATAAATGGTGAATAAAAGAGGACAAGAGTAAGAGAGAGCGAGTTCAAGGAGAGGAGAGAAGACATCCTAAAAAGCTGTGAGAGAGAGAGAGGGAGAGAGAGAGAGGGACAGAGGGAGAGAGAGAGAGAGAGAGAGAGAGAGAGAGAGAGAGAGAGAGAGCAAAAGGGTATGAGGGGGGGGCAGGGGGAGCATGAAACTAAGAGGCAGTGATCACACAATTAAAATGCCAATGATGTCACCCTGTATGCTTACAGCAGGGCAGCGACCAACCCTGACGACACTGTCTGCTGATAAACAGCGGAGAGAAAGAGGCCTCAGAACAGGGAGAGAGACAGAGATGGAGAAAGAGAGAGAGAGGGAGTAAACTAGCAATCACTAAACCAACTCTCTCTTACTCTGTCCCCATGTGGGGAGTATGTGTGTCTGTGGTGTCCCTGCTCCAGGAAACTTACTTGGGCACATGCATCTCCATGTATGTATAAAGGTAGTCTGCTTACTCTATGTTCCTCTACACCTCTACACCACCAGGTTATGTCCTCCTTTTTGTAAGTCGCTTAGGATAAAAACGTCTGTTAAATGTAATGTAATGTATTGTAATGTAATGTAAGGGAGAGGAGAGAGAGACAGAAGGAGAGAGAGCGGGTACAGTCAGGTGAGACAAACAAGGGTTCTATACGAGTACCCAAATATCCATACACACACTGCTGATTGGAGTTGAACAAACCACACAGTAGGCAGGTTTTATTGCAACAGTATTAATTTTTTTTATGTCAAACGTTCTTCCATAGCTGGAATGTACTTTTATTTTCGAAGGGGGGGAGGGGATGGGACAGAAAAGAGGGGAGGAGCCCAGGAGGTAACATGACCCACTGATAATATTACGGACTCAAACCTTCGCTGTCCACTATTATACACAACACACCCGCCCACCCATCCACCCACACGCACGCACGCACGCACGCACGCACGCACGCACGCACGCACGCACGCACGCACGCACGCACGCACACACACACACACACACACACATAAAAGCGCACCCTCCATGGTCCCCATGAGTCTTGCAGCCTGCCTCCAAGTCACACAAGAAGTCTGGCAGCCTGCCGAAGTTGGCGACTAACTCTCCATGGGTACCTCAGACAGGCCCTAATCTAGCGGATCCCCCTCAGGTGTTCTAGAACTATCTCTGGTGCCGCAGGGGAGGAGAGAGATGGAGCTGTCAAACTGGGCCAGCTGTGCGATAGGCCTATGACAGAAGCAGGTAAATAAGCACCTGTGGCAGCACCATCAATGCTGTACCACTCTCTGGACCAGCTCCAAATTATGTCTGTGGTGAAGCCAGAACGTAGACGTTGGTCGTTGGGAAGACCTGACCAATGCTATCGCCAGTCGAACCCAAGTAAAGTCTAGTAGGAGAGGCACTCATGTTACTAAACGATCTCGGTGGAGTTTATCCATAATCATGAGTCAGCTGGTAAAGTTATACGGTTAGAGTAGGGTGGGACCTGAACTCCCATGAGTGGAATCAGAGGCTTAAGATATAGGTAAATTGGTTCCTTTATTGAAATATTCGGTCACAAAATCTGGAAACACAACACGGCGACAACTCTCTCACTTCCCACTTCCTGCTCTGTCATTGGTTCCGGAAGTGACGCCCTTACACACCCCACATATGCCTCCTTGTGGCTTACCCACATGTCATGCCCACCTTATGTCACCACCATCACCAACTCAGACTCGTCAGACCTACTGATGGATGGGGCGGTCCCAGGTGCCAGAGGGGAGATGTGGCTGCAGGTT
>CM059272.1:27039334-27046834 GCA_030347295.1 Setipinna tenuifilis
TTTAGTATAATTTTCTTTCTTTGTTTTTTTTTTCAGACAGGCAAGAATCGGAGAGTGGGAAGGCATCTTGAAGAAGTGGTGGTGGTGGTGGTGATGAAGAGAGACAGAGGACAGGAGAAAGTCTTCATTTTTTTTTGTCACAAACAGAAAACGACAGAAATAAATTACAGCACCAAGGGAGTTACAGATGGGCCTCTAGCTCTTAAAACAAGTAGAGCAACGACACAACAAACACGTCAACTGACAACTGAGATAAAACAAACAAACAAACAAACAAACGAAAAAACCTTGATGGAGGAAGTTAGAGGAGATTTACAAGGTAATTATATTATACTGTAATATATATATAATCTATAAATGCTGACAGTGATCTGAAAAAAAGGAAATGTAATCTTGGTTTCGACTAAAGGTTGTTTTTGTGGTTTTGGTTCTTTTTTTCTTCCTCATTTAAGACAAAACCACCCACCCAAACTCACACTTCCAACAAACACACTCTGCAAAAAAAAGGAAAAAAAAACACAGACACACAACCACAAAGGTGCACACTCTCACACATAAACAATCACACGCACGCATAGCCACACACACACACACACACACACACTCTTACCCACACCCACCCACGCTATTTGTTTTTCCTAGAACACTTTTAAAATCTGATTCAGCATAGTCCCAGGGTGCTTCATGAAACACCTTGCGCAATCAGTAGGAGGCCCAACTGTTCCAGTCCCGGGGCCTCTCCTACACATGTGGTCCGCTCCACAGGGAGCACGGGGGCGAGGTCAGAGAAGAAAAGCACAACGCCCCGCTTGCACAGTCATCGCAGAGTCCCTGCCCACCACTCTGCCATCCACACTGGACTCTCCTTATGGGCAGCTTCACATTGGCATCAGCGTCACCGAGGGAGGGTGGAGCCGGCTGGAGGAGCAATGATGCTCAGGAGAGGTTAGACCTGGCTGTTTATGTGTGTGTGTGTGTGTGTGTGAGAGAGAGACAGTGTGTGTGTCAGAGAGAGACAGAGGCGAGGCGAGGTTGGATGGGGGGGTGGAGGGGTGGGGGGGGGTGGGGGGGGGGGGGGGGGGGGGGGGGGGGGGGGGGGGGGGGGGTCAAGGTCTCAGAGCTTGGAGACCACAGTAGCTTAGCACGGCGAAGTCTCTATCTTCCTTCTTCATCAGCCTGGTCGGCGATGAAACACAGAGGGGGGGTGGTGACCCCCACCCTCATACTTTATAGTAGATGTTGGCTGGGCTTTGGGGGGGCATCTCCTGCACGATGTAGACGGGGTGGCCGTAGTCCCCGCTCACCTTCTCGTAGTGTGGGCAGTACGCCGAGTCGGAAGTCCGCAGCGGGATGATGATGTCGCTGGGCTCCGAGCCGTTGTTGTTCCCGCCTCCCGAGCCGGACCCTCCGGCCGTGGCGCCCGCGGCGCTGGTGCTGCCCCGCTTGGGGGTCAGCGAGGAGAGCGAGAGTGCTGGGTGGTGCGTCTCCGAGTGCTTGGCCTGTTGCCGGCGGTAACACACCACGGCGATGACCGAGGTCAGCAGGAGCAGGAAGACGGCCCCGCCCTCTCGCCGGCGATCAGGGCGATGTTGGTGGCCGCCATGGAGCCCCCGCTCTCGCCCTTGTCACCCGCGCGCTCCTCGCCCGTCAGCGTGGTCGTGTCCTTGTCACCGCTCCCTATGGGACCAGAGAGGACCAGTCACAACAAGGAACCATAGGGAGAGAGGGAGAGGGAGAGAGAGGGAGGGAGGGAAAGAGAGAGAGAGAGAGAGAGAGAGAGAGAGGGAGAGAGAGAGTGACAGAAAGAGAAAGAGAGGGAGAGTGACAGAAAGAGAGAGAGAGGGAAAGAGAGAGAGAGGGAGGTGGGAGAGAGACAGAGAGAGAGAGAAAGAGAGAGAGGGAGGGAGAGAGGGAGGGAGAGAGAGAGAGAGAGAGAGAGAGAGAGGGAGGGAGGGATGGAGAGAGACAGACAAAGAGAGAGAGGTAGGGAGACAGACAGACAGACAGACAGACAGACAGACAGACAGACAGACAGATAGATAGATAGATAGATAGATAGATAGATAGATAGATCAAAGCAACAGAAAGCAAGACAGAGAGGCAAAGAGCAAAACTTAACCATTACAGATTTCATAAATATGTATAATATAATATTATATCAATAAATCAAACCAAGACTAACATCATACTGCTACTAGTAAGGTCTCATTCCTATTCAGTAACAGGTAATAATATACTGCCATAGTACCACCATTAAGAAACATAAAGTCAAAGCTAAGTTAGCATCTATACAACTTCAAAAGGAGAAAGACAAGGGAGAGAGAGCTAGACAGCGGAGTAAGAGTACATGAGTTCAGCAGAGACATCATCAAAGGCACTCTCTCTGTTCTGAGATGGAGATGGGTGCACTTAGAGAGGAGAGACGAGAGATGAGACAGAGGCCTCTTCTCTTCTGCGTGAGCCTTACCTGGGTTCTTAGGCTGAGCAGGGTCGGCTTTAGGCTTCGGTGGGAGGCCATATGGAGCTAATAACGGAAATATACAACACCAGAGTCAGAGCTCAGTACACGCTACTGCACATCCTCTATGCTTCTAGCTGTTGTCTCTACAGAATACTAAACATGCGTTACTATCTTTAGCTGTTACATTATCTGAGGAAAAGTTTCTGTCCTCGGTCTACCTGCATCTTGAAAGAGGACCTCAAAACATGAGTCTTGCATACCGTATATGGAAACAAACTTTTAAACTCATAACAAAATTTTAAATATATTTTATTATTGCACACATAGGTAGTCAGTAGACCCAGCATGTCATGTTACATGTTGCACTGTAGGTGGCCAATAAATTGAAATTTGAATGTAATCTCTTGACTAAGCATGTCACTCATGACAGATGAGTCAGCCTGTAAGAGAGATGTCATAGATAGACTAACTGAGGAAGATAGCCTCCTCCCACTATGACACAGAAACCCTTCACTGTGGAGACGTGGATGGACTCAGGGGTAAATAAGGCCATATAATATTACCACATGCTCATTACCACAAGGAGAAATGAGGGAGGGTAAAATTAGGGGTCTCTAGTACACATTGAATTGCTGTGTTCAAGGGTGGTTCAAGGGAAAAGCATTACGACAGTTATTACTTTAGTGAGGAATTTTAACCCTACAATGGACAGGGTGGGGCCAGTTAACACATAAGATCACTGATCCTTATCCTCTAATATTTTGTCAACCAATTTATTTTTTAACGAAAAGAGCCCTGATTGTACCCTATGCATGTGTGCACTGCAGTCTATGAGAACTACGACAAAAAAAAAAAAAACTAAAATAAAATAAAATAAAATAAAATCTAGAATGTATAGCTATAGAAAGGTGCAGATGTGACGTGGAGGGTGTGATGAATGATGTTAGAGCTGAGGAGAGGGTTGAGGAGGGGGGCTGGGAAGTGGGGCTGGGGAGGAGGGTGGCCGTGGTCCTGGTACTCACTCTGGCCTACTTTAAGCACCACCTTCATCCCTCTCGTCACACACACGCCCCCGCGCATGCTGTCCAGACCATGCCTCGAGCCGTCCGACGTGGCTAAAGGGGAAAGAGAGAGAGAGAGAGATAGGAAGAGGGAGAGGAAGACAGAGAGAGAGACAGACAGAGACAGAAAGAGGGAAAGGGAGAGAGAGAAAGAGGGAGAGGGAGAGAGAGAGTGAGAGGAAGAGGAAGAGGAGAGGGAGAGAAACAGTGAGAGAGTGACAGAGACACAAAGAGAGAGAAAGAGAGAGAGAGAGAGAGTGAGAGAGAGAGGGGGAAAGTAGGGAAAAGAAAGAGAGAAATGAACGCAAAGTGTGTGAGAGAAAAATGGAGAGCAAGAAAGCGAGAAAGACAGTGTATGTAAGTGAGAAGTACGGAGAGGGTGAGAGAGAGGAGGAGAAAGACAGCGAGAGAAAGAGAGGGAAAGAAGGAGAGAGGGAGAGAGAGAAGGGGAGAAACGGAGAGAGATGAAAATTAATGTCCTGTAGGTACAGGCACTGTAATCTTATTGTTCTTTTTTGACAGAGCTGGAGAAGGAGATCCTCCCTGGTGCAGCTGTCTGCCTAATCCTCTCACAGCTCCACATTACTGTAATGTGTCAGTGATTCAGTGCCCAGCCCCAGCATCCACTCCACCACACTACGCCACCCCCACCCCGCCCCACTCCCCACACACACACACACACACACACACTCCACCCCACCCCACTCCCCCCGTGTCTCTCCCTAACTGTCTCCAGCCCGGGCCGGTTACCCCTGCTGAGGGGTAACTTGCCAAACCAGAGTCATATGCACACTCACAGACAGACAGACGGACACACACACACACAATCACACACGCATACACACCGTCTCGTTCTCACACACAGCAATACAACACGCATGTGATGTACCACGTACGCAATACCAATGCCAATGCATGCACACATGTGGGTACATTCAGACAAACATACCACCTCTACAGAACACACACACACACACACACACACACACACACACACACACACACACACACACACACACACACACACACACACACACACACACACACAATAACCTCATTCCACAGCTGGCTCTGCTCAGGTCAGGGGAAATGAGGTCAGGCCCACTCCCCATTGGCCCGACAGCCAAGCCAGAAACAATCTCCAATCAGGCGCCCACACCACAAACACACACACACACACACACACACACACACCACCAAACAAACAAACAAACAAACAAACAAGAACAGACAAGAGAAATGACAGTGAATGTGTGAGAGCGCTGGGAACTACTCTGACGGATGGAGGAATGGGACCATAATCAGTGAAAGACCACCCCACACACACACACCCCTCACACACACACCACCCCTCACCCCACCCCACCCCACCCTGCAACAAAAGACAAAAAATCATCAGCTGAAAATATCACAGTTCTGAGTAACCTTGGACAAAAACAACACGAGAGTAACAAAAGCCCAAAAGGGAAAAGAGAAAGACAGAAAAAAGGATTGAGCACTGGCCAACCCTCCACCCCTCCCAAAAAAAGAAAAATAAATCTCCCATAAGTCCTCTGAGAGGTGCTCTGTGCGTCTGTAGCCTCCTGCTATGCTGCTGTACATCTACAGATGAGATTACGGAAATTACACTGCAGTGCAAAGAGTCATCACCTGTTCTTCTCCTCTAAATTAATCTCATCATAAAGAGAGAGAGAGAGAGAAAATGAAAGAGAGCAAGAGAAAAGAGAGAGAACTCAGGAAAAGAGAAGTATATATATTTTTTCAAATTACATTCAATGTGTCTGCCTGTGGGGGGAGGGGTATATTATAAACAGTTGTAGAAAAACAGGTTTAAGAAGGTACAAGTATAAGAGGTAATATATTTCAGCTTGTTTGTCAGGACACAAAAGTTCACAGGCAAGGATGGCTGTGAAGAAAAGACAGAAAAAAAGAAGTGGGTTGAGGAGACGCTGAATTTGGGGACGGATGGAAGGAGGGATGGAGGGATGGAGAGATGGAGAGACGCGTGAGCAGTGGAGGATTAAGTAATTGAGACGATGATCTGCAGCGATGGATGGGGAGAGCGAAGGGGGGGGGGGGAGAATGAAAGAGAAGAGGGAGTAAAAAAAAGGAGTTTGGGACTGCTCGTAAAAAAAAAAACAGGCGGAGAGACAAACACAAAACTGTTCATGTGCAAAAGAGCTAAAACAAGGGAGGGCACTGACCCATGCAGCCATTAGCAATTGTGAGCACAGAGGGTGGGGTGGTGGTGTGTGTGTGTGTGTGTGTGTGTATATGGTGGTGTGGGTGGAGGTGGTGGCGCCTCTTTGCCTTCTGGAACATCCTTAAACGACCCCTTTAGTGACCCACTTAGACCCCTCGCGTGGCCCGAAAACGGACACCCCAAGAGAGAGAGGGGGGGGGGGGGGGGGGGGGGGGGGGGGGGCGTAGCGAGAGAGAGGGAGGGTGAGAAAAGGAGACAGAGAGAAAGAGAGAGAGGGAAAGACAGAGATAGAGGGAGAGAGACAGAGAGACAGAGAGAGAGAGAGAGAGAGAGAGAGAGAGAGAGAGAGAGAGACGGCAAAAGGATTGACCCACGCTAGCTGTGGATAGATGCAAGGCCTCTCGAAAAGATGGGCTTAACCCACAACAAATGAAGGGCTAAACTATGCCAACTGTCTAACCCCAGGGGAATTAGAAAATCTGTTTGCTGCGCAGAAAGCTCCGTGCCACTCCAGCTCTGCACACACATTCAGCACACACACACAAACACACACAATGCACACACACACACAGTGCACACACAAACACACATAATGGGCACACGGGCACACGCGCACACACACACACACACACACACACACACACACACACACACACACACACACACACTGTGTGCTTTGCTGACGTTGACAGCCCTAGGGAGCATGGGGGAGGGAGAGAGATGGGAAGGGGAGAGAAAGAGGATAGTGGAATGCCATAGTGCATAGTGTCACTGCAGACTAGGACAGTTGGAGCTGTTGGTGCACACAAGTCCCACCAACACCAGCTAGGGGGCAGTGGCGAGCAAGCTGGGAGGTCAGTGTTCATCCATGTGCATTACAGTCATGTTCCATTATGAGGTGGTGGTGGTGGGGTGGGTCGGGGGTTGGAGGGACTGGGGGTTCCACACTGTAGGTGGTCTTTGCAAGTAGTGCGCGGCAGCGATGCTTTGGATTTTTGGTCAAATATGGCCACGGAGGTCTGCTCTGTTTGGGAAGAACGGCCAAATTGGCGGTGCTGGCTCACTTAGTAGGACGCCATCCAAAAGACATTTTTTTCCTCCCCCCACGATTTTCTATTTAGACTGAGAGGAACATTACACTATTACATGTTGATGTCAGACTCAGTCTCCCAGGCAGGCAGGCAGGCAGGCAGGCAGGCAGGCAGGCGGGCAGGCAGGCAGACAGAGAGGCAGAGAGGCAGAAAGGCAGGCAGGGAGGCAGGGAGGCATGGTGGCTGGTCAGTGGGTTGTTACTCGTTTAGTAAGAGTGCAGGGAGTGCAGCCCAGCCATCATGGCGTTCGCCTCCTCCTCCCCAGACCCCCCGAAGAGGCCTTCAATCGGGTTACGCTCCGCGATCTGGGCCCCACGTGACCGAGGAAAGGGCTTAAGGGAGAGAATCGCCCTCTGACTACCCAGCTGGCCCTCTCTCTCTGGCTCTCCCTCTCTGTGGGCCAGCACCTGTGAGAAATCTGATTGAGCAGGACTGGGGCCGGGGCGGGGGCAAGGGTGGGGGCGGGTGGCGCGGCCCGTAGGTCAACCCCTTCTGAGCGAGTGAGATGTGTGTGTGTGTGTGTGTGTGTGTGTGGTGGTGTGGGCCTGGGTGTGGGCGGGTGGCGCGGCCCGTAGGTCAACCCCTTCTGAGCAAGGCGCTCACCTCCGCTTTAAGCCCGTTTAAAATGTCAAAGGCCGCCGTTTGTTTGTGTGTCGAAGATATTAAGGCATAAGAGGATCACAA
>CM059272.1:27056834-27139334 GCA_030347295.1 Setipinna tenuifilis
TACAGCACGTAACCCCGCTCATCTCCGAACCTGAAGACAGGAGAGAGAAATTAGAAAGAGAGAGAGAGAGAGAGAGAGAGAGGGAGAAGGAGAGGGAGAGAGAGGGAGAGAGAGAGATAAAGACAGAGAGAGAGAGGGAGAGAGTGAGAGAGAGACAGATAGAGAGAGAGACAGAGAGAGAGAGATAGAGAGAGAGAGAAAGAGAGAGAGACAGAGAGAGAGAGAAAGACAATGAGGAGGAGAAAACAGGAAGAAAGGGGAAAGAGCGGGAGGTGTTAGGTAATCATGGTTGCCATAGAAACCCAGACTGACAGAGTGATATTTGCCCCACTCTTGGGTTGGACAGACAACCTGCTGTGTGTGACTTTGAAGCTGTTCTTTTATTCATCCAGCTGGCCTTTTTTAGAGACACACACTCTCCCCTTGGCGCCACAGAGCTGTGTATAGTCAGGGAGAGTGTGTGAGTGTGTGTTAGAAAAAGTCAGACAGTGTGAATGTGAAAGTCACAAAAAAAAATAAAACTAGAGACAATGAATCATGGTGTGTGTGTGTGTGTGTGTGTGTGTGTGTGTGTGTGTGTGTGTGTGTGTGTGTGTGTGTGTGTGTGTGTGAGAGAGAGAGAATATGTGTTTGTATGCATATGAGTGTGAATGTGTGTTTGTATGTGTGTGAGTATGTGTATGTTTATGTGTGTGTGTTTCAGAATATGTGTTTGTATGCATATGAGTGTGAATGTGTGTTTGTACTGTATGTGCGTGAGTATGTGTGTCTGTGTGTAAAAGAGGGGATGTGTGAAAGAGAGAGAGGGTGAGAGCAAAAGTTAAAACTGGAGAAAGTGATGAGGGTGTGGGTGTGCAGGGTGAGTGCTGAGGGCGATGGAGAAAGCTGGAGGCCCGGCGTATTATTTAGTCATTAGGAGGAGTGACTCAGCACACACATGCTGGCAGGAGCACAATTAACACTGGGAACAGTGCTACAAAATCACAATCAGTAATGAGTCAGGAAATTTAACCAGAAAAAATAGCAACAATAACAAAAAAGGAAAAAAAAAGCCACACCCTGCCAACACCGGGCCTCTTGAGCCATCTGCCACAATTCATACAATATCCGAACATAGCTAAGCAGTTTAGTTTAGGCCAAACTTTAGTCCAGTTCAATTCAGACCAGTTTGGTTCTGTTGAATTTATTCACTTCTGAATTAGGGCTTGGTATCGATATGGATTACCCATAAGGTCACAATAAGATTTGATTCTCGATCCGATACAATATCGATGAGGTGAGATTACTCAGCTTCAGAATAATAAAAGCCATGTTTGGTGTTTTGCTGTTACTAAACCAGATGATTGTATCCAGCATTACTCTTCAGCTAGCTATAGGTCATTTGTAAAAGCACCTTGAGTGTACCGGTAAGACCAATATGTGCAGTTAGTTACATACAAATATGCACTTTTACTGTCTGAAACTGGACTTCTCCAACTATGGTGAAAACTCGAACGACCGAACACACACACACGCACGCACGCACACAGACAGCACAAACACACACACACAGACACACACGAAAGCTCTGACAGAGCGAAGCGATGGATTTCCTGTGATTATCGCAGAGGCTCACAATTGTCCTGCAAAAGGCGCCGTGTGGCATTTTCGACTTCATTCAACTCAGTGTGCTTAACAGAAATTTACAGGCTGACATTTCTGTCGCATTCAGCCCGGCCGTAACCATGGGACCATTTGGTGGGGGGGTGGGTGGGTTTGCGGGTGAGGTAGGGGTAGAGTGGTGTGTAGGCAGCGAAAGCAGGCTGTCTATTCGGCACGAACATTACCCTTAACGGAGATAAAGAGAGCAGGCAGAGAGTTTGGTTTTATTCGCCTGTGACCTCTAGTGAGAGTGTTGTTTTTTTTTTTTAAACGGTAACAGTGTGGCATTTAGCTTTAGCTGGAGCTTATGGACAGAATGGGAATTTCACCCAAATCTAAGAAGCACCTCGACACGTAAAGTACATACAGTATCTCCAAATGCTGGGAAGACAACAATGTGAGGAAGAGAGAAGAGAGGGAAGGAAAGACACACACCAATTATACAATATTAGTAAGAACTCTAAAGAAAAAACATACAGACAGTGAAAGAAAACGAGAGAAAGAGAGAGACACACACACACACACACACACAGAAAGATAGTCATCCAGACAGTAAAAAAAGAGAACTAGAGAGAGCAAGAGAAGGAAAGATGTCAGTACATCTCACTAGAAATGTGAAGTAATTGAAACTTTGACTCAAAACGCATGACTGGAGAGCACAGGAACTATCACATGCCAAGCCGAACACCTGACACACACACACACACACACACACACGAATGTGTGTGCACACATACACGTGCACACACACATGCACACACACACACACACAAACACACACGCACAAACAAGCTGTAACTGCTTATAACTGCAAATGTACACATCACACACCATGTCAGTACCTGACCAGTAGCCTAGACCTTGATGTCTGTCAGATAAGAAAAGCTGCTCTCCAGACAGCTAAATCAGATCTGCTCAGCGGTCCTACACTGGTCTGGCCTAATGGACCAACTGTTTCCCATGGTCATGAAGTTACATGCCAGATTTTATGGAATTCAAAGCGTGAAATTAACCTAGAAACTTAAACACATGGCCTATGTTTATCTCTACGTTCATAATATAACATGCTAGCCAAGTCTGATTAGATTTTTTTTTCAAATGCTGTCTAGTCTTCAGGGGACTATTTGTTTAACTTTTGACCTGACTTAATGACTCAAACTTCACGCTACGCGCCTAATCAAATTAGCTCGTTATGCAAACATACATGCTGGCATCTTTTCCACGAACAAAACTGTGCATAAGACAGCTAATCTTCATCACATGCAAACTGAAAATTTACAAGAAAATATGTTACCATATGACTACGGTAATTAGCTAAACACTTTTACTTGGCTAACAGAATTATGAATTCTAGCACAAAGATTCAGCTAGCCCACGAGTGACGTTCCTGCCACCAGTGTAGATGAACACCTTCCCACTTGTGTTTCAGCATGGCTGCGTCCGCCATTTTAGATTTGTACAGTCAGATATGCATCTGCCATTCCAAAAACGTTTTGTCTACCTGTGAGGACCCTCCATTTTTAATTTTGAAATGAGGCAAAATGCTAAACTACTACTAATAAAAAAACTACTGTTAATATATTTTTGATAAATAAAACCAAGTAGACCCATTTAGAATGACCCCTTGACCCACTTCGTACTTGCTCTCTTCTCATCCCCTCTATTATAGGTTAGGATCAAGACATCCATATGAAAGTGTGTGTGTATTTGTGTGTGTATGTGTGTGTGTGTCTGTATGAAAGAAAGAGAGCGGCAGAGTGACTAAAAGACAGACAGACAAAAAAGACAGAGCGAGATCGAGAGAGTGATTGACAGACAGATGGATAGACAAAAAGAAAGAGTGAGAGTAGGAGAGGGAGAGAGAGAGAGACAACACCTCCACACACACACACACACACACAATCACTGCCAGCCCAGCGCTAGTGTTGAGTCACACACACTTAAAGGGTGCCAGAGCTCTGAACAGCAGACACAAAGGTGTCATCTGCGCTGCTCCTCCTGTTGCTTCAGTGCATCTCCTCCAGTGTGTTGTTTCTCTTTCCGTGCTGCGTGTGATTCCTGCATTCTTCACTGACTTGAGGATGCAACATATAGCCCTCATGGTTTATTCATGGCCCCCTGTCGGCTCTCATCAGGGATGCAGTGTCATGCATAACGCTGGACTAATGTGGGGCATGGATGTGTGAGGGCGAAACATGCACAAACAACAACAACAACAACAGCAGCAGCAGCAAACCATTACAGAAAGACTAAAAAGAAAAAAAGAAAGACAGGAAAAGAGAAAGAAAGAAAGGAATAGAGAAAAAACAAAAAGACAGAGAGAGAGAGAGAAAGAAAGAAAGGCAGAAAAGAAAAAAAGAAAGGAAAGCACAAAGGGGAATGGGGGGGGGGGGGGGGGGGTGGTGTTGATGTTCAGGATACTGCCCTGGGCTGCCATGGTGACTGGACTGCATATAGGTGGGCTAAGGCAAGAATGTGTGTCTGTGTGTGTGTGTGTGTGTGTGTGTGTGTGTGTGTGTATGTGTGTGTGTGTGGGCTGGGGTGGGTTCTGCTGCAGGGACACAAAATGAGGTGATCCAGTGACATTAAGTGAACCCAGCTGGATTGCTGTGGTGACTCTTTGTCTGGCAGTGTCCACATGTTTGGGCACTGCCTACAGGTGCACTCATGTGAGGCATGGTGATGTGACAATGTAAAACGCACAAAAACAACAACATCAACACATTACAAAACATAAATATCGTGGTGGAGGGTGTATGTGTATATGTAGTTGTGTGTGTGTGTGTTGAGAAGTTCTGCTGCAAGCACAGAAAAATGAGGTGATGTTTTGCAAATCCCCCCATAGGCTTTGCTGTGGTGCCTTTGCGTGGTGATTGCTCATATGTGTGGCTATGTGGTCACAGCAGCATTCTGTATGCATCCCAGCACCACATGCCGTCCCCACGGTTCTGTTTGTGGCCATGCATTTAAGGGGACATAAGGAGGCTGGCCTTTGGGCCATGGGACATGCCAGGCCACCGCTGTGACTAATGTGGACACGCTGCTATTTGTGTTAAAGTGCTGTCGCACCCTCTGGCAGCTTCTTTTTGGAGAAAAGGTGGTGTGTGTGTGTGTGTGTGTGTGTGTGTGTGTGTGTGTGTGTGTGTGTGTGTGTGTGTGTGTGTGTGTTTGTGCATGTGTGTGATGGTGTGTGTGTGCGTGTTTGTGGGAGTGCGGTTGTGTATGGGTGATGTGTGTGTGTGAATATGTGTGTGAGCGTGCCTGCGCATGTATGTGCATGGGTTTGTTTGTGCGTATGTGCGTGCATCTGGATGTGTGAGTGTGAATATGAATGTGTGTGTACGTGTGTGCATGCCTGCATGTTAAGGGAGCACATATTTACAGTTGTTTTTCTCCACAGCCTTACATCCACATTTTGTGTCCCCCCGTCTGGCCCTGGTAGTGCCCCCGCTAGCTGTGTGGCGAGCCTGGAACGGGTCTCTGGAGCGGACTGGCACCGGTACCAGAGCCTCACAGCCTGTCGACAGACACAGCGGCCCAGGCCTGCAGCCACAGACACAGGCCTGACGACAGACACAGGCCTGCAGCAACAGACTCAGGCTTGCCGACAGACACAGCGGTCCAGGCCTGTCCACACTACAGGAGGACCGCAGGGTGTCCGCCGGCGTTGACTTACAAAAAAAGAAACACCCGGTTGCGTATTATATTTAGTGACTTGGCAGACAGGCGAAATGGAACGCCACAGTCAGTTTGGGCACTGAGAAAGTCGGGGAAATGGGAGAGTTCAACTGGGGATTTTCCCATAGAATTCCAGGCAGTCTTGATTAAAACGGCTGTCCTCCTGCACAAATTGGTAGTGACAGGGCAAAACAGTGCAGTTAGTCCAACAGGCTGGATTTGGAGGACCTCTGCTACGCTCCAAGGAACACTCCCTTTTTTGTGAGTCTGGATATAGTACTGCACTCACCACACACAGCTCTATGCTCTGTACGCTTCCCTAAAGAGAACACAGTTCAACCCAGTAGCTAAGCACATAAAAGTAAATCCTTTATATCATCGCACTCCAGCACATGACAATTCCAGCTAAAGATTCCCGCTTAATTATATGCCATGAGCTGAATACAATAGCTTGTAAATTAAAAAAATAATAAAACTGTGAGACTGACAAGGACAAGGGCATGTTTAGATTACCACAAGCAGCCCAACCCTACAGTAACACCATTAGGAGCTGAAAGCAAATGCAGAGGTCTGACACAAACGCAAACAGAGTTAGAACATGGCATAGTTGAGTAGAACATGTCGTAGTAGAGTAGAACATGGCGTAGTAGAGTAGAACATGGTGTAGTAGGGTAGAACATGGCGTAGTAGAGTAGAACATGGCGTAGTAGAGTAGAACATGGCATAGTTGAGTAGAACATGGCGTAGTAGGGTAGAACATGGTGTAGTAGGGTAGAACATGGCACAGTAGAGTAGAACATGGTGTAGTACAGTAGAACATGGTGTAGTAGAGTACAACACGGCGAGGAAGTGAAGCATGAGACCGATATTCTCTGAAAACCATCATGTCCGCGCAGCTACTTCATGTAAACAGAGGTAGTGTATTTATACACAGATGCTCATTGCCATTATGTATATAATTGTGGTGGAGAGCTGATTGTACTTGTTAAGTGTCTCGTCCTGGGATTTAATAAATGCAGGACTGCAGGTCATGGCCCTCGAAGCGTAAAGGCTTTCATCTAGTCCAGATATAATGAAGAGAGCATGACATGTTATGCCAAAAACACTGAGGCTCCACACTGGGGTGTGTGTGTGTGTGTGTGTGTGTGTGTGTGTGTGTGTGTTAGCTTGCTGAATACAGGAACAGTGGAAGCTGGGTATTAGTATATTTACCAGATAGAAAACTGTAGGCTTCACTTTCCCTTTTGATATTCATGCATTGTATATGTGTTTTTGGGCTTCATTTTGATTTGCTATGCGATTTCAGAGAAGGTGGCTTAAATATACAATATGACGTGACATTATGCCAAAATAATCCTTTCACTAAGGCGCCTTTACATCCTGTATTAACCAACCTTTGGGCCTTTATATCCTGTATAAGGCAGGCTAAATTGAAAGGATCACTGCGATTCGCACCGGTTCAGAGATCCACTTAGGCCTGCCTGACCCTGGGGTTCATAAAACCATTTTTTTCTTTCCCACTCAGCCCTGAAGGATTATAAAAAAAAGTTAACTACAAAAAAAATCCTTTTAAAAACAAAAATCCTTCACAAATTCACAGATGTATGTATGCTATGTTCCTGGGCATGCCTGGGTTGATTAATGTACGAGCAGCATGGTATGGTATGAATAAATCAAATGGCTTGCCATGAGGACAATGGAGGACAAACCAGCGGCACACAAAAGGCTTCCTCCTCATGGATGAGCTGGCTAAAGAGGGACGGAGGAGCGGAGCGTGATGGCGGTGCGGCAGACCCTGTGTGGGTAAAGGGGACACTGACCCTAGCACTGTTTCTGCCTCTGCACGGCCTGACCGGCAGACTTAAGGGCTGCTCAATTCATCCAATTTGAATCTCGAATACAACTGTAGCTTCTAACTCAAAAAAATATTAAAATCAGACGCCGACAATTATTTTGTCACATTCCAATTTGCAAGTAGGCTTAGACTATAAGGCTTTTATTCCAGGTTGTTTATTGAATAACACATACACACACCATTCAAAGGAAAAAACTGTGGTGGGAAATGTTACAGTCCAAGAAAATTGGCAGTTAAAAGGTATTTAGGGTTAAATAAATACATGCTTCCACATTTTATGAACAATCACGTTAAAACAACCGTGATTTCCATGTTGATAAAAACAATCCTGATTATCACTCTTTTGCCATAACCGAGGAGCCCCCCCTCCTCACCCTCCGTCTGCCGTCCTACAAAGAGTGGAGCTGAGTTTATGTTTTTCAGTGCCGATAATGGGATGTGCATGACTACAGGAGCGTCTCCATAAACCCCCATTAAGCAGCTGTGTGAAGGAGCGCTGTGGGAGCGCTAGCATGGCTGCACCAGGTGTGTGGCGCCACCACAAAAAGCTTCCCCTTCCCCTTCTTCCCCTTCCTCCTCTTCGTCTTCCTACATCTTTTTTCTGCTACTTTTGATTTATTTTTCAGTCGCGTAGCGTTTCACGTGTGAAAGGGGACTTTTGTGCATTCCGCTGCGGTGTTTGCTTTTCTGGTGCGTTACGACAGCTGGTCTGATGTGGATGAAAGAGTGCCTCACGTTACACAGGGGTCGGCCATCGTGGGGACTGAAAAAACGTTTCCTTTCCTTTAAACTGCACACACACACTGAAACCAACCACTGTTTAAATGTTTGATGAGTCATGTTTGCAAAGTATGTCTTAGTTATTAAGGATTTCATGAACAACAAACATGTGACATGAACAAAGAGATGTTTGTGAGTGGAGGCTCCTACAGAAGGCTATAAGAATCTTCTGGATCATGGCTGAACAGATGGCGGGCAATCCTGCCTATAGGACTCTATGGAGGGGCTTTAATACAAACACCGTCTCCATTACAGCATCTTAGAACACACTACACGCCACATTACAGACTTGTGGGGGGGAGAACAGCAATGTAATTTCATCCCCTCTGTATCAAAATAGTTAGCTTTTTTATTCTTTGTGTGAAATAAATGTGAAACTAAGTATGAAAAATGAAATGAAGTACATTTGTGTTCATTTTAGCTACAATTTCTGCTGCATTGTATGCATTTGCTTGCACTACTGAGAGTAAGTTGCAAGATGCAAATGGCCATGGTCGTCTGTCAGACACATATTGAATTATCTGCCAAGATTGACTGTGTTTAGCACCAAACAAGTGTAAAGGCCAGTGCTGTGATCACAATGCGCGCAATTCACATGACTGATTAGAGAGCTCGCCCTGCGATCCGGAAGCTGGTACACAAAAGAGAGCGCACAGAAAAAAAAAAAAAAAAACGGACGTGAAATCTAAAAAAATACATCCCCTATTCATTGATTTCTTCAAACACAAATAACGCCTATGGTAAAAGACAGAAGTGGAGCATCAACAAATGACGCATTGTGTGGAAACTACACCTCAAAAGCTGTCCGATGTTGTCATGTGAAAAAGGGGGGCTTCAATGAGACTGACTAATGGTACAGCAACACAGGAGTCGACAGCCTTTTCTCAACCTGGGGTGGCCTGGCTCTCAGATAACACTGGCTACGCTTAATCCCAGCGGAGCACCGTGGCAATCACATTATGGGTGTGAACTACTGATGCCTCCCGGGTCAGACTCCACACCGCATCCATTTTAAACAGCTTGTTCCGCAGATGCCATCAAGAACATAGCAGCCCGGTGACATCTCTGTTGGACTGGGGTATGACTGGGATATGACTGGGGTATGACTGGGATATGACTGGGGTATTGCTGTGGTATAAGTGGGGTATTGCTGGGATATGAGTGGGGTGTAGCTGGGGTATAACTGGGGTATAACTAGGGTATGAGATTTTAGCAAGGGTAAATAGAGAGGGGTGATTTTACAGTTTTTTATACAGTAGGTACTACGGGTGTTGAAATGAATCATACAATCGATGCATCGCAAAGCAGACATGAACCATTAATAATAGTTTCAACAGCAGATCATAATGGACTGTAATTTATTTTCTTGTCATTTTTTTTTCAGCATAAGTATTAAAAATAGAAATAAAACCTAGAAATGAAACAGTGAAGGTTTTGCACTTTCAGGAAGAGCCCTGTGCCCAGTGCTGTTACTTTTTATTACTTTATTTTTTTATTTGCCATGAATGTTGGTGGCTGCTGAGTTTTATGAAATAAAAGAGGAAGGTAATATATGACTGTTTGTGTTTGCTGATAAAATCAAAGCCATGTGAAGTAATATAGAAAACTGATGTGAAAAATCGTGATGCATTGAGATATCGAATTAAATCGAATCGCTACAGTAGCTTAATAATCGCAATCGCAATTATTTTCGTTTCGTTTCATGTAGTAATGGTATTTTTACACACACTCTGTTTTCTGGTGAAAATGCTTTGCAAATACTTTATTTGTAAAATGGACAAACAAAATAACCCTAACTGGAGCACACACCACTACATTTCTTTGAAACAATTTTAGAAATTCTTTTTAAATAACATTGCTTTCTGCGAATGCCATCCGAATCAGTAAATATGGTCTGTCTCTACCTAAGAATTTCCATTTATTTCAATGTCAAATTACAACATCACTTCAAAAAGCTGTAGTACACAAATAGCAGTGATGAAACTCCCAGACGGGGAAGACGTCAGCATTTGCTGTGTTTAAGCTATCGCTGCCTCGGCACTCACACTTGTCAGGTACAGGTCTCCTGACGCCCGGGTTTGAATTTATGAATGTCAAACCTACAGCTCCACAGCTTGGATGTCTACTTAATTAAAGAAACTCGCAAGGGAACTCACGGCGACGGTGAGCACAGGCTCATATCAGCAGTACGCATCAGGGGGACAATGAAGTGAAAACATTACACAGGGCTGAGAAAACAGGTACGGGTTTCACAGAGGGGGTCGGGGGGTGGGGGGCGATGGGGGGGTGGCTGGGTCTCCTAATCCTAGACAGGCATTCCGACCTCGACTTGACCCTGAGGTGGGCTATACTGTACCATTTTAAAACCCAAGAACACAAAAGCACTGTAACTGCACTGTAAGAGTCCTGGTTAACACGCATTATCACAACGAAAACACTTACAAAGCCTCTACAATTATGGACTCCAATGGGCACAATGGTGGGGCAGAGATAAGGAGTAAGGTTCTGGTCAAGAGCTACAAAAGACTAAGTAAATTATGGTAAAGACACTAAACTTAGGCGAACTTTGTACAGTGTTCCCACGATTTAATAGTCTGCACAAAATTATTTACAGTTCAGTTGCCAAAAAAGTAAAATTCACAATTTAGAAAAGCACACTTAGCAACTGACTAACTAGGTGTTTATCAGTTTAGTCAACAACGCTAACAGCCTCCTAGCATGAGTGAGAATGTCAACAAACCGATCTTCAGCAGAGCCAGGCAGTTATGTGGTAAGTACCAGAGGAATGGACACATTAAATACCGATTTAAGATGGATGACAACCACATGCCGTTGACCTGGAAAATATGTAAATGACACAGAGGGAAAGCACTCACTGAGGGCCGATTAGTCCAAATTCTTATTACATATATGGTTAAAAATAAAGTCACCGACGGCTTTAAATGATCAGACCCACAGTAAGATCTTAGGTGTGCCAGAGGCACACTGTGTCTACAAATGTAGCCGCTGTTGTGCTTAAACTGTTTCAAGGGAGTAGTTTTTCTAGTCTCCAAATCTGTGGTGACTTTAATCCAGCTTTACTGTCAATCACTTTGGCTAAGGTTGTACCCTACACACACACACAAGAAGACACAGACACAGACACACACACACACACACACACACACACAGACCAAGCTTTGGATAATGTTGGCTGTGTCAAAACAGAAGTGTGTGATTGGGGGGGGGGGGGGGGGGTCCCTCTTTTTAGCAAATCCATGCTCACACACACACACACACACACACTCAGCTAACAGTCAGCATTAGCATATTCTAAATCCCAGGGAGGACCCTTCTCCATGTTCGGCATGGGTGGTCGTCAGAGACACTTCTGTGCTCCTCTCTTTTTTAATTAGACACGTAAACGTGCGCTGACAACAAATGCTGAGGCTCAGCTCCGAGTCACAGTGAACCAGGGGGAGGTGTGTGTGTGTGTGTGTGTATGTGTGTGTGTGTGGGTGTGTGTGGGTATGTGCGTGTGTGTGTTTGTGTGTGTGTGTGTGTGTGTGTGTGTGTATGTGTATGGATATGTGTGTGTGTGTGTGTGTGTGTGTGTGTGTTAGGGTAAGCGATATCCCCATCTGTCTCCAATTCTTAATTCCTTAATTGTCATCCTCACTTTTTTTTAGCGGCAAGTGTTTGTTCTTTTTCCTCCTGACAGTTGTCTCCGGGGCCCGTGCAGGCTGGAGGTTGTGGAAGGGCCCCTCCCGTGGAAGGGCCCCCCTATTGGCCCCCGAGAGCCGTGCTGAGTGGCACGCTCTTTTATCCTAAGTGCTGTCTGAGTGTTGTCTCGGCTTCTTATCGGTGTTATTTAATGAGTTTGTTAGGGGGGCGGCTGGTGTGTGTGGGGGGGTGTACGGAGATAACTGGTGCATTCTTGCCAGATGACTCATCTTTCATCCACCCCACAACACCAACCTGCGCTGGTGAACTGAAACCGTAACTGAGAGAGGAGCACCCATAGCCGTAGCCATAGCCATAGCCGTACCGTATGAGTGAATGAGCGGGGTGGGGGTGGTGTGCGTTGGCTAGCCCCCCAGAGAAGGGCTCTTGTGGGGGAGTCATCGTGAGCTCATGGGTGTCCTTCAGGCCTTCACGTTAATTGCTGATCCTCAGGTACATGGTCATGGGGGAGGTCCCGTAGACAGCGACAGAGACCCCTACCCCCCACAAGCGGGCACGTGCGTGCGCGCACACACACGCACACACACAGATACAAAGTCAGCCCACACAGACATATACCCAAAGGCCCTCTAAAAACACACACATGAAAAGACTCATCAAGCCCAAATCACAGAGATGATTAAAAAAATGAAAGGGGAGGGGGGCTATAAATACCATTGACTTTGTTTTGAGGATAAAGTACTCGATTAAGCAGAGAGAGAGAGAGAGAGAGAATGAGAGGGAGGGGGGGGGTGGAGAGAGAGAGGGAGAGAGAGAGAGAGAGAGAGAGAGAGAGATAGAGATAGAGGGGGGTGGAGAGAGAGAGAGGGAGGGAGAGAGAGGGAGAGGGAGAGAGGGAGAGGGAGGGGGGTGGAGAGAGAGAGATCAGTCAGAGAGACAGACATAGAGAGTGAGAGGGTGAGAAAGTGAGAGTAGGATAGAGTACGATAGACAGAGAGGGAGGGAGAGAGGGAGAGCAAGAGGGAGGGAGCGAGGCACTAGAAATATACCTCTCTATTCCCTGTGGTATATACTGTTCCTGCCTCTGCTGCTCTCTGTTCCCCTCATTCCCTTAGACTCTCTTACACATGGGCAGCACTGGGGAATTCTGCCATTCCCATCCTCTGGAGAGGCTCTGAATAAAATGTTCGAGGCACTGTACACTGTGTGTGTATATGCATATGTGTGTGTGTGTGTGTGTGTGTGTGCGTGAGTGTTCATGTGTGTGTAAGGTAGAGAGTGTGTGTGTGTGCGCAAGTGTGTGTGTGTATGTGCATGAGTGTGTGTTTGTATGTGTGTGTAAGAGAGAGAGAGAGAGAGAAAAAGTGTGTGTGCGTGTATGTGTGTGTGTATATATGTGCGTGTGTGAGTGAGAGAGAGAGTATGTGTGTGTGTGTGTGTGTGTGTGTGTGTGTGTGTGTGTGTGTGTGTGTCTGTCTGTGTGGGGGAGAGCAAGCTGAAGGATGGACAGAATAGACAGAGGAGAGCAGGAGGACAGCGAATGAGACAGAATGGACCGACAGACGGAGAAAGAGATGAACCAAGAATTTAAATAAGCAAATTGAGAGAAATAAATTGTCATCTAAACAGCAAAAGAGTACGGGCAGATCTCAGACAGAAAGATAATGAGCTTTATACAAAAGTGCTGATGAAGGTTGTGCATTCACAGCAGGTTGTTAAAATAACTACACGTCCCTCCCAATAGGCCTGTTTTGCTTCTTGTGTGTTTTCCTCTCTCCAGCGGACATTGTTATTGTATGTAATTTGACATTTGATGTTTACCAATTACCCACGTCTCTTATCTTAGCATAAGGAACAACCCTATTTTTCATGCCACTTAACCTTTATCAAGGAAATGTAACAGTGGGGGTAGGAAAAGAGAAAACGAAAAGGAAAAAAAAAACAGAAAGAGACTGAGAAATAGAAAAGAAAAAAAGAAAGAGAATAAAAGAAGCAAAATGAAGAAGAGAAAGAGAAATGGGAAGGAAAGGCAAGAGAGTTCACCATGTCCATTGAAGGGGAAATGAATGACCGAGAAACACAATAGGAGCAGTACAAGGGCAACGGTTTTTGGAGAAGAAGCTGATAAACTATCACCCTTAACCGCCATTTATCATAAACATCCGGCAAAACCAGGTATTTACTATTTTACTGTGCACAGCTACAACACAGCTCTTTTACCATCTATGAAAACCAGTCAAATTAGTATTCACAAGATACTCATGGTTCGTTGCTCAGGTTTGGATAATTAAAAGAACTGCCATTATCTGCAGATGTTTAATTTGACAGCCTCTTGTGCTAGCTACTAGCTACACAGACAGGTTTACCAATGGGCTATATCATTCAACTGGAAATGACAGGTTGAATGGTTGAACAGTGTTTCTTTGTCTTGCTGTGCCACAAGCTGATTAATGTATGAAATATGTATTTTCCTGAGTTTTTGGTTTCATAAAAGAACTGCAATTCCCCTCTTGACTTTTCACTACACAGTTGTCTGATCCAGGTCTAAAATCCTGAGAATGTAGAACAGCTTTCACAGCACAGCGCTAAGTACCAAATATCTTACAAAATACACTGATCACCAAGCATTTACTGATACCAGCTGTGTAGTGCTGTTGACAAGAAACTGTTTGCATCTAGCTAGTTAGTGTGCTAATTTCAATTAACAAATCATTACCGCACTTCTAACTGTAGTGAAAATGGGAGTTGTGGTAAATGACACTAACCCAAAATCCTAAAAACTGAAAAAGTGTGTGTAGACAGAAAGATAGATAGTCTTTCTGATTAGGGAATCCTGTCCGAGTCAGTGGGTGGAGGTACTCCGCTCTCTGAGGTTTGTGGGCTGCATTGAGAACACACACACACACACACACACACACACACACACACACACACACACACACACACACACACACCAACCCCCTACCTGAAAACAATCATCAGCATAAACTTAAGACTGTAATTACACTGTGCTCGACAACACGGCTCTCAAGTTTTGCCAGAGCTTTGATGGGCTGCCAGAGAGGAACCTTTGAAACAGCACATTGAAATGAGGTATGAACAAAGGGGGGATGATTTCATGGTGTTTGGGGTATTATGATGACATGACCATGAATAGAAACACAGAGACAGTTCTCATGACAAATTTCTTGCGAGCAAGCGCATGCCTGTGTTACGAAGTAACTAAATACAACATGTATATTTCTTATAACCTCCAAATGATATGCCTGTTCTCGCCTCTCCTCGTTTGGGTATGCACACATTGACTTTTCTGTCTCTCTTACTCTCTCTCTATCTTTCCCTCTCTCTGGTAGTGGTAAAAGTAGACCACAGGACTTTGGTCCTATTCTGCATTCATTTAAATGTATCACTTCAACAGGAGCAGCATGCCGCTTTGATAGCAGTCCTCTCCTGGGCTTCTATGATCTTCTGCTATGGTGTTTTTTCTGTTTTTCGTGCCCATTGTTGTTCATATCATTCATTTTTTGTAAGGAGGCCTAATAGCAGTCAAACAATAAAATAAATAAATAGATAAATAAAAAAGTGAGTGCTTCATTTCTGTCTATTTATCTTTTCGGCAACAGATGAACAGGGAGAGAGAGAAAGAGGGGGAGAGAGATTGAGAGACGGACAGAGACAGACAGGAGGAGAGAAAGCGAGAGAGAGAGACAGTGAAAAAAAGAGAGAGACAGAGGCGGACAGAGAGAGACAGAGAGAAAAACACAGAGACAGAAACAGACAGAGGCAGTGAGACAGAGGCAGCCAGAGAGAGAGACAGACAGACAGAGAGACAGACAGACAGACAGACAGAAAGAGAAAGAAAGAGAGAGAGAGAGAGAGGGCGAAAAAGAGAGTAATGCTCCTACAGACAGCTTTGTTGGCTGACTTATGGTGGTGTGCTCCCAATGAGGGGTGGATGTTGTGCGGCAGATAATCCCCCACGTCACGCTCACAAGGGTCAAGTGGTACGACCCACTTCATCCCCTTTTCCATTGGGCGTCACCCACCACCATCCACAGAGAACTGTGAAAACGCCTCCTCCCCCCTCCCTGCCCTCCCTATCTCTCTCTCTCTCTGCCTGTCTCTCTTTCTTTCTCTCTCTTCCTACCCCCTCCCTTCCCTCCATATCGCTCTCTCTCTTTCTTTATTTCTCTCTCTCTCTTTCTCTCTCGCTGTCTCTCCCTCTCCCTCCCCCTACCCCCATTTGTGAACATATTTTCTATTTTCTGTGCTGTTCACTGTAGCGTGAATTTGGACCCTGGCACTAACCTATGCCGCCAGACACAGGGGCGAGAGGATTGCGGGGGCCAACGCTGGCGATGTTTGCGATGCCTTGGCAAAGGTTTGTGTTGTGTGATTATTAGTGCCCGTCCGTGAGCTGGCAGCTCAAGGAAATCACCCTGCTGGATTACTCCTGGAATCGGAATCTTCCAGAGATCCTTCCTTCCTCTCTCTTTCCCCCTCTCTCTCTCTCTCTTCACTGCTGAGTCACACACACACACACACACACACACACACACACACACACACACACATTGCAAAAACTTTCGAGGCAATATTGGAACTCATACACCTGGGTCTCACGACACACACCCACATGCAATCAAGTGAAAAATACAAGCTCCAACTGGGAATTACTGTTTGGAGGAGCAAAGTGTTTATATTGTAGGCCAAAAGCTAGATGAGTAAACAGAGGTTTTGCTGAGTATCTCCTCTCTTCCTTCCTTTCTTTCTTTTTCTTTCTTTCTTCCTTTCTCTCTCTTCCACTCATTCTCTTTTTGGAACACACACACACACACACACACACACACACACACACACACACACACATATACTCAAATCCACCCAAATCCACTCATAAACAAACACACAACCTCACAAACGCATAAATTCCATCTTAGGTTTTTCGGCGGCAACTGAAAAGCAGATTATGTGCAAGCAACTCCAGCGTTGTGTGCCAAACAGCACATCTGCAAGGACGCACGGATTTGACCCACAAACACCCTCCTCTTCATAATACTCTCCTAAGCTCGCCATCCTTAGCATGGTTTTTATGCCTTCTTCCAGTCTTTAAAATGATTTAATTTGAAACGCTTAACCCAGTTAACCAAGCTTTTATCTTTGGCCAATTAGCAGCTGATTCATCAAATATTAAACAGGCTGTGAAGGATTAATTTTTAATGCGCATTTGAGGCGGAGAGTTGTACAACAACTTCCCCTGGAGCGACGCAGGGAGACAGCCTGCACTCAAGAACGTTTAGTCGCTTACCCAGCGCAAACCAGCGCTGGGCGGCAGACACGCCTGCCTGTGCGTTTCCCTTGCTCTCGAACCCGATAACCCTACACATGCACAGCACAGCACAGCAAAGAATAATGGACACACACACAGACACACACATGCACTTACAAAGACAGAGAGAGAAAGAGAGAGAGAGAAATAGAGAGAGAGAGAAAGAGCGAGAGAGCGAGAGATCCAATCAGACAAAGCCATACCTGAAAATGCTTTTCTACAGCTTTTACTTTTCACTGACAGAATAGACGTACACACTCATAGCATTAGAAACTAGGACCATCCTTGCCCTTATTGTGTTTGGCCTTTACCTCATCTAATGCCATTACTCTGGGTAGGTTACAGCAAAAGTACACTGTAGGCTATGCTGTACTAGTCCTCATAATACTTCAGTATAAGTTTCCAAGATGCTCAGATATAAAGTTCACTTCACACAAAAATGCCACCTGATTTAGATGGATGAAATAATGGCCCATTGAAAATATCCCCATCCTAGCATGTCTATATTCTCCAGCACATGAGAAGTCGGTACGAGACATTTTCCACTCCCTTTGTGTGTGGTGTGTGTCTCTATGTGTATGTGTGTGTGTGTGTATGTGTGTGTGTGTGTGGTGGTCTTTTGTGTATCAATGGTCAGAGCCGCTGCCTGTTGGACTGTAACGCTGCACAGTAACCTTTTAGTTATCAGAGAAATCAGTCATTCCATATGGATAAAATGTTTGGGGCCTCTCTGACCTATGGTTTCTTTTCAACTCTATCTATCCCTGATCTTTTCATTCTTTTTCTCCTCTCGATTGTCTCTGTACCTCTCTTTCCCCTCCTCTACACTTCTCTCTTGCCCCATCACCATCATCCCCTCTTTCTTTTGTCACTTATATATGATTTGTCTTGCCCAGTCCCTTATCTGGATCCATCTATATTGTTCCTCCGTCCTACTGTCTCTTAATATCATCCCTCATTTTCTGATGTTCATTTTCTCAATTTTCTTTCTCACAAGGCTCTGTTTGTCCTTCATGAGGACCCATAAAGTACGTCCACATCCTGAGGAGATGTCCGTCGCAGTGACCAGGGCCCCAGCAGTGGCGTTTTAGTCTGTAATCTTCTGGGCGCTGCTTATCTTGTTCATCTGGCCTGTTCGTCAAGGGAGGATTGATTATAAGATGATGTTTTTTTTCTTTTTTGCCTTTTTTCACAATAACACTGAGCAGTAGGCCTTTTCCCCTCCATCTCTTTTTTTTTCTCTCTCAGCATTTTGCCATCTATTTCAGTCTCTTTGGGAGCATGTGCTGCAGAAAGATAGCCACTGGACATTGTTTTGTGTGTGTGTGTTTGTGTGTGTTTGTGTGTAACTTGGTAGGCCTATTTCTCCTCTCTTCCTGTCTCGGAGTGTCTTTCTTGGTTGGTGAATCTTTTCTGAGACTTTCACTGCCTATGGCCCAGCAGGATGTGTGCCCTGTTGCAAGAACATCAGAGAATACACAGAACAGAGAGGTGAAAAGAGAGGAGAGGAGAAGAAAAAGAGAAGAGAGGAGAGGTGAAGAGAGGAGAGAAGAAGAGAGGTGAGGAGAGGAGAAGTGAGAAGAGGAGAGGTGAAAAGAGAGGAGAAGAGAAGAGAAGAGATGAGAAAGGTAGAGAAGAGAGATGAGGAGAGAAGAAGTGAGGAGAGGAGAGATGAAGAGAGGAGAGGAGAGGAGAAGAGAGATGAGGAGAGAAGGGAGGGACAGACTCGTGGTGGATTTGGAGCCTGTGCTCGTGCGACACGGGGATTCCAGCCCCTCCAGGGGTCAGTGCCGAAAAGGTCTTATCCCTGGCAGACATGCACGCGACCCTTAATGAGAGGGGCGACCATCCGTGACAAACAACACACACACACACACACACACACACACACAAGACATGCTGCCCCCCCCACCACCACCCCCCACATACACATCATCATCAACGTCTGACCACAGCCACAAAAGCGTTCCCACGCTGATAGTGCTTGCAGTGCCCTTTCTTTTACTTTCCGAGATGTTGCCAGACTGTTGACTGACCTTAATGCAGAGGGTTTCCTCAAGTGATAAGGTTGATTGAGTGTGTCATGACGGACCAACAAGGACCTACAACCTCAGTGCCATAAACACCCAACCAAAACAACTTGTCACATGAACACTTTCACAGCTTGCTTTCAGATGAAGGATGATTTTAACCATGTGTGTTGAACAGCCATGCGGTTCTGCTAACAGGTAGAATATTGTGTTTACTGCAACTGATAACTAGCAATGTGGAGTGGCATGACCTGTAATGCTGACAAGTTAGTTACCAAAGGCAGAGTTCAGACCCAACTGCTTAGCATTGGACAGAATATTAATGTGTGTTAATTTTTTATGGGTTATTGATTTCTCAAACCTTGTGATCATTTATGTTCTTAAGAGTTTCAAAGAAAAACCTACCTTTTATTCAGCGAATTCCAATAAATGGGTTCCAGGTTTGTTGCCGCAGTTCCAAGGAAATCCACAAGAAAAATCACCAGGAATCCCAATCCATTGGCACCGTCCCAAAGCGCCATGGCCATTCCTACTCCCCGTGTCGCTGCTCCCATCGCACTCCTGTGAAACAAGCGGGCAATGGGGAGGCGTTGTAGACAAAGGCTTGCCGGGAGATCAAGAGCGAAGTTGACTAAATCCCCGAAGCGCATCCAGATGGCTTGTCCTCGGCCACCACATCAGGGAAAGCGCCAAAAGCAACCACAACCAGCCTGACAACGAATGCAAGGACTAATACAGTCTACATGATGTGGCCTTTCTCATACCGACATTAGGTTTAGACGCTTATGTTCTGGTGTTAGACCACATTTATTATATATACCTATTTACCATACTTTGGGCTTTTGGTAGCAAATGTGACCAAAATTGGCACATTGGTACTAACAATCATGACCCATTATTTAAAAAAGCTCAGTCGATTAACATAAGATACTGAGTTAGGTTACCCAACATTTGCTCAATGTAAAATCCCCCGTTATAAGACTCAGTTTTATTAAGATGGACTTACCGTCGATCAACATGAATTACTCCTTTATAACTTCTGTCCGAACCAAACGACTTTCTCTAGTCCAAGTTGTGCCGTACTTTCATCCACTCCTTGGGCTCCCCTCAGAGTAGACTACCACCGTTATCTTTATCAACTGGAGACGTGATAGCCCAATCAGTTCCTCAAAACGGGAATGCCGACGACAGGACAGAGGTCATCCACTTACACTATCCAGTCCGTCAATTCGAAAATGATTATCCATTTGTTGCGTCTTGTCCCAAGCCTTCGGGATGGACGATAAAAGAAAAGCAACCCGGTTTTGGCCACTGCAGAGGCAAACTTGGGCGAATTGGTTACAATGGAGAATGTTATGGCCACGCTATGTGAACAGGTGCGATCTGTCCTCTCATAAAATACGGCATGTAGACACTAGCGATGAAAACGGAGAAATGGACAGCTGTCCATTCGGTTTATCAAACTTGAATCTTCGGATCCGTTTGTTCCTTTCAGTACTCCTTTCCCTCCTGTCTACATTCCGCACTTGACTCGCGCACTGTCAGTGGGAACGCACGTTAAAGGCGAGCGAGGGAGGGAGGGACGTGTGCGAGTGAGTGCACGCAGGCTACGTTGTGGCCTGAGAGGCAGTTTATCTATTTAGCTTAGTATCTACATGCTCAGATGTAGAGGGTTCAAGTCAACCTGCCATGACGCTAGCCTGCCTTGTTCTCTAGGTTTAGTGGTCAACACTTTTTTTCGCGTAAGGTTCTCTGAAAGCAATTGGCAATCAAATGCTGTAAAAATGGTCAGGCTCGGGAATATAAAACACCACGCGCAAGAGAACAGACTTTGTCCAAATCACAATATTAAAATCCTACTATGCCGCATCATGGATGACACTACATTGCGGTTACGGGATAGTATTTGTAGGCTACAGGCTATATTTACAGTAGCCTACTGCACAATTTGTCACATAAAATAGGCTATTTGGCGAATACTGACACTCACTCATACTAGTAAATAGCACTTTAAATTTATAAAGTTTAGAAAATGTCTAAAGCTTTCTTATTTTAAAGATGTCAAATGTTAAAAGTTGATTATTTACGCCTGCAACCAAACAGGTGTTCCGTGGTCCAGGGGAAAAAGCCTCAAGCAAAACTTGATTTAGGTTGCCACCATGCGGCGACATTGGACAACAACATTAACAGACTTTTTTTAAGCTGCTAAAACAAGGTCAAAGAGAGCATCAGCTCCTGTTCTGTTCTGTTTATGTCCTCATCAGTGTCATGACACAAAACGGATTTCCAAATACGAAGGATAAACTTTCAATTAAGGTTTAAAACAAATGTTTATTTATGTTTAACATTTCTTGATCTCAAAAGGAAAAAAGCCTATGCCCTTGCCTCAGCTCACCATGTTCATTTACAAATGGAATTTAATCGACTCATTCTACTAGAAATAGACCAGTCCAGTAGTGGTCTTTCTTTTAACTTTATATAAATGCCAAGGTTAATAATAATTAATAGATTTCACAAAAAGGAGAGGAAAAAGTATCCACTTGCTGTGACATTCAGACTGCACAAGCATATCAGGACATCTTCTACCAGCATCTGAGGTTTTTTTTTTCCATCCACCTTTTTTTTTTTTTTTTTTTAAATGAGAAAATGAAAGGCCAGCTCTACAACATCAGACGATTACAACTTCGTCCCAGATCATAGACATGCTACATCTCTGATCTTCTTGTTGGTAACATGCTTGGGCGTCTAGGCGTTAGCATTTCCAAAGTGTTTGTCTGGGTGGAACACCCAATGATCTCTATGGCAGTCCTATGTTGTTGTAGTTAAGGCATGTTAAAACAATAAGAGAACAAAAACCAAGAAGTCAGTGAGGACAAAAAAAGCATAAACATTATTTACAGGGCATCCTGTGCCAAGTTCGAGACCTTTAGGTAGGCCTTCTAATGTTTCGTGTTTTAAGTGTCTGTGTGTATGTGTGTGTGTGTGTGTGTGTGTGTGTGTGTGTGTGTGTTAATCAGTGTATTGCCAAAGTCACCAAAGATTCAGTTTCTAAAAATGGTCCACATTCACTCTGAAGGATCTGTCCACAGCACAATGTTCCAAAAGGATGAATTCTGAATCCAATTTGTCCGACACGTTTGACGCCGCTCATGTCCAGTACATATTCTCTTTCCACAGTGGGTCCAAAGGGCCGAGACAACAGCACAGCAGCCAATCAGATCCTTAAGTGAGTGAGTGAGGGAGTCAGGCCACCAGTCCCAGTTTGTAAGAGAAGGTAGACGACTAGAGGGAAACACAAGCAAATCAGTGATGAATCCATAACCAACTCAGAGAAGATAGGTAAAATTGATACAACATGCACCATACAAGCCAGTGTTAAAACACCAAGACAGAACTCTGAAAACAGCATTGAGATAGTGTTAATTTGATGATGAACTTAACACATATTCTTTGGTAGTAGCAACGAAGAGTGAAAAACTAAAATGTGTAGCATGAAATGGGAGGTGGACTAAATACCTGTCCTTTTGTGGCTCTCGAAGAGTTTGCGTTTTATTTTCTCAGAATGTAACGCCTTCTTTATCCTGGTCAGGAATGAGCAGGGGGTAGGGGGTGTCACTGGAACGCTGTCCATTTATAAACAGATGTCCATATTAGTGAATAAGGAGAAATAGTTTTTGTTTTTTGTAATTGTCCACAACCCACACCTTTCTCTGAAACATTCAAGGAGGGGAGGAAAGAAAAAACAAAAAAACAAAAAAAGCATCACAGCCACTGCAACTTAAACCAAGTTCTCCTCGTTCGATCACCGATGCAAAGCCATACCGTTTTGTCTGCGGTAACTACCACACACAAACTTTCTGCTGAATTCCTTCATTCGAAGCAGGAGCATCTTCTGTGGCCAAATATATATATATATTTTTACATATTTGCTTTTTCAAAACCAAAACCATGCCTACGCTTCTCCCTCGGGAGAGTGGTGGAAAAAAAAAGAAAAGTTGATGGAACAGAAAAACGAACATGTAAGGTGAGGAGAAAAAAACAAAGTTCCCCGTCCACGTGGGAGGGGGGCATAGTCCACTCTGTCCATTCTCCTCGACTAAAACTGATGGATGGTCTTCTTCCTGTCGTTGGTTGAAATGATAGCCCCCTTCCATCTGGCCTGCACAGACAGGGTTTGCATTGCAGAGTCAGGGGCAGCAAGGAGCACAGTGTCCCAACCACTATAATCTGCTTCCTGCAAATATATACATACATCCCGGAACAAGACACCGACAGCCGAACAACACTGCCCAAAAGCAGCCGATGGGGGTTAGTTCTCGCAAAAAAAAAATAAAAAATAAAAATCAAGTACCGACCAAATTCCACTGCCCTAATCTCCAAGCTTTCTTCATGAAAACTGGGCCATTAAATAGATACATATCCCTCCTCCGTTCGAACGACTGATAAAATGTGAACAAAAACTGCCCTCCTTTTTTTTTGGTGCTTTCACTGATGCGCACCCATAGCTCCTCAGGCTTTAGTGCCTCACACCAATATGAGATGGAGCGACTTCACAGGAGCACACCTGTGTTCACTCAGCTGTCCATATGTCCATCGTCTGTCACGAGTCCATGAGAGAACAAGTCTCCCAACAGGACAGAAAACACCTCTCACGATACTCCAAGATACTCTCAAGAGCTTCCTTGAGGGAAAAGACAGTTAAAAAAAAGACTAACATAAACAGAAACTTATGGAAATCTCGGAAGAACAGTATGACAAGGCAGTGCGCTGAATCCGTGCATGTTCCTCGTTCAGTTTTTCATTCTATGTAGTTTAGGTTTGAAGTAATTTTTTTTTCTCCAAGAAAAGCTCTTCTTCCCAGACATGTTTTTTTTTTTGTTATAATCTCGCTGAAACGTCTGGTTTTATCATGTTATACATTAGATACTTATTTTTCTCATACATTCATAATTCACTTCCCACAGAGGCAAGCAATTTAAACATTAGACAAAAAACAAAAACGCAAACAAAAACAAACATAAAAACAAGAAATGACAAAAACAATAATATTCAAAAATACAATAAGGTAGCAGCCATAAAGTGCTCCAAACCATACAGTTCAAATACTTTTTTTTCACTTTGTGTTTACAACAATAAAAAAATAAATCCTATACATCAACAAAAATAAGTAACTTAGCACGGCAATGCCATCACACAGAATCACAGCGCCATGACGACTGTGTAAACCAGCCAATTAGAATTCAGAACTCATACAGAGTTAAAGGCAAATAGTTCACATCTGGTTGCACCCTCCCTCCCGCCCCCAGGTCGGGGTTAGAGACTATGCAGTATCTCAGCAACACGCTGTGAGTGGCATGAAGGGGCAATGGGGTGGAGCAGGTAATGCAGTTTTATAATGATGTAAAGATAGATAAAACGAAGCAGTTACACACAAGATTAGATTTTCAGCAACCAATCAACTTGGCTCTTAACTCTAACTGTCCAATCAGAGGAGAGAGAGAGCAACACAGCACCAATGGCAAAAGAAGAGTGAATACCTCAACCAGCCCTTTTGCTGAGGCGCAAGCCTTAGTGCTGGCAATGCAATATTTAACTGCCCTCTCTTTTTTTTTTTGTCTTTTTCTTCACTCTTTCAGAAACCATGTACAAAATGATTGCAAACATTCTTTTTGCACTCATTCTTGAAATCTCACACATTCACACTCACTTACACACGCGCACACACACCAGTATATATATGCTCAATGAAGTACAAAATTATCATACGAACAAAATAAAAACATGGCATTTTTTATACATGTTGGTATAAAAACAGTTGTGCAGAATTCTTCATCCGACACATTCGAACTCACAATCACACTTGGGATCATAAAAATAAGTCTTTCAAACCTCTAAGCTAATGCTAACTTTTTTCTGTTCTTTTGTTTGTTTTTCTAAACAAGTGCAAATCTTCAAGTTAAAAAAAAAGTTTTTTTTATAGTTCTACCTTTTATATGAACATGAAAAAATACAACAGTGTTTTTTCCTTTCAAGAACAAATGAATTTTCTGCCGACTCGTAAAAAGACTGACGTTCATTTCTTGTGTTCTCACCCTTGATCTTTCCGAGACTCTAAAATGCATTAGTTATCTCTGTCGCCTTTTCAAATTTATATATATATATATATTTGTATATATATATATACATACCTCACACAAATGTGTGTGTACATGAATACTCTACACATAATATATGCAACAGAAAAATATTCACACAGTTTCCATTGTAAAAAAAAAAAAAGACAAAAGAAAAAAAAAAAAATCAGATAAACTTCCATTTCAAATATTGAAATTGAAAAAATCGTAACAAAGTGCGTTAAGTTCTTAAGGTGCTTAGTGTAGGGAGTGCTGTATGAGCCATGGCAGCTTCACACACTCCACCTACTCTTCTTTACTTATGCTCAGAGGAGGGCTGGGGCTTGACAACCGACAAACAAACAAACGAATAAACACACAAACAAAGGGATCTACAGAGACAAACAAATCTGACTGACACCTTTCACAAACTCCACTGGGATTCGCCACACCTGACCGTCTGCCAACATGTCACCCGGTGTGGGTCTTCAGCACCCTGCGACACCAATAGCCTCCACTGTGGAGGTTGGTGAAGGCTTAGCCAGCACCCCCCGCCCACACTAGCCTGGGCCAACGGTGGCTGGCCCACATCACTGATGTCGGACTGAGGTGTTGTAGCACTGGGTGCTAACGGCTAACGCACTCTGTGAATCCACTTCGCAACAACGTGCTCCCCGAGCCGTTTGGAGCCCAGAGGAAGAATGAACACAAATAAGGCAAGTCTTAAAGGATCGTCAGAGACAGAAGAGACACGAAAGATTTGAAGGGTGGGGTGGGGTCGGGTGGGTTGGGGTGTCAGTGGATATCAAGGTGTGGGACTTGGAGGGGGGGGAGGGGGGGACAGACACATAAACACAAAATGGCCGACAGCCCCTCTGGCCTTCCCTTTCTACTGAGCAGTGCACATTCTTCTTGCTGTTCAGTCCAGGTTTTAAGGCCTCCGGTAGACTCAGGTAAGTTCTGCTGGGTTAGTAATCATCCACGGTCTCCATCTCACCCAGGATCATCCGCTCCCCCGCGCCCAGGAACGAGTAGCCTGAAGAGGGCAGAGTAGAGAGGAGTGAGACCCGGACACACCAGCACTAGTGAGCGTGTGACTCCAACATTGCATGAATTCAATACAGGATGTTACACACATAAATAATACAGTATGAAGAACCCCTGCTCTATAGAATATCTCTGAATGTTGCAGAATCTGCATATCTAAGATCTTGGTGAATCACCTGATATAAAAAAGTAAGTTCCGTTTAAAAAGCACATTCAAATACAGTATACACCACCCATCATGCTCTACAACTGAGCAAAACAGATAAAATAAAATAAACAAACAAAAATGGAAATCGACAAAAGGTAAATAAATAAAATAACAGTTAAATACACATACACCACTGAAACATAGTCACTACAAGCTACTAGCGATGGTACCCACTGACAATGGTGAAATACACATACACCACTGAAACATAGTCACTACAAACTGCTACTGATGGAGCCCACTGACATGGCGGCTTACCCAGAATGCTCGGGTCGGAGTGGAGCATCATGCTGGGCTTCTTCTTCATCTTGCTACCCTGGGTGTCGTACACGCCGCCCTTCCCCGAATGGGACGCCTGGAACATGGACTGCAGGGCCCAAAGCACATTAAGAGGCACGTTAGAAAATGCAGCGTTTGATCTGAAGACCTAAATATTAATAAAGTGTGATGGGGTCAACATTGATGCATTGAAGGTCTCACCTGCAGGGGGTAGTTCATGTTCAGACCAGACAGTTCCTTGGATAGCTGAGGGGGGAGAGAATTGATGTAATGATTAAAAGATAAGCAACACTGTGTGTACCTATGTACCTTAACAACACAACCTGGCTTAAGAGGCTGCATTCCAGTAGCACACATTTGTTCTAGCCATTCACTAAATTAGCTGATACCAATTACCCCACTTCGTCAACCAGGTAGAGTAGTCCAATTAGACCAATTAGATCACCTGTAGTTGGTGCACAGGTACCAGGTGATTAGGAATATGTGGATACGCAACTGCAGCTTCCAAGTGCCGGTTGCGCATTACTGAATTGTACACACACACACACACACACACACACACACACACACCAACATAACAAAAAGCCATACTGCCACCGACCTGCTGTTGCTGCTGCTGCTGTTGCTGCCTCTGCTGGTTAGCTTTCTGTTTGGCACGGCGCTCCAGGAACTGCTTGGCGAACTCTTTGGCTTCCACGGTGTCCCCCAGGTACGCGCGGATGAAGTCATGCACCTCGTACGGAGACTCCACCTCCTTAAGATACGCCACGATGGTGGCCACTGGTGGGGCAAACACACACAGACAAACACACACAGACACACAGACACAGACACACACACACACACAGGGACAGAATCAATGCCATGCTCTGTTAATTAGCATCAATGGCAAGTAATTATCACCACGGGAGCGGGTGGAGGGGAAGGGGAATGGCTGCTTTAAAAAAAGAGGAAGCTGAAGCACCCTGTGGCTTAGTGCTCATACAGTTTAAAACCAGAGGGAACCAAAAAAATAAAAAATAAAAAACTGCCACTGTTCAGGGAACAGTGTGATGCACGATTATTACACCAGTGGAGGGGGGGGGATGAGTGATCGAAAAACATGGCCATAGATGACAACCAGTGATCCAGGAAACAAAACACCAGCCTCCATCCACTGGGAAATTTGAAGGGGAGAGAGAGAGAACGAGTGTGTACGTGTGTGTGTGTGTGTGTGTGTGTTAACTGGGATATATTTGTAGATTTTTAGGAGTGCCACTCCGAGTGTAGAATAGCTGGAGGCATTCTGTGAAGAGGAAATCATTAGGGCACTGCAGTGCAGGGAAGCATCTCCCAGATCTGCTTGCGTGTGATTGGCTACAAAGAATCTGCCTTCACTCAAAAGTCGGCTCTGTACAATGAGTCCCTGCTCCACTTAAGAGACTCTCTCTCTCCCTCTCTCCTTTTATTCTTTCTTGTCCTTGTTTTGTTTGAAAATCAAGCTGCTTTCATTTCAGTGGATGTACACAGAGTTACGTGTGGGAAGATGCAGACACAACGACATTACAAACCGCGTGGGCGGAGTAGAAGGCTATAGCAAGGCTTTGTTCCCTAAGGCGGCAAAGAAGCATGATCACATTCACTCCTCTGTGTCTTATAGCGTCTGTAAAGAGCCAAAGCATGATGGCAGCCAGGATGCTGCACGTCATCTCTGTCATTACCAGGGATGAATGCCTGCTGTGACAGACTGTCTCTTTTTGTAAAGGTCACTCAGACGGGGAGGACAAGCTTTCACATTACACAAGGGGACAGAGGAAAGGGGATAGAGGGGGGTGGCGAAGGAGACCGACCTGGAATGTAAGACCGGGAGAGGTGAGACAGAGAGAGAGAGAGAGAGAGAGAGAGAGACGGAGAAAGAGAGAGACGGCAGTAGTTTGAGAGAGACAGGCTGCGTGGGGGGGAACACGAACTAGCTGGTTTGAAATGACACGTCCAAATGGAATGTACAAGGCATGGAGAGAGGTCATGCTGATTACTGCACCCGTCATGTCTGTCTAAGAGAAATGACAGAAGAGGCTCAATTCTGAGAACAGGGACTGTGAATCTGATTCAGATAAACTGAGGCTGAACATCAAGATATTCCAGCTAATGAAGCCCAAAGTGTAGAATAACCCAGGCAACTAGTGGGAACAGCAAATGTGTTTCCTGCACATTTACACAACTGTACATCATAACAATGATTTCTCACAGATCTCTTTCCCCTTAATGTTGGGTTGTCATCGACTATGTGTTTCATCTTTTGCTCAACACACTGACTTAATTTCACCTTCCATTCTTCCTGAAAGTACCGCATTATGCAAACACACATGTTGATTTATCACAAGCAAAACAGCACATCACACGCCTCTAGCTCCAAACCTTATGCAGAGTTGGAAGCCTAACTGCTTAGCAGACTGTGCTACCTTCTAACTAGGAAAAAATACATGTAGCTCAATATCCTTCTTCGCAGCCAAATCCAGGTTTATGCCAGGAATCACTTTAAATGTAACCATCAGCTTTCTAGGGAATTTAAATCCCCCCATGTCATAGACAGCCAAGCAAAGCAAAGAGCCAGCAGTTCAGATAACTATCTGTGTGGCTTTGACCGGAAGAGCAATCTTAGAGCTTGCCGGCTCCTCTCTCCATTGTCATGTAATATATTTCATCTTTGACACTGTGACTGATTTTACCTGATTAGGACAAAATATGTTTGAGAGATATTTTTACGTGTTGAAGTGAACCCCCAATCCGCTCCCTATTATAAACGATTCTGAAGACTGAAAGATTTCTGGCTGCCAACCCCTACCAGCGAACCAAGACACACTGCACACTGGCGGGCATGAAAAAGCTGACGAGCTGATTTCCCCCTCTGGCCGGAGACAAACGGGAGCGGGGTAAACACAGGGCTGGGCTGCAGATACACTGACAGGGATAGATGCCAGAGAGAGGGGGCCTGGGGATCGCAGACTTAAATTGATTAAGTAATGAATGATTGCAACATGACCTGCCTTTGGGTAGGTGGGTGGGTGGAAGAGAGAAAGAGAGAGAGCGAGCCCTTACCTTCCTGAGAGGAGGAGGAGTTGTTGGCGGAGGTGTTGAGTGCGTGCAGCATCTGTTCGCTCCAGGTGGTGAAGCCGTCCTGAGGCTGAGTCTTCATGCCCTGCAGCAGACGCAGCAGCTTCTCCTCCTCCTCCGTGTGCTTCCTCCGCAGCATGTACTGCTCACTGTGTATGCACACACACACACACACGCCATTTAATATCAACACTCATTTACTCATGACAATGGAAAACACAAACACAAAATTACACAACTAACACACACACACTATTTATTATCAACACTCATTCACTCATGACAATGGAAAACAAACACATAATCGCATAACTGACACACATGCACACACAATTCGTGCAGAAAGTCACACTTGACAAATTTTACACAAACCTTACCATACAGTACATACACATTACAATAGGCATAATATATGGTCACACTCAACACTAGCATCACAATGTCATATTAATCAATGCACAATAATCCTTCTCCTACTGTATCCACAAGTCTCATCTCATCTATGCCAATTCAGTAAGTAATTGTTTTGGCATATTTTGTCAGTACAAAGGCTTTTAAAATATTTGTTTAAATGTGCTGAACTTTCCCTTTACCCGTCTCCCTCTCCCTCTCACACACACTCTCTGAGACGCACAATAACAATCACATACACACTCTCTTAGAGACACACTCTCACACAATAACACTCTCTCTCTCTGACACACACACACACACACACACACACACAACACACTCTCAGAGACACACGCACACTCTCGTGCACACACAGGTACACACACACAGGTACACACACACAGGTACCTGAGTGAGCGGCTGCTGCGGCTGTTCTTGAGGCCCATGCTGCGGCCCTCACACACACTCTCTCTCTGAGACACAATAGCAGATAGTCACTCACACACACTCATTCACACACACACACACACACTCTCACACACACACTCACCTGAGTGAGGGGCTGCTGCGGCTGTTCTTGAGGCCCATGCTGCGGTGGCTGCTCTGGTTCTTGACGGCCTCGTCCCAGAGCCCCATGCCCCCGGAGCTGCCCCCGCTGCTGCCCCCTCCTCCTCCGCCGGACGCCACCTTCCCCTCCAGCCCCCCGGAGCCCCACATGCCCCCCACACTGCCTCCGTCGCCCCACTGGCCCATGGTTAGGCCAGCGTGCTGCTGCTGCTGGGGAGGGGGGGTGTCACAGGGGGGGTAGACAGGAAGAGAGCCATAAGAGCCGTGTTTCTCAACATTTTTCGGAATGAGGACTGTTCCCCCCCTTAAAAAAATCCTCAGAAATCACCGCCACCCCCCCATCTGAGGGAGGGTAACAGGGCTGTGTAAATGCATGAATTGGTGCAGGATCACAACCCCTAACTAGAGAATGGCATGAAGGTGATGTACATGTCATTTAAACACACTGTGCATAACATAGGTAGAAACGTGAAAAAAATAACATTTTAACACAACTGCTTACAAACCACTTGGGATTTCACACAGTGTATTAGAGGACTTTAGATTTCCCGGCACTGCTATCTTTTACTCACCTTAAGTTCAGCATAAATTACTGGGTATTTACCACAAACACATTCAACATTTGGTGCATTCAAAGTACCTGGATGATGCACTCTTAACAGTAAAACAGCTTCTGGCACCTAGTGGTACATAACGGAAGGGGAGCACCACCAACCAGCTTTCTGACTCATGAAAATGGTGCATAACTCCTTCATGCAGGTTACTACATTACAGCGTTTGCGTTTCTCTCGAACGCTACACAATTACTGGATGTAGAACTACACTCAAATGCTTACAGTCTGTGTGACCAATGCGAGATGGCACCCACAGTCAAATGTCATGCCCTCGTATCTGTATCTAAGTACAGGTGTATAAAAAACACTGGTTTGGGGCCAAGATGGAGGCATGGTGACAAGTACAAGTGTGTGTGCGTCTCTCTCTCTCCCTTACCCGGTCTCTCTGCTGCTGCTGGGCCCTCTGCTGCTGCTTAAGCAGCCTCTCTGCCTCCATCTCCAGCAGGCCGAGGGGGTTCTTGGGGGGCTTGGCCAGCGGGTTGGCCTGGGCAGAGTTCCAGCAGGAGCCCTGCGACTGGCCCCCCACCGGCTGCTGCTGCTGCTGCTGCTGACTCTGCTGGAGCAGCTTCATGATCAGCTCCTGCTGCTGACGACACTGCTGCCCCCCCACACACACATTCACAGCACAAACACACACACATTCATAGCACAAACACACACACACACACACATTCATGGCACATTCACGCCACAAACACATTCACATTTATTAACACACACAGACATTCATACCACAAACGCACATACACATTCATACCACAAACACACATTAACACCAAACACACACACACACACACACCACACACACCAAACACTCAATGTCAAACCAAAGTTCGTATGATCATATTGAACATCACTGGTTCATGCACTGAAATATTTATGCAGTTCCTGTATTCTGTTTTCCAACTCCATACAGTCTTGACAAGAAAATACAGTCTCACAGGGCCCTAGAAATACCCGAGGAATTTGAGGCCCTCAACGCAAGCCTGTGAATATATTAGGGCTCTGCTTGCATATTGTATGTGAGGGCAAGTTCAAACTGTGTGTGTGTGTGTGTGTTACCAGTGTATCTAAAAGCATATTCAGCGTGCAATGTTTTCACTGCAGTCCGAAATGTTATATTTATAAGTTTGATTTTAAATTTGATTTTATAAGTAAATGCCATCTTAAAATGCTCACTAGCTTGAAACTTTGCTTGTTTATTCACAGGAATACTGTTGAAAAAGCGGGGATTTTAATGCAACCAACTTGAAAAATGTGATTTTGTGACTCTGCCCGTTTCTCCCCTGCACTCCTCAGTTGTCTGCCCATCTAAATGTTTGTGTCTGGACAGAGCAACTAGATGCGTGAGGGTGTGTTTGTGTCTGGGTTTTGGTATGTTTGTGTGTTATCACAGTAACTAGGCGTGTGTATGTATGTTTGTGTCTGATCACAGTAACTGGGCGTGCGTGTGTATGTGTGTTTGTGTCTCCCTGTGTCTTATTATGTCTGAATCTGACCAGAGCAACGTGTGTGTTTGTGTGTGTGTGTGTGTGTGTCTATGTGTGTGTGTGTGTGTGTATGTGTGCCTGTCTGTATCTTGGTATGTCTGTCTCTGACCAGAATAACTGTGTGTGTGTGTATATCTGTGTGTGTCTTGGTATGTCTGTCTCTGACTAGAATAACTGTGTGTGTGTGTGTGTGTGTGTGTGTGTGTGTGTGTGTGTGTATCTGCGTGCCTGTCTAACCTGTTTGCGGTGAAAGAGCTCCTCCTCCTCTCTCCTCTTCTGCTCCTCCTGCTGCCTCCTCTTCTCCTCCCTCCGCTTGCGCTCCTCCTCCTCCCGCTTTGCCCTGAGTTCAGCTTCACGCCGCTCCTGCTGAAGCTGTGGCACACGCACACACACACACACACACATATACACACACACACACACACACACATAATAGGTAGGAGGATGGTCAGTGCAGTTTTGATTTGCAACATTTATTGCAGTCTCGTTAATGCAATTTCTCTAAATGGGTGTTATATACCTTTAATAAATGACCAAATGTATACAACATGCCTGAATTAGAGTAATAGAATAATTACACAGAACTCTTACAAATGTGTTAGCATATAACCATCCGTATGTAGTGTGTGTGTGAGGGGAGATGTGTTATAACCGCTCTCAGCATCAGGTGAAACCAGTCCTTAGATAGTGTATGTAAGAGGAGATGTGTTGGCATGTAACCGTCCTTAGGTAGTGTGTGTGAGAGGGAGGGGTTGTATGTGTGTGTGTGTGTGTGTGGAGATGTGTTCTTACCTTCTGCTGCAGCTGCTCCAACGTGAGCCCCTGAGGTAAGTTGCCCATGGTCAAGTCCCACAGACTGGCTTCACCGCCTGCATAACACACACACACACACACACACACACACACACACACACACACACACACACACACACACACACACACACACACACACACACACACAACGCCACTTTGGAAATGCTCTACTGAGTCTTACACAGGCTGAGCTGAGTGTAGGTGTGCCGATATGGCTACATAAGTGTGTGTGTGTGTGTGTGTGTGTGTGTGTGTGTGTGTGTGTGAGAGAGATAGAGAGAGTACGAGACAGAGAGAAAGAAAGGGGGAGGGGGAGAGAGAGGGAGAGAAGGAGTATGAGACAGAGAGAAAGAGAGGGGGCAAGAGAGAGGGAGCGAGAGAGAAAAAGAGGGAGTGACAGAGAAAGAGAAAGAGAGCGAGAGACGGAGACAGAGACAGAGACAGAGAGAGAGAACGACAGAGCGACAGAGTGAGGGGGAGAGAGCAGGCTTGCCTTACCTGACTGCTGTGAAGCTGAGGTATGCATATCCCACATGGGTCCACCGTCCGGTACAGACATGGACCTGTTCATAGCTGGCATCATGCCCGGCTCCGTGCACCGCTCTCTGCTGCACACAAGGCAGAACCACACACGCGGACTGAGCTTCTGAGTGTGTACTTGTGTCATTCTTTATAACTTGCTCCCTGGTTATATGCTGGTATCTCATCTGGTTGTAAGAGTGTGTAAGAGTGTGTGTGAGTGTGTGTAAATGTTGTTGCGTCACTGGTCACCTGTTCATATGCTAGTTTTAGGGTTGTTTGTAATTGTGATTGTGTGTGCATGTGGTTACCTGTTCATGTGCTGGTTTTACATCTAGAGTTGTTTGTGTGTGTGTGTGTGTGTATCTGTGTGTAAGTAAGTGTTGCTGTGTCACTGCTTACCTGTTCATATGCTGGTATCGCATCTGGAGCTGTTGCTGGTAGAGGGCAGCAGTGGCCACCTGCTCCAGCTGCTTTTTAAACACTTCCTGGTCCATGTTGCTCTGGAGGGCAGCACAGTACACAAGAGTTCTCAATCATCACAGCACAGCGCAAATACTCTAAAGCAAACCAGTACAGTACACAAGAGTTCTCAATCAAATACTCTAAAGCAAACCAGTACAGTACACAAGAGTTCTCAATCATCACAACGCATCACAGCACAGCGCAAATACTCTGAAACCCTAACCCTAGAGGGCAGAATAACTCTGCTTCTGTTTTTAGCACTTTAAAATTTTTCTAAATATGCTCCAAATTTATTTCAAGTGTTTTACCAATACAATGTATCTAAATTGCAAATAGTAAGTTATTATTATATATAAAACAAATGCATAAATATATGATGCGATTACTGTGGAACTATGACAAAAGCCATGGGCTACAATCAGCCTAGATGGCCGAAGAAGTGGACTGCAGCTTGATTCGCGTCCTCTATTTTAAGTCACTTTAAATAAAAGCGTCTGCTCAGTGTAAATGTAATGTAACATAATCGAGTGACTGACTGCTTTTGGCTGGGGCCGTACCAGCAGGGGTGGGGGAGAGGGCCCAGGGGAGAAAGGCACGCGCCCCCACATCTTGATCACGTCCCCCAGGGGCTGGAAGCCCTCGTCACAGCCCCGCTTGACCAGCAGGGTCATGGTGAAGTAGCCCGCCTGGAACCACTCACACATCTCCACCGTGGAGAACGGGCCTGATGGGGAGAGAGAGGAAGGGTGGGGGAAGAGGGAGGGAGGGAGGGAGGGAGAGAGGGAGAGAGAGAGAGAGAGAGAGAGAGAGAGAGAGAGAGAGAGAGAGAGAGAGAGAGAGAGAGAGAGAAAATGTATGTGGTCAGATGAGAGAGAGACAGAGAGAATGTATGTGGTCAGATGAGATGGATGGATGGATGGATGGATAGAAAGGGAGAGAGAGAGAACAAATCTGTTTTTATACAGGTAAGTTCATGAACATATTTTACATATACATCTTATCTCCTTGTGTCTGCCATTATGTGTTATGCCCTGCCTCTGTAAGTGTAATCTATGCAACAATCACTTAGGCAATACAAATGTCTTACTATCTATTGTGCCAATGAAGCACTTTTGAGTGAGTGAGCGAGCGAGGCAGTAAGTGAGAGTGAGCGCGAGAGAATTACCCTCCTTCAAACGATTCTCAGATTTCCACTCACTCATATTCATGGCCAGTGTGTGGGAGAAGAGGAGAAAGGAGATGAGAGGACATGAAAGGGGCAAGGAATAAATGGAGGGGAGAGCAACTACGGGAGAGAAAATGGATTTGAAAAGCAGCAAAACTGGGAGTGGTGGGGGGTTGGTGGTGGGGGGTGGGCAGGACAGAAGACGGGCACAGGATCAAGGAGGGAATACTACGAGGACAACAAAGACGCCAGAGCAGGGACCATTCACTTCATAACAGGCGGGGATAAAGGTCTTATGAAGGCGTCAGAGGGAAGGGGATGAAAGGTCGCTCGCTCGCTCTCTCTCTCTCTCTCTCGCTCGCTCTCGCTCTCGCGCTCTCTCTCTCTCTCTCCTTTTGTACATCAGTAGTACAGTGAACACACGTGTTTGGGGACTCAAAAAAAAAAAAAAAAAAAAGAAACCCCCACTTTCTCATCTCCAGTGAAGAGTGTGTTACCTTGGATCTCGCCCTGGGGGTCTTTGTAGAACCACTTCATGGCAGCCTCGTGGGAGAGTGGGAGGGCGCTGGCGGGGTGGGCGAGGGGGTGCGCAGGGGTGGTGTGGGGGTGTGAGTGGGGGTGGGTGTGTGTGGAGGCGGCGGCGGCAGCAGCGGCGGCTGCGGCAGCCACAGCCTGGTGTGTGTGGGAGTGTGTGTGAGAGGGGCCACTGGCTCCCCCAGCACTGCCCACCCCCACGGCGTGGCTCTCCTGCAGGGCCTGGGTGAAGCGCTCCTCCTCCAGGGATGTGTCCTGCAGGGACGCCACCATCTTTTCCGCTTCCTACCACACACACACACATGCACAAACACACACACACACGGACACACACACACGGACACACACACACGGACACACACACACGGACACATATGCACAAACACACAGACACACACACACACTTACATTACACACTAAAATGGTGGCAGTACAAGCTAAATATGTTTATAAAGACATCCAACTAAAGAATAAGTTCCACCGAAAAGTTTAGCAGCAATTTCTCTGTTGCACATACACAAAACCACACACAGTTACAATGGTATGCATTTGTGCATTCACCCACACTCACTCTTTCCCTCTCTCTCTCACACACACACACACATACACATATATTACTGATTGGAGTTTATACAAAGTCCTTGAATAGAAATAGGCTAAAACTAAGAGTCTAATCCTTTCGAAAAAGAGCTTAGGAAGTTTTGCAGATTTCTGCAGAGGCTCCTCTGAAATGTAATTATAAATCTATCTAATCCTCCTATCTACTCATCACTTTGAAAAAACACCATAGAGGTTTGTATTTGCCCACTTATCTGTTCACAAGCCTTGTCCCTCTACTCAGAAATGCTAGATGAGCAAAATTGCACACCATTGCTTAATTTCTGAAAGACTAAAAGAAAATCTCTGTTCAATGTCACTGCAGCTTTTGAGTCCATATTAAAATCAGTTTGTACATGAACCCGACTGAATGGCAAATCAATTGCCCTGGTAAAAGTGAGCTTATTCTACTATCTCTACATATATTTTATCGTCACCTTTATTAATAATGATAACAATAATAATAATAATAATAATAAAACGTGATTAGCCATTAATGTACTGTCTGTTACTATGATTATACATGTGACCAGTAAAAAAAAACAAAAAACAAACTATCCTCCAGTCTTTGGAAGTGACAGAATAGCCCCAGTAAACACAGAGAGAGACTGACAATGCGTGGGCAGTTCACGGGGCACCACCGGACCGGACTAGACCGGACGCTCACCTGCTGCAAGTGCTTCATGCGCTCCTCCTCCTCGTTATCGCCACCTGCTGGTGGCAGGTCGGCCCCTGCAGTGGCAGTCGCAGGGGTGGAGGCAGAGGAGACGCTCTGGGATGAGGTGCTGCTGGGCTGAGTGCTGCCGCCTGCTGGGGACAAGTCTGTAATGACACAAAGGGCTCTCAGACCAGCTACTTGCACATTTGCACACCTGCAACCTTGCCGTCAGTGATGCTTCGCTTATCTATTGAGCTAACTTTTATTGTAAAAAAAAAAAAGAAAAAGAAAAAAAGGTTACTTTGTTGACGCAGTTGAGTGTACACCCCAACTTCAGGGCAGACCAGATTCAAATGGTATGGTATAGATCAAATCTATGGTATAGAGCATTACTGTAATTGAATAATGAGCTTGTTAAAATTCTTAATGAGGCTTAACATACCGTCACAAAAGACCTGTATAGGCACTTTTACTTACACACACACACACACACACACACACACACACACACACACACACACACACCTTCTGTAAGCTCCCGAGTGGTGTTGGTAGGTGGTGCTGTGGTGGGGGGTGTAGGCTCTGGGTTGATGGAGGAGGGGTGAATGAGAGAGGGTGGGGGAGCAGAGATCACAGGAGGGGAGGAAGAGGAGGAGGAGGAGGATGGTCCAGTCTTCATCTCCACCTCACTCAGAGCCGCCTGCTCATTGTCTTCTGTGGACGCAGAGGTAAACGGCAAATGGTAAACAGACTGCATTTACGCAACACTCAGAGGGCCTTACAATTTAATGCCTTGCATTCAAACCGTAAAGCACTTTGAGCTGCATCTTGTATGTATGAATTGTGCTACACAAGTAAAGGTTATTATTATTATTATATTATTCACAGAGAGAAAAAGAAGGAAAGTTGTTGTGATGAACAATGCACAAAAAAATATTCTCCACATGAACAGGATCTTCTCTCTGCACATCACTGCAAGTTATTTAGCGTTACCTGTGCTTCAGGTGACATATGCAAATACAACTAAGACACCAGGAGCATACAGTGGACAAAAACAACACACTACAGGTAGGAAAATCAAACACCAACGATGCGAAGAGGAGAGAATACACTGCCTCCGGGCCACTCATGTAAATGTATTCAAAGCGCGTGGTAGCAGCAGCAGAATGTAAATGAGGGAAGGACTCGGTCTGATCCCTGGATCGAGGCACAGCGGCCTTCCTCACCTCCCTCCCCAGCGCTCTCCCTTCTTTCCGGACTCTTGTCCTCCTCCAGGGCCTCGAACTCCAGTTCCTGGTCCTCGGGGATGGCGTCCCGGGAGCCCTTCTGTGGGGGCAACCAGAGTGGCAACAGGGGTAAACACAGCGTCTCAGGGGAGGCCAGAGGAACAGACTCGTGTGTTTGTGTGGGGAGGCCAAGCAAATGCATACAACAGATATTCACGTACAGAAACTATATAATGATCCTTGAAATGGCATTGTTCTTGGTTTTTTTTACAGTTTTGTTTTACTTTTTAATTACTGTTAACTGATTACTGGAAATTACTGATTAATTTCCACTTGTCTTCTACATTAATCACTTTGTTAAGCACTGTTTTATCATTATTTTGCAATCAGAACTTTATTGTTTAATTGTGAAAGTGCTCTGAGACTATGGTTTTGGTGATATTTTACTTGCTTTACTGAAAACTAAAACTGATTTGTACAGACAACACATACATAGACATGAGCACCAGGGAAATGATGCATTTCTGTGAAATCTAATTAAAATAAATTCTTTTTAGACATTGATATTGACTATTCACAGACTGATCATGCTGCTCAGGATGAGGACGCTGCCTGCATGCTAATTAAATTATGCATACTGAGCAAAATACTTCAACAGCAAGCCAACTAGGAAGCAGGGAATTCAAAAAACCCTGGCAAAAAATCTTGCCGTTTAAGCAGCAGAGGAGTACAAGACAGCAAAAGCAGCTTGAGGGGGCTGCCACAACATATATCTCAGTCCATCAGGGACCTAAATAACAGATTTAGAATATTACAGTATTACTTAGGCCATAAATACTGAACTGATGCCAAGGGGGGGGGGGGGGTCTTAAATCAGCATACAATCAATAAACCATCAGCTAACCAGCTGTTTCAATGTGATGACAGGATTTCAAGGAACTTTATCTGCTCTCTCTCTCACACACACATATACACACACAGATATACACACAGACACAGACAGACAGACAGACACAGACACAGACAGACACACACACCTTGATGCACATGAAGGCTCCGGACGAGTCGAAGGTGCCCATCTCTCCGTCCTCCTCATCGTTGCACCACTCGGGCAGTCCGTCTCGGTCATCGTCCATTCCGTCGCTCCCGGCCCGTCGGCGACCGCCCTCCCCGTCACGGAAGTCAAAGTCGAACTTCTTACGCCGGCCCTCCCCGACATGGTCACGCCAGCCAGCTGACCGCGGACCCCCGTCTACAGGTGTGTGTGTGTGAGTGCGTGAGTGTGTAGGGGGGAATGAAACAAGGACGGAGAGTGGCATTACTGAATATGTGAAAAACACCAAAAAATATTTATTGTTGATTGTCTACCTGCAACAATTCACCCAATCAACGACCCGACTACCACCCACCCCCAGTCAACCACAGCCCCGGCAGAAGGGCTTCCCAAGGGGACGCGGTTCTGCCTGAGGTTTCTTCCTTTTTTTTTCCCCCGGTTCGATTCAACCACATACAATTCAGGGAGTTTTTCCTCACCCCTGTTGACCCTACGGACTTTTACATGTGCTCACGCAAGAGCCTGCATCAACGGGGCATTGCGTTGTTGTGACTAATGCTGTTTTGTTTGTGACCTTGCCAAACTGTAAAGCACTTTGAGCTGCATTTTGTATGTATGAACTGTGCTATACAAGTAAAGGTTATTATTATTATTATTATTACCTTTTAAAAATGACACTGATGAAAATCGCCAATTGACTCTTAAGGACTTTCATGGACTTGGCAGAGGTCAACAGAGGTTATGTGAAGGCCAGATGAAGAACTGATATCTTAGCTTCATAGCTACCTGGCTAGTCTCACCACTACCATATCTCTGCCAACATAGCTCTTTTATTTTTCAGTTTTAGGATACCGACAACACACAAAGACTTCTAGTGCAGATGACCTCTTTTAAAGGTTTAAATTAGGTTTTAAATGTTTAAGTGGGACACAATGTGTACACTTTTCATACTGTGCATCTCCATGCAGTTAGTGCATAAATGCATGTAGGCATGCGTAGCTGTGTGTGTGGGTCAGACAGACGGACACAGGAGCAACATGACACTGTGTGTGAGCAGGTGCAGGTGTGTGTGTGTGTGTGTGTGTGTGTCAGGGTTCCTACACATTTTCAAATGTAAAATTCCAGACTTTTTCCATACTCAAATTCTCGGAGATTTCTGAGACATCAGCGCACCACCAAATACTAATGTATTTAAATGAATTAAACACATACAGTTATTGTGGCATACCACCAAAATCTATAACATATTTAGCTGGGCCTAGAACGTGTGTCAGTGTCCTATTTTATGTCATAACCAGTGGCGGCCAGTGGAAAAAATATTTTTGGTGGGGCACGAAGGTAGACATCATGAGCATATGTACTACCCCTGGCGGGGGGTATGGGGGTCCTCCCCCAGAAAATTTTGGATTTCTTAGATGCAATTTCCTGCATTCTAGTGCATTTTGGGGTAGCCTGTTTCACATGGCAAATGCAAAATCCATTCTGATTCAGCTTACATTGTCAGTTGCATGACCTTAATAAATACTTGTAAAATGACAGTTGCAAAGTGATAATGAAATGTAGTCTTACAATGAAAGTACACAGCGCTACAGTGCTGCGTCCGCAGCGCAAAATAAAAGGGCCAATTAAAATCTTTTATTTGTAATGCTCTCAAACTTTTTTCACATGCTTCCATAGACTCAAGCTTTGTCGGCACCCCGGAGTGGGAGGGCTTTCGCTCACTGTACCAAATAACAAACAATCATCTCACGTTAAAGTCAATACACTCTCACTGGTGGTTAAGGTGGAACGGTACGGTTTCTTGTTATTGTTAATATGATGAATTTTTTTAATCCCTCACATGTTGGGAGGGCCGCGCCCGTGCGCCCTTAATAAAAGGGCCGCCGCTGCGTCACTTCAGATTTCTTTTAAAATTACCAGATGAGTGTGGAGCATATTTATTAAATGTAACTTTACAAAACCAACAGGAATATTTTTCTGAACTGTATGGAACTTTGTGGTGATAGGGACTTTACATTGCGCTTATGTCGTTTTCTCTAATCGACTGAACTAGCAAATCTATCTGGCTAATTTTCATGTCAGAACAGTGATTACTCGTAGGCCTAATAATGAATTGTTTAACATGTAAGCAACAACAACCCCTTACAAAAAACCCTAATAGAAGCTAATCTCTTCCAAAAAAGTCTGACAGCAGCATGAACAACGCTGCTCATAATGTTAATCTCTGATCCCTGCTCAGTGCCTAACTTTTGACACTTGCTCATCTCGCTGCTGTACACTACGTAACAATCGCAAGTTTCAGACTACAAAACGCTGCTCCGCTCCCTCCGCAGGCATTTCAGCACATTTCTTAGGCAAAATTCGATGAATGTCTGAAAGTTGAGCTGCATTTTACCATGTAGTGGCAAATGTCTGGAAACAAAAATATTTCTCCATACTCTAATTTCAATTTTCCATACTTTTTCAGACCTGGAAAACGCTAAAATTAAATTCCATACTTTTCCATACTTTTCCATACTGCGTAGGAACCCTGGTGTGTGTGTATACCTTCGCGTCTCCCTCCCACAGTCCTCCAGCTCCCTCCAGGCTCTGCCCCGCCCTCCTCCTCCTCTTGCTCCTCCCGTAGCGTGCGCCAGTTGTCGCTGTCGGAGCGCGAGTAGTCTTTGCGCGCCCCCACAACCCCCGCCTCCTCGAAGCCCACGCGAACACCGTCCCTCCTCAGGGGCTTCTCGAAGCGCCGCTCCCCCCTGCCGAGACGGGCGCAACAAAAACACCACAAAAATGACACATAAAATGAGTACGAGTAAGAATAAGTTTCAATAAATAGGGAAAATAGGGGCATATTTTTATCAATTACAAAAAAAGTTAGGCAATTTGTCCAAGTCATCGGTCTTTCTTTCAAAATGACAAATAAAATAAGAAAAGATTCAATAAATAGGGTAAATAGGGACAGATTTTATAAATTATAAAAAGTAAAAAAAAAGACTTTTCCCAGTCTTTAGTCTGTATTTAAGACCTTCTAGGAACTTGATTGATTAGTCAGCTGCTTTGGGCCCCATCAAAATTAATGAATCAAGTCCGTAAAAAGCTTGACAATTCATCACTCCAACAGCCATCATAAATCACAGAAAAAAATATTTTGACACCCTGATGAAGGGTGTCTGAGCCCACAGCTTAGAGATTGATCATTCTTCACAAATATGACAGGCACTCTTTCATAGACTTTTCTCTGATCATCATTATTAATACAATTCCATTTGAAATAATAAAAACTTTATTACAAGGGGAAAGGAACAGAGTCTTGTCCAGCAGGTTGGCCAGTGACCCCGTCCGGGCCAGTGATGCGTCCGGCCCTCTGGTCATACCTGTCGTCCCAGCTCTGGCTGCGGTGCACCTCTCTGCTGCGGCCGAAGCCCACCTCCCCCTCGTCGGGACCCCTTTGGTAGAATCCACCCTCTCCTCTGCCCCGTCCTGCAAGCACACGGGTTTCGGATTTGAGTGCACACAGAATAGAATACATTTCGAAAAGCCAATCAGGTTTATATGCAAAAAACATGTGCATGTGCAAGTACGTAAGTGCCTACTGAATTTCTTGAAAATAACTTTCTTGATATCTTAAATTGGGTCAGGTCAGAACTTTTTTTTAGAAAACACATAAATTTTATGCTAAACATTCATATCGTCATTTAATTGGTAATAGTTGCAATCGTCATAGATTAACATATCCGTGTTTTGACTCACCTCTTCCTCCTCGAACACTCCCACGGCCTCTGGCCACTCCCACAGGAGCAGCCCCGCCCCCTTTTCCCATGAGCCTCAGCACAGCAGAGCTGTTCACAGACATGGAAAAGTTCCTCTGCAGGGAGAAGCCCAGAGAGCAGAGCAGGAGGAAAGGCAGGCAGGGGACATGGTTGTGATGGAATAAATGAAAAAAAGGAAGAAAGACAAGAGAACACACAAGCATTCTTTAGACTTAGTGATTCAACACTCTCCGCCTGGCATCAACGTCAAAACGGTGAATAGGCCAAAAAAAAAAAAAGAACATATTTACTCTACAGATATCAAAGTGGTAACAAACAAATATCAAAACAGCTGCCAGTTGTATGCCAGGGAAAAAGGAAGACGGAGAACACCCAAGAATTCTTTAGACTTAATGATTCAAGACTCCCTGGTATTAACGTCAAAACGGTTAAAAGGTCCAAAAAAAAAAAAACCCAAAAAACAAAGAACACAATTACTCTACAGATGTCAAAGTGGTAACAAAAATATGTCAAAACAGCTGCCAGTTGTATGCCAGGTGAGCACCAAAGACTGGAGTACTGTACCTGCTCCTCCTCAGTCAGGGGCACCAGAGCGAGAGGCTGCAGGGGCTGGTCCTGTAGCACCGGGCCAAACTCCTTATCCAGCAGCTGCTCTGGAACCTGCTCACACAGAGAGGGCCAGAGTGGAAGGCCAGAGTAGGGTAGGCAAGGAAAACGAGAAAAAGAAAGTAAGAAAGAAAGAAAAACCCAGAAACACAGCCAACATGCCGTTACATAAAGCTTTTATGAATATACCAAAGGGTATTTACCAGGGCTTATAATAACACCGTAATTTCCCGTATATTAGCTGCCCTCTAAATAAACCGCAGGACGTGATGTAACGCAATAATACAAAAAACGGAAAATAAATATTTATAAGCATCCCAAATGTTGGACTGGTAATGACACTGTGTTGCACTGTGGGCTTGTGTGTTTGGCTGCTGTAGTGTTTACTGTGGCACAGCTGCTTGTGCTTGCCTCCCCCATGTATTAACCTTATAGCAGAAAAAGCAGCAACATCCATATATAAACCTCGGTTTATAATCAGGAAATGATGGTGGTAATAATAACAATAATAATAATAATCTTTACTTGTATAGCACATTTCATACAAAGGATGTAGCTCAAAGTGCTTCAACATTGTGGCAATCTCGTCATCTCACCTTATTATCTTTGACATAAAGTGCTAGCATCTCCTCGCGGCCATAGCGATACTCGGCCAGCTTGGACTTTGGCATGGCAGGGGATGGAGGAGGAGATGTCACGCTCCCCCCTCGGGATAGTGCACGGAGCCTGGGCAGACACGGAGACAGACACGGAGAGGCCACATCAGAGATGTACATCAGGTCTGACAACACCACTGACTGTGTGCAAACTCTATTTGAAAAGGTGCATGGGTGAGCAAAAAAAAAAACCAGACTAATGATATGCATGTATGGGTAAAACGGTTATATATAGTTATAATAAGACATTACTACTACCCATTTATATACAGTCTTTGATGTTTAGTAATAATTTGGTGAAAATGAAATGGTAAAAATAAAATTATTAATCTTCAATTAATTTCTTTCATACTAATGTCTAACAAATGCAATTTGGTTGTGTCTACGGTCTACCTGATGTAATCACTGCTCAACAACAACTTACCCATGCCATGGGTGAGGATGCCCCCTTGTGGTAGTATGTTTGAATCTAAAATATGTGTGTGATCGCAGCCATTTCTATATGCCATGTCAGACACTCCGAGCAGCGCACAGAACACTGGGTGCACAAAGTACTCTGTACACTAAGTACCAAGAAGAACCATCAGACATGGGTGTATAGCTGCTCTTATTAAAAGGCAACAAAATATAACATTCGCAATGGTAAAATTCAGGGTACGGAAAACCTTGCTTTTAAGACTGAAAGGGGCCTGGGAGTCTGACATAGTTCATCTGCACATTTTTTCTAAAGGAGAACAACAACAGATATTGGGAACTGCCACCCAGACTGCAGCAAATTAACTGTAGCCTTATCAAGCAATACACCGAATGCCTAGACTTTATACGATTATGTAAACTGTATAAACAGCATTGTTTAATTAGCCTGAGGTGGCTACATATATGACTTTTAAGAACCAATGTGTTTATGTTTGGTGCAGGTATGCTCCCATCAATGACTTGAATTGTGGAATCATGCTATACTCCAGACTCTCTAGTGTATGAGTCATTGTTAAAAAAAATATGGTCAAAAACTTAAGCAATGCTAATGAACTCACTGAACTTGTCAAGAGTGTATTGCAAAGGGTCCCACTTTGCACAATAGAGAATACCACAGATACATGTCATAAGCAGACACCACCAAAACTTGGTTGTTAAAAAAGTACTTCAATAATAATCACTTGTTACACATACTGCGTGCTTGGGTTGTACAGGCCAGCACAACTGAATAAGTAGCCCAAGGAATATTGAAGAAGTTGTAGTGTGCAGTTGTTAACCTATTTATGTAAAATATTGAAGGTGGACAACCACATTAACAGAACATACACACAGCAGGGCACCAAAGACATTAAAACACAGATTACCGCAAGCCACTAAATAACCTAACAAAGTCCCTGAATACTTTCAGTAAAAACTAACAAACAAAAACAAAACACAGCATCACATACTCTGCAAACTATACCAGCTTTAGAGCTCTAATTGTATTAACCTCTTCAGTGTTTGGCCTTCAAACACACATGCTGCTGATGTGAAATGTGCACTCGTGTGGTAGACCACCATTATAAACCTGTTCAGCTCACCATTCTGGACCGAAGTTAAGGGACTCTGCAGTCATATTCCCGTACTCCTCGGGGCAAGACGTCTCTGTGTGGACAAGAGTGGACCGTGTCAAACCCACACACCTGCTGCCAAAGGACCAAACACTTTGCTCCTATCAGTACCTTAGAATAGGGCTGGCCAATTCACCAAAAAATTAATCGAACAGACAATCGTGAACGTTAATCGACAATGACCAAGCACATAACTACTAATCGTTGTTTATTATTACTGATGTTGTTATTTTGCGAACTTTTTCTTTGTTCTTTGTATTCCACTGTGTGTGTTTATGTACTGTTCCTTGAAAGCACACTTCCACAGGTTGTCATATGATTCTGCCCAGTCCAGTCAATTGAAGACAATTTTGATTTGAAGTTCTATCGCCTAGTCCTAATCGTGATAAAAATCGATATCGGCCAATACGGAAAAATATACTGTGATCAAACGTTTTGCCATATCGCCCAGCCCTACTTTAGAACCATGTTGACTAGTCACTTCTGAATCAAACACAGGACCGTATCCAAGAGATATTAAATTCAAACAAACTGCACTAACACAACCTCACTTAATGACTCTTTCAATAGATACCAAAAATGGAAAAACAAGGTATACAACATATTTAAAGTCAGTCACACTCAAGGCATAGCAATGTAAAGTGAGCCCTTACCTCCTCCAAAGGAAAAGCCTGGATCAAGTGTTGGGTTGAGAAGGGTGTTTTTTTTTTTTTTTTTTGGTTCTTGTGTGCGATGTGCTGAGATGAACTGGACAGGGCTGAGATCAGGGGCTGTTAGCCAATAGCTGCCAGAGTGGGTATGCGGAAGAGTGGCCTAATACAGAAACTCCTTAAGTCTGAGCCCTACCAATCAGGTCTCTGGGAATTGACTTTATCTCAAATACACGATACAAAGCAAGACAAAACCTAAGACAGGACTTGGATGGTAGCTGAATATTTTATCAACTCAGTGTTAACACAACTGATAAGCAATATTAGGGCAACACGAGCTGAAATTTGATCTAGTGCCACATCATATTCTTCGCAGGTATAAGACTGTATAATTTAGCTTTTTTTTCTTTCCAAGGCTGCTTGTCCCTTGCACTGTTGTGTTGGTGTGATGTCAGACCCACTGGCTGCAAACACCTGCAAATAAAAACAATAAAAGTGATGGATTCAAGTATTTAGTTCCATACTACACTTTGTGTAAACACGTATGAGCATGTGTATCTTAGAGAGAGAGTGTGTACACTGTACTGTAACTGTCGTGTCTATACTAGGTTTTAACAGTTGGGTGTACCACCATTTTTTGTACTATGTATATGACTGAAACGATAAGCAAACCTACTTGACACCATATAAGACCAAAGAAAGCCTTAAACATATCTGAGGAAGCCAACTAAATCACTTCTATTTATTATGTAGTGCAAAGTAAACCTTTTTAAAAACGTAAAGATTGTTTTCTAAATATATATCAAAATATAATTAAAACCAAACCATGGACACCATATAGCATGGTTAAGTGTAAAAAAAAAAGGCAGCATGCTAACACATAACCACTCTGGGATCATTTAGATTTTCAATCACCGCCAATGAATTAAGTTAGCGCAACTTGTAAACACATGCTAGCAGAGTGCTTTTGAACAGGTCTGCCATAAATTCACTTTTCCATAATAACAGCATTTAACTCAACATTTTTTGCAATCACATACACCGTATTGCATCATTTTCTTACACAGTTAATTAGTGGCAAGACTGTCTATATAATTCGTAAACAAAAAAACTTCCACATACACCTCCAAGTTGGGACGGTATGTTGAACGTTGCGGACTGCAAAAATATGCAGGGCGGGCATGTCATTTCTATAATACCCACTGATATGCAGGAGTACAGCAAAAATGATACAGAATGGCGGGATACTAGTCACTCCGAAGTCTGAATACAGCTGGATTACTTCATTGATTGTCGAGTTGTAGAGGAGAAGTACAACTACAAGTGATAACTTGCTGCAGTGTTGACCACAGCTAATCGTTAATATTTGCTCATGTCAATTGAGGTAATGGCTGGCTAGCTAAGCTAGCTACGCATAGAGAGGACGTTGGACATATTTGATAGCACATTAAACTAAAACATAACATAAACTATTGCAACTAAAACACCAAAACTATACCTTCAAGCCAGACACACTGGACCTACGTTACCGATCACACCCCCATATTGGCAGCGAAGACTGCCCACCAAATTTATTTCGGTGCTGCAAAGCTGCAGGCCTAGACTATTTAAAAATCAAGAACCGAACATTGCAGGGTATCAAAATCATTTTCATGGACATAACCAGTAACTTCGGGATACAATCGATCTGCGTGCAACCTTCTTGGTTACGTATCTGAAATACTATTAAATTAAACGTAATGAATGAATGCACATGTGAGATTTAGCTACGTTAAGTTCTTTCGCAACTTGCCTTTCTTTGCAGGCTGATAGCAGGCTAGCCAGCTAGCTAGCTAGCCAGCTTAGCTTTCTTCAGAAGTTCGGTTATCCTTTTATTAATCCACGCTTGTGACACGAATGCAAACCGTTGCAATTCTTTTACAAGTTAATTTTCCAGTTTCCTGTAACTATAGCGCGAAAATCTAATCGCGTATACAAGTAAAACAATTCTCTTCAACAGCAACGCTAGCCGTGAGTTTTCTCTGCCTCGCTCGGTCGTCTAGTTGTTTGTGTTTTACAAATATGGCTGCACATTGCATAACATGTGACTGGCTTAGCCTATCGGCGAAGACTTTCACTGGGAAACAACTTCTCACTTCACTGGGTGCGTAAAATTTTTGGTGGAACGCCATTGCCCCCTAGCGCCTCACACTCATAATAACGATAATAAGCATGTTACTAGACAGTTTTACAGTTTTTTTTCTTGATCCAGCAGTCAACTCAACGCTAAACAGTGCCACGGTGGTCAAAATTTTGTTTGCAAAAAGCGGTAGTCGTGCCAAAACATTTAAAATATGCAACAAAAACAAACTTAAAACATGTGTATGAACTCTTCAGTCACAGTACACAATGAACAACAAATTACAAAATACAGCACTCATTGCAAATCAGTGCAGAATTGCTTGCCATTAATGTAGCCTATTATGTAGCTTTTATGCTAGTGTCATTTGTTGTGTTTTTACAGGCTGTGTCAAATTTGCCTTCTTAAAAAAGAATTGTATCCAGAATCAGAAATGATGTAAATTTTATTGATTTCCTTCTTCCCCCCCTTGTTTTTAAACTATGGCTGGAAACTGAAATACTGTATATATTACAGAAATAAAATGTATTACAGTGTAAGAAATTAAGAAAATAAAAATTTAAATCTATTACAGTAAAGTATTAAACTCTAGAGTGTAAAAATAGACTTCCTGCATCCATGCTGGCAAAGAACAACACAGACATGGCAAACAGGTGCTTCAGTGATTTCATACTGATGTAGGTTCTCGTTAGGAATAGATGGTTTCTGCTTGGTTACCATAGCTAAAACAATAGAGTTTAGACTGTTTGAATGACATCCGTGTTAACTGTTTTGCAAGAGTGGGGAAAATGTGTGAATGCAATGAGAAAGGGTTAACACATTTGCGAGATGTATCTTCTGCTCTGCTGAGATGCTGATGATGAAAACTCAGTGGATCCCAGTTTCTTTACACAGGTCAAAGCAATCAAGAAAAACTGTAAAATAATTGCGATGAAACAGCTTACCAAAGAAACAGTAACCTTCATTGGCCTTCCAGACTACAGTTTGAAATGAAGGTATTGTGCAAAATACTGATGTAAAAGAAACATGAAGAGCTTGTATTGTTGTTACATAATAACATCATTACACATTCTGTTTTTTTTGGGGGGGGGGGGGGGGGGGGGGGGGGGTTGTATTCAGTTTTAACTTTTTTCTGCAATATGGACATGATTTAATCTGTGCTGCACTGACAAGAAACTGTTTAATAGCCTATGTGTGTGTTTCTGGCCTGGGTGTAGGTGTAGCTGTGTATGTGCACTGTTGGCCCACGGGCTGCCTGCGGAGAGGATAAGGGAGAGGGTGTGACCTGCACACACTTCATTTGAATTAGGCTTGTAAATGAGCCTTGCCTTCCACCGGAGAAGCGAGATACTGGATGCCGACACCCGTAAATGTGACATTCTGCCACATGTCCTCTGAGGGCTTGTCTGCCTGCTTGACAATGGGAGCCGGAGCTGCAGCGATAATTTTAGCCTTCTGCCTCGTCATTGCAGTGGTCCAGGCGGACGTGCAAGAAGACTTCTCCCCTGAATGTCGGGAATTCTTGTTTATGGGCACACCGCCGCGGGGACTGGAAGGCCGCACGCTGAAGAAGATCTGCCAGCGCTACAATGGAATCGCTCGCTATGTCACCCTGTACGATGTGGAGAATCACATTCCCGTCTACTCTGCCTATACCTTCAAACGTAATGATGGGTCCAAGCAGGTGGACACACCCTGGATGTATGAGCCTCAGGTAAGGGCTATAACAGTTGGTCTGTAGTGAAGGAAACAAAGCACCACGCAGACATACAGTACATTAAGATATTAAACATGTGCCTTACCATTTTGTGTGTCCTACTGTCCTAACAAATGAGAACTTTAAAATTTTAGTTTATGTATGTAAAAGGTAATTGGGGTCATTGTATAATAAGAGAAACTGTGGGTTGGGGGTGGGGTAGACTTTTGGACCAAATAATTCACACAACCTCACACAACCAGGAAGACATTTGTTAATGCCTATAGGTAATGATTAGGAAAGGAGTGTATCAATATAATTTGGCCAGTGACGCCTGCTAACTGTAACTCTATCATGTCCAGGGTGACAGGTGACATCTATTGTCTGATGTTCCTTCTCTCTAAACCCATAGCTTTCCACTACTGTGGCTGACAGAGACATGCAGCCCTTCCCCCTCGAGAGCACCATTCACAACAGCTTCGAGGATGCCCAGGCAGTCCTGGAGGACTACTCCAACACACCGAGGTTCGAGCGTGGCCACCTCAACCCCGACGAGCACCAGAACCTCCTTGATGACAAAGCGGCCACCTACACCCTCACCAACGTGGTCCCTCAAGCCCGCGAATTCAACATCGGGCCATGGAAGAAGTACGAACACATCATCCGCCGTCGACTCAACAACTACTGCCGTGGGACTGCCTACGTGGTCACTGGGGTTACCCTGTCCGGCGGCATGATCCACAGGAACAACATGTATCGCGTGGCCATCCCCACGTACCTGTGGTCGGCCTACTGCTGCGTGGACTATGACCATAATGCGCCGTTTGAAGAGCGAGCCAAATTTCCGGCTCACGCCATGCACGGGCTGAACGAGGACGATGGGGAGGTGGTGGAGATGTCCATTCAGAAGCTGGAGGACTTTTTCCGCAAAAACACCTACGTAGATAAGGCCTTTCAGATATTCTATGACGACTGTGTTCCCAATAACCCCAGGTTGATACACTAAACAAATACTGGTGTCCTCAAATGTGCGCACTAATAAATGTTTTAGTGAGACCCACTTTACAATGGCAGATATATTTAATTGGCATACTTGATTTATTTGCTTTATGGAAGGACAGAATACCTAATGTCTATGGTCTATGAAGCCATATTAAAGATGTAAGTATATTTTTTATCAAATTGAAAAGACACTAAACATGTCTGTAATAATCATGAAGCAAAGATGTTTATCTTTGTCTTTAACTAAATACATAAATACATTATGTACATGTTCATTATACTTAAGGTTACACGATTTGCTATTATTGCTCAGGATAAGATGACACATTTCTGGAGCTTGGCATATAATGGCTATACTCAAATAAATAACGTGAGCATAAATTCACACTTGCTCCTCCTTATTTCTAAATTGTCTGTATGTCTGGTGTTAAGTTGTGTGTGTGTGTGTGTGTGTGTGAGAGAGAGAGAGAGAGAGAGAGAGAGAGAGAGAGAGAGAGATAGAGAGAGAGAGAGAGAGAAAGAGAGAGAGAGAGAGAGAGGGACAGAGAGAGAGAGTGAGAAAGAGAGAGAAAGGGTGAGGAGGGGAGAGAGAAGATTGGGGGAGTAGATGGATCCTTACATCATTAAGCAAATAAAAAAGAACTGTCATACTTTTTAGTTTGCAAGATCACACCCCTGCAAGAGGAATGTATGTGATACTGAATAAGGAAGAAATGCATAATACACACACATGGCCCTCTAATAAAAAAGAAACTATCATTTGGCAATTCTACAAGTATTATCCTCTGGAACCTTATCAGGTTCCCTCACCAGCAGTAAACGTCCTGCCAGCCTGTACACCAGTCCACGCTGCTTTTTTTTTTCAGCAAGATAAAGTAGAAAGTTTTGCATATTATTGCACTACCATTCATTTCAAACATTGATCAAGGCAGTAAAAGAGAGTAACAGTGACAGAAATGGAGATGTTCACAGAGACCTGCAACACACAGTCAAAGGAACAATCCCTCATTTCTCTAGACTATGTCGTAGGTTCACTGAAGCTCGTCATATTTGGTGACACTTGCAGAAAGGTGTATTAAATTACATTACATTACATTACATTTGGTAGACGCTTTTATCCAAACCGACTTACAAAAAGGAGGACATAAGCTGACATAGGTGTAAAGGGACACTGAGTAAGCAGGCAACCTTTATACATACAGGGAGGTGCATGTGTCTAAATAAGTTTCCCGGAGCAGGGACACTACAGACATAGATACTCCCACATGGGGACAGAGAAAGAGAGAGTTGGTTTAGTGATTGTTAGTTTTGTTAGGAAGGGAAGAATTCTCAGGTGTAACATGTTATGGTTTTAGCAGAATCTCTTTGAGCACTACGAAGGGACAATGACAAACAAAAGTCATTGCCATCTTTCAGTACACTGGAAAGGAGATACTGTGACAGAAAAGGTCACATTTATTTTCCTGTGGGAGATTGTGTCATTGTATTACTAAGGACAGCCTCTGGAATGGTTCATTTACTGTCATCATATGACATATTTTGATACAAAAAAACATAACACTTTATTTTACAGTTCATTTTTTAGTGTTTCTAGAAAACAACATGTAATATTATGTGTTATGTACACTGTACATAACACTAATCCTTACCCTAACTCTATAGTACAGTGTAAGTACACAATGTTGCATATTGTTACACACTTTATTACATTGTATCTAATTGATGTAACAGGGAGGGACAGTAAAATCAAGTATAAGCCCAAAATATGTTAAATTATTAAGTAACACACTTTAATGTGTCCATTATGCCCTTACCCAGAAACATCTAGAACACAGGCCTATCTAGGCAAATAGCCCCCCTGATGAGCCATGGCTTGCTCAAGGTTTCTAAATGTTTTTTGTCTTTCTTTTCAAAAGATGAATGGGACAGAAAATTCTCCCCTTGCCCATCTTGCTCAAGGGTGGAAAGAAAGCCCAAGCTGGACTGTCTTGTTGCATCTCTTGAGCAATATTTTGTTTTATTTTTAGACAGTAGCAAGCATGTGTTTTTGTATTACACTATTTATTTTACACACCATATGTTCACCACCATGAATCCCATATGAACACCATAGTGACCACCTCAACTACCCTAGCAACATTTTAACAAACACCACTATCCTATATTAAAAGCTATTCAACCGCCACCACCTCAACCACCATACCAACCATCTAGCAACCACATTGGGTACCATAATTACAGAATACCAACCTAGCTGAAGCAGCCTGTTGAACCGCTACAGCAACTCCATAGCAACCTCCATACCCTCACTACCCTAAAGGCATTAGAGCAACCAAAACAATAGCTGACGTATCTTGATCCTTCGATGTCGGCTCTTCCTATCATTGTGAAGCAGAATTCACCAAGCGTTGGATTGTTCACCCACTAACAGGGAACGTGAGCTGGGTGTAGACCGTCGTGAGAAAGGTTAGTTTTACCCTACTGATTATGTGTTGTTGCATCCCTCCCTAACAAGTGCCAGAACCACTCCAGTGATACCCAAAGAATCCAACATGTTGATAGCCCCAACTAGCAACACCAAAATATCAGTACCACTGTTGGGACACAACAGCACCTTCTCGCCTACTTTACTAACACTTTCATTCTCCATGCTTTCTCTATTTCTTTCACTTGTTCAGTCTTTCACTTAAAGTCGATCTATACATGTAGGTTATTTATTATTACTATTCTTGTTCTGTGGGTTCTGCATTCACTGGTATGTACTTCAGGAATTGCCTATTTAGTTAGCAGTTTAGTATTAGTCATTGGTTTGGTAACTCTATAAACTTTTCTATAAAGTTCTTAATGCATCACACAATTGAACCTAATAATTATGCGTTTCTTGATAAGAAAGTAAAACTGATTTTGGGGGCTATATTAAATTAAGTTAATAAATAAAGTTTGGTAAATGTAAAAGAATGGTGCTTTTCAGGTTATAATCTGAAGCAATTTAAAGGTTCTCAACAATGTACTTTGCATATGCAAATCTAAAATAGTTTGATGGCTATGTTCAATACATTTTCAAGAGTCCCAGAAATGTACTGTAATGTTTGTAATGTAAAGTGTAGTGTAAAGTAAATGGTCTGATCTATTCTTATTTTTCTTTTACCTTGCTTTGCTACAATAAACCCACACTCAACTTCATGCTGTGCGTTCATTCAGGTCCAAGTTACATAAACGAAAAACACCAAGCCAGACAGTTGTACCCAATCCCCTGGTTGTGAAACACAATGACAAGACAACTGTTTTATGTAATTGCTACCCAGCAAGCATGTGTGTGCATGACAAAGCATGTTCATTTGCAGCTCCATGCACGCATATTTTGGAAGGAAAGTGATTGCTGTGCTCAAGCTTAGAGAAGAACACTCCACTGACATACAGCAAGTGTATCTATGACTACATGATATTAGAAGCTTATGAGACTACAATGCTACATATTGTAATTGCAATCTGTAACCTGTGATAAATAAACAAATACTTACATACACAGTATTAACATCTTTCAGCTTTATGTTAATGGCCAGGCTCTAGACAGGGATCAGTGTATCAGTGTAAGGGAGAATATTAAGAGCAGTAGGGCTCCATCTCATTTGCTCCCATGTTTTGCGATATTGTATGTTTCAACAATACGACATTTCCAATATGTTGTGCAAGCTGAACATTTTTGTCTTGTGGTAGAAGAAAACTGAATTGTCAAGCTCAGTGTCTGACATAAAAAATGTGTTCCTTTTTGGGCATGTTTTGATGTAGCCTACTGTACATTTTTTTGTATTACACTATTTATTTTACACACCATATGTTCACCACCATGAATCCCATATGAACACCATAGTGACCACCTCAACTACCCTAGCAATATTTTAACAAACACCACTATCCTATATTAAAAGCTATTCAACCGCCACCACCTCAACCACCATACCAAACATCTAGCAACCACATTGGGTACCATAATTACAGAATACCAACCTAGCTGAAGCAGCCTGTTGAACCGCTACAGCAACTCCATAGCAACCTCCATACCCTCACTACCCTAAAGGCATTAGAGCAACCAAAACAATAGCTGACGTATCTTGATCCTTCGATGTCGGCTCTTCCTATCATTGTGAAGCAGAATTCACCAAGCGTTGGATTGTTCACCCACTAACAGGGAACGTGAGCTGGGTGTAGACCGTCGTGAGAAAGGTTAGTTCTACCCTACTGATTATGTGTTGTTGCATCCCTCCCTGTGACAGAGCGCAACGCGTCTGCCACTTTAACAGCGGTTTCCCCGCTGTACTTGGTTAATGAACCACAGTGCAAAGGACACTAAAAAAAAAATACAATCTGAGTTGTATATGTTTGCCGTGGGATATGTACGGGGTTAAGGGTGTACATTTGTTTAAACACCTGGTCGGTAGGTCATACCGAAATGTTTGTTTGACACGTGTTTGGGGGAACAAGAACAAAAGACGCTACACGACTGGTTTACCATCAGGAAAATGTTTATTCACTTCCATATTAACGTACGGCATTTTAAAGGTTCTTTTATGTGTGCACAATTAACATCTGAACCCTTTAGTGCTCAAGTTAACCTTGTGAGTAAATGTTTGTAGCCAACTTACCTGTGGTAGTCTTCAGAGGGCGGGACCAAACCCGAGTGTTGGTCCGACAGTGGTTTTATGGGCTCCCTCCGCGGTGCGCGGCAAAGCAGGTTGATTTTGTTAAACATTGTTTTAAGTGTTTTCCTTGTGACATGTCAGAACTGAAGAGTGGCCATATTCGGTATAGCATGTGGGGAAAATGTTTTAAAATGTGAAATCATGTCCTGTTTAGTTAATTGATTTTAAAATCCCTGTGACCGTGACGCTGTTCTATAAATGCACGTTGCGCAGCTCATTAGGAAATGGTCTCCGCAACGAGAGGACGCATATTCACTCTGTGCAGGTCTGTGACTATTAGTATAGCCTAGAGCCGTGGGCTTATCTTGACCCTGTGTTTTTTTTGTTTGTCTTCATCAGTGTTTTGTTTGTCTTTCTTTAAATATCTGCCGGCTTAAAATAAAAAAATATTTTTGCAATATATTTTCCCTGCTCATCATTCTGGCTGACAACCCCATCCGCTCGGCACACTTTATTACATTTGGTGGCAGCGAAAACTACTAGTGTGCGCAAGTCAGTCTGAATGAAAGCAGATGGGAAATAGAAAGAAGGCACAAGCAGAGGCAGCTGAGGAGGAAGACTATGTGCCTCAGCAAGATCTGGGTACTTCTGTGCAGCAACTGCAGACCATGTTCGAGGCTTTTCTGGTGGCGCAGCAAGAGCAACAGGAGCGGGTACGGGAAGACCAGGCACGGCAGGAGCAGCGCTGGAGAGGTATTGTGCACCAATTCGGCATGCTCCAGGATGAAGTGCGGCAGGACAGATGGGAGCTCGGCCGGGGAAGGTCCAGACTGAGGGCAGAGCAACATGGTGTCTCATTGTCCGCACCAGTGTCAACAGCGGTCAGTCCAGTACATGCCACGCAGATGGGAGCAGCGGCAGAGCTGTGGAGGGGGGTCCAAGCGGCGGCGGCGACAGCAGGCCCAGGCGCAGCGATGGTTCCAGGTCCAGCAGCGATGGGGGTCCAAGCGGCGGCGGCGACAGCAGACCCAGGCGCAGCGATGGTTCCAGGTCCAGCGGCGATGGGGGTCCAAGCGGCGGCGGCAGGCCCAGGCGCAATGATGGGTCCAGGTCCGGCAGCGATGTGGGTCCCTGCGGCGGCGGCGACAGCAGGCCCAGGCGCAACCATGGTTCCAGGTCCAGCAGCGATGGGGGTCCAAGCGGCGGCGGCAGGCCCAGGCGCGATGATGGGTCCAGGTCCAGCAGCAATGGGGGTCCAAGCGGCAGCGGCGACAGCAGTTCCAGGCGCGGGGGTGGCAGCAGCCCAGGCAGCAATGGCAGGGGCCCAGGCACCGACAGCGTATCTGGTTGGGGGCACCCACGTCACGGGCTGGAAAGGCCCCAAAATGCAAAAATACTGCGGTGACGAAGACATTGAACATTTTTTAACGACTTTTGAACGCGTTGCTGCAGCCAGTTTGTGTCCAAAAACGCAATGGGCACTACATCTGGTCCCACTTCTTACCGGGAAGGCAAGAGCAGCGTATATTGCCATGGACTTTAGCGACTCCATGGACTACGATAAGGTCAAGGCGGTCATCCTGGAAAAATATGACATTAACCCAGAGACATACAGGCAGCGGTTCCGGTCAACCCAGATGTTACCGGGGGAGTCTCCCAAAGAACTTTTTACCAGACTGCGGGAGCTGTATGAGAAATGGACACGTCCACAGGAACACACAAAGGAGGAGATTAACGACATGCTCATCCTAGAGCAGTTCCTGAGGATGGTCAACAGCGATGTGCGGCTGTGGATTCGGGAACACAACCCCAAGACCTCAAAAGAGGCGGTGGTGCTGGCTGAGTCATTCATGGCTGCACGGCGAGGCTCAAGACCACACCAGATGGCAGGGGGGAGAGACGGCACAGCGGCACGGCCCGGTAAGCCTGAGGGTGGTTGGCATGGTGGTACTAGCGTTAGGAGCTCTAGACCCGGTAGCCCTGATGTCAAATGCTTTTACTGTGGTGAGGTAGGGCACATCAAACCCAAGTGTCCCCACAGAAAACCTAAAGTGTCCACTGTAGCCTCGGAGTCCAATGTGGCAGTTGTCCCTAGTTCTAGTGGGGGGGAAGCCACAAGAAATGAGGGGGAGGCCATGACTCTAGTGCGGGTGGATGGGAAGCAGGTGCAGGCCCTGGTAGATACTGGGAGCAGCCAAACCATCGTGCGGGCTGATCTAGTAGCTCAATACAGTATACCTACAGGGGGGAAGCTACTTATCCGATGTGTTCACGGTGATGAACGGTGGTACCCAACTGCGGAAGTTCACCTAGAGGTAGATAACATCCTATACCTGGTTACCGTTGCAGTGGCAGAGGAACTTCCATACCCAGTAGTTTTGGGCAGAGACATCCCAGACCTTGTAGCACTAGCTGATGTCCATTGTAACCTGGTAGTGACACGCTCACAGAAAAAAGAAAGAGGCGACACTTTGAATTTGTTACCATTCCCTGAGGTAAAGCGTAAAACAAGAAGTGAGAAAAGACAGGAGAGATTCAAAGGCACAAAGCTGACAGAAACTGACCCACACCCTGAGCTGGAGGGTGAGGTGAATTTTACTATTCCATCAGACATTAGTCAGGCTCAACGTTTGGACAAATCCCTACAGCCCTGTTATGCAGGCTTGGTGGCTGATGGAAAAGGGGATGCTATTGGCCCTAAGTTTAGGCTAAAGGCGGGTATTTTGTACAGACGGGGGGAGGAAGGTGAGCAGCTTGTGTTGCCAAGTTCTCTAAGGAACACTGTGATGGAGGTGGGTCATGCTAGTGCATGGGCTGGGCATTTAGGCCAAAACAAAACCTGGGACAGGATTGTTCAACGCTTTTATTGGCCTAACATGTATGCAGAGGTGATTAAATTCTGCAAGACATGCACTGAGTGTCAGCTCACCGCCCCAGGCAGGAAGGCTAGAGTCCCATTAGTTCCAATGCCAATCATTGATGTCCCCTTCAGCAGAGTGGCGATGGATATAGTGGGCCCACTGGAACGTAGTCGTAAAGGAAACCGGTACATCTTGGTTATTTCCGACTATGCCACTAGATACCCAGAAGCTTTCCCTTTGCGTAACATCAAGGCAAGGCAGGTTGCAAATGCATTCCTTCAGTTGGTCACACGGGTGGGGATTCCTAAGGAGGTACTGACAGATCAGGGGACAAATTTCACCTCCACCCTAATGAAAGAAGTGTACAAGTACTTAGGAATTAAGGGCATTAAAACCACGCCATACCACCCTCAGACTGACGGGCTTGTTGAGCGCTTCAACAAGACCCTGAAGAGTATGCTCAGAAAGTTTGTGTCTGACTCTGGGTCGGACTGGGATGACTGGCTGCCTTACCTGTTATTTGCATACAGAGAGGTTCCACAGGCATCGACTGGCTTCTCCCCCTTTGAGCTCCTTTATGGGCGGAAAGTGAGGGGTCCACTTGACATCTTGAAGGAGGCCTGGGAGGGAGAGGAGCCAGAGAAGAAGGTGAACGTGTTGACATACGTGCTGAAGATGCGAGACCACATGCAGCGCTTGACTGAGTTGGTGCAGGAGAACATGCAGTCTGCCCAGGCCAAGCAGCAGAAGTGGTACGACGCATCAGCCAGAGAGCGGTCCCTCCAGCCGGGCCAGCAAGTGTTGGTGCTGCTTCCCACCTCTGAGAGCAGCCTCCTTGCAAAGTGGCAGGGGCCATACGTGGTCAAGCAGAAGACGGGTAAGGTCACGTATGAAATCAGTACACCAGACAAGAAGAGACACTCGCAGGTTTACCACATCAACATGCTGCGGGAGTGGCATGAGAAGGAGCAACCGGTCAACTGTCTGTTTGCCAAAGCGGTGGAGGAGGAGGAAGAGGCAGAGGAGCAGTACTTCCCGCTGCAGCGGGGGGGAGCTGGAGACATCGACCTGACCCACCTCACCGAGACCCAGCAGCAGCAGCTGAGAGCGTGTGTGCCAGAGGGGGTGTTTCACGGCACTCCTGGCAAGACCAGTCTGGTGCACCATCACATCAGGCTGCAGGCTCCTGGTCCAGTGCGTTTGCCATGCTATCGAATTCCAGCACAGCTCCTTCCCAAGATTAGGGAGGAGATTGAGGGCATGCTGAGCATGGGCATCATTGAACCATCTTCAAGTGAGTGGTCCAGTCCGGTGGTGCTTGTGCCCAAGAAGGACGGGTCCTTGCGGTTCTGCATGGACTTCCGTAAGGTAAACGCCATCTCTTCTTTCGACCCATACCCAATGCCTCGTATTGATGACTTGATTGACCGACTGGGCAGTGCCAAGTACCTCACGACCCTGGACCTCAGTAAGGGGTATTGGCAGGTACCCATGTCCAGTCACTCTAAACATTTGACTGCTTTTAAAACCCCTTTTGGCTTTTACCAGTTTTGTTACATGCCCTTTGGCCTGCAGGGGGCGCCAGCAACTTTTCAGCGCCTCATGGACCAGGTGTTAAAGGGGGCGGAGGCATACTCGGCGGCATACTTGGACGATGTCGTCATTCACAGCCGCTCCTGGGAAGAACATCTGGTCCATGTGAAGGACGTGCTGAGGCGCCTGAAGGAGGCAGGGCTGACTGTCAACCCCCAAAAGTGTGCTGTGGCCCAACGGGAAGTGCAGTACCTGGGCCATGTCATCGGTGGGGGGGTGATCAAGCCACAGGTGGGGAAGGTCAGTGCCATCCTGGGGACTCCTGTGCCGACCACCAAACGCCAGGTCCGCTCCTTTCTGGGAGTGGTGGGGTGGTACAGGCGCTTCGTCCCCCACTTCTCCACCAGGGCGGCTCCACTCATCGAGCTGACTAGGAAGTTGGCCCCCAACAGAGTGGTCTGGACAGACCAGTGTTCGCAGGCATTTGAGGACTTGCGTACCTGTCTGACCAAAGACCCGATACTCCAAAGTCCTGACTTCTCTCAGCCATTCCTGGTGCAGACCGATGCATCTGGGGCTGGGCTGGGGGCAGTGTTGCTCCAGGGTCCACCTGGGGAGCAAAAGCCAGTGGTATACTTGAGCAGGAAGCTGTTTCCGCGGGAGTCGAGATACTCCACTGTGGAAAAGGAGGGGCTTGCCATCAAGTGGGCCTTAGACTCGCTCAAGTACTATCTCATGGATAAAGACTTTGTTTTAGAGACTGATCATCGGGCCCTTCAGTGGCTGGATAGAATGAAGGACACCAATTCCCGAGTGACTAGGTGGTACCTGTCACTCCAGCCCTTTAGGTTCTCCGTTAAGTATCGTGCAGGCCCTGACAATGTTGTGGCGGATTACCTGTCCCGAGTGTACGAGGAAGACGTCCACTCTTGAGGGGGGGGTAATGTGACAGAGCGCAACGCGTCTGCCACTTTAACAGCGGTTTCCCCGCTGTACTTGGTTAATGAACCACAGTGCAAAGGACACTAAAAAAAAAATACAATCTGAGTTGTATATGTTTGCCGTGGGATATGTACGGGGTTAAGGGTGTACATTTGTTTAAACACCTGGTCGGTAGGTCATACCGAAATGTTTGTTTGACACGTGTTTGGGGGAACAAGAACAAAAGACGCTACACGACTGGTTTACCATCAGGAAAATGTTTATTCACTTCCATATTAACGTACGGCATTTTAAAGGTTCTTTTATGTGTGCACAATTAACATCTGAACCCTTTAGTGCTCAAGTTAACCTTGTGAGTAAATGTTTGTAGCCAACTTACCTGTGGTAGTCTTCAGAGGGCGGGACCAAACCCGAGTGTTGGTCCGACAGTGGTTTTATGGGCTCCCTCCGCGGTGCGCGGCAAAGCAGGTTGATTTTGTTAAACATTGTTTTAAGTGTTTTCCTTGTGACATGTCAGAACTGAAGAGTGGCCATATTCGGTATAGCATGTGGGGAAAATGTTTTAAAATGTGAAATCATGTCCTGTTTAGTTAATTGATTTTAAAATCCCTGTGACCGTGACGCTGTTCTATAAATGCACGTTGCGCAGCTCATTAGGAAATGGTCTCCGCAACGAGAGGACGCATATTCACTCTGTGCAGGTCTGTGACTATTAGTATAGCCTAGAGCCGTGGGCTTATCTTGACCCTGTGTTTTTTTTGTTTGTCTTCATCAGTGTTTTGTTTGTCTTTCTTTAAATATCTGCCGGCTTAAAATAAAAAAATATTTTTGCAATATATTTTCCCTGCTCATCATTCTGACTGACAACCCCATCCGCTCGGCACACTTTATTACACTCCCTAACAAGTGCCCGAACCACTCCAGTGATACCCAAAGAATCCCACATGTTGATAGCCCCAACTAGCAATGCCAAAATATCAGTACCACTGTTGGGACACAACAGCACCTTCTCGCCTACTTTACTAACACTTTCATTCGCCATGCTTTCTCTATTTCTTTCACTTGTTCAGTCTTTCACTTAAAGTCGATCTATACATGTAGGTTATTTATTATTACTATTCTTGTTCTGTGGGTTCTGCATTCACTGGTATGTACTTCAGGAATTGCCTATTTAGTTAGCAGTTTAGTATTAGTCATTGGTTTGGTAACTCAGTTTTCTATAAAGTTCTTAATGCATCACACAATTGAACCTAATAATTATGCGTTTCTTGATAAGAAAGTAAAACTGATTTTGGGGGCTATATTAAATTAAGTTAATAAATAAAGTTTGGTAAATGTAAAAGAATGGTGCTTTTCAGGTTATAATCTGAAGCAATTTAAAGGTTCTCAACAATGTACTTTGCATATGCAAATCTAAAATAGTTTGATGGCTATGTTCAATACATTTTCAAGAGTCCCAGAAATGTACTGTAATGTTTGTAATGTAAAGTGTAGTGTTAAGTAAATGGTCTGATCTATTCTTATTTTTCTTTTACCTTGCTTTGCTACAATAAACCCACACTCAACTTCATGCTGTGCGTTCATTCAGGTCCAAGTTACATAAACGAAAAACACCAAGCCAGACAGTTGTACCCAATCCCCTGGTTGTGAAACACAATGACAAGACAACTGTTTATGTAATTGCTACCCAGCAAGCATGTGTGTGCATGATAAAGCATGTTCATTTGCAGCTCCATGCACGCATATTTTGGAAGGAAAGTGATTGCTGTGCTCAAGCTTAGAGAAGAACACTCCACTGACATACAGCAAGTGTATCTATGACTACATGATATTAGAAGCTTATGAGACTACAATGCTAAATATTGTAATTGCAATCTGTAGGTAAAAGTAGTAGTGTGTTCAAGGTAAAAGTGGCATGTGTGTAAACTTTGCATATGCCCGTGCAAAACAAGCAGTCAGTGTGCCCAGCAAAAGGCCTATGTGTGTGAGCTTTAAACAGAGATGAGCAAGACCAACGTGGTGTATGTGTGGAGTAAAGTAGTAGCCTTTGTGTGTGAGCTTTTGAGCAATTTTTAAAAAAGGAAATGTACGTAAGAAAATAATGTTTATGCACATGCCTTTCATTTGCATGTGCACGAAAAAGGCAGTGTGCAAGCATTTCATACATAATGCAAGAAAAACACTTGTAAAGCTCCCATCCTTACGACGTTGTCCTTGTACACAGTACTTATACAGCTCAAACAGGAGTAGTTGGTGCACTCTTAATTGGATGGGAATAGTTGATAAAATTGAATTGGGCACCAAACGTAACACCTTCAAGTTAATTAATTAATAATAAATTAGAGATAGTTTTCATTTTTAATTTAATTATGCATTCTAACATTGTAAAATTAATGGAACTTATCAACGGGGGGGGGGGGGGGGGGGGGTAGTACCACAAGCAGATCCCATGCCCCCCCGTGCGCCACATTAACCCCCTAATGTCTCACAATCACAGCATGGGCTACAGTAAATCACAGAGCGTGACTTTAGTGTTGCTAAACACATTAGAGTATAAATAGCTAAAAGCACGTGCTTTCATTTTAACCTGTAATTTCACTTTATCTCAAATCCACAGTATCAGAGGAATGATGAGTCTGTTGCTGCATCACCTTCTGTGACAGTTTCTGAAACTGAGTGCCATAAGTTTCACAAGTTAGCTACGACAATATTCTTATGAATCTATGGCACTAAGCCTACTAAGTTAGGCTATTAGCCTAATTATGTTATGCCATAGTTATGTTTTGTTAATTTTAAAGTAGTATGCTATTGCAATGGTGTGGTGGGCTATGCAAACAGAAATGTATCTAGATCTAGATCTCAGACTACAGATTATTAGCATTTCATTTCTAATTTTGTGTTATGTCGTTTTCAGGGCTGACAATGGCGGTTGTTTACAATGACACAGGAGTTCATTTAGGCCATTTGCTTTCACTTTTTGGCTCACCTTTCTTGGGAAACAAATCTGTCAGCAGTTGCTTTCCCTCGTTCCTTTTTTTCTCCCTTTCCTGCCTCTCTTTTCTCCTGCCTCGGATTTCTTGGGCATCATCTACCACAGCATAGATAGCATTACGAGGACTGCCGCTTCAGCGGAATGCACATGAAGGCTAACGCGCCTAGTTAAAAAGCTGAATTTCATGCAAGAGGCAAGGGTGCCTGTCCTCCTCAGATACTATGTAGGCTAAGACACAAAATTCAACCCATCAATCAACTGATGTATTTACCCAAACAGTACCCAAAACATCACTTTTACATTTAAAACATTTATTGTGACGAAGTCCCCACCAGGGCTATACGAAAAGGTGACTGAAAGCAGCTTGTCCACCAGGCAGACAGATGCGACAGGCCCATAAAGTAAAACTCACCTCATGTTGAAGAGCAGTGGATGACGTGGTATAACGGTCACGGGCTGCTTTGCATATCAGTCCACTAGTCTTTAAACACTCATTTCCATCCCCTACCTGTCAGTAAGAGAGGCAGAAGCCCATCACTTCTCATTGCTGTCGTTAAGTACGGTGCGTAGCAATGCATGTCCCTCTAGCCTGGTTTCTGCTGGCCTTTGCTGCACTGCATCCTTCTCCGACCGCCCGGTCAACTGTAGTCGAAGACTTCAACCATGTAGAAAGGTGCAAGGACTCTCTCTACATGGGCACCCCACCGCGGGGTATCTTGGGCAGCAACCTGAAGAAGATTTGCCAGCGCTACGCCGACAAACCACGCTATGTTACCCTGTACGACACCAAAAAACGCATCCCTGTCTACTCGGCCTACACCTTCAAGAAGACAGAGGGCGACAGGCGGGTCGATTACCCATGGATGTACGAGCCTCAGGTATGTGCCAACAGCTGGCAACTTTCCCCCTCATCTTGGGCTAGGCTACTTGTCACTGTCATAACAGTCTGTGTACCTTAAACAAGTGACGGAACCACAGGCTTACTGGGACGAGGAGTCACTGGCAAGCATACAGATAGATGTATCTTTTCTTAAACTCTACGAGTGCCATTTAATTAGGCCTTACAGAAAAAAGGTTAAATTTAATCCTCTTCTAGACAACAGGTGGATGCTCTAGTCTAATCGTGGTTTCCTGCGTATTTGTTTCAAACTTTTCATCGTAATTGCTTATTTTGGTAGCTTGTATTACACTGATATAATTTGCAATATATGTATCTTTTTTAATCAAATCTGAGATGAATCAATAAATCTCTATCTGCTCGTTCAGCTTGCAGAAACAGATGGCAATGGAAACATGATGCCTTTTCCCACTGGGTATTTGCACATGAAGTTTGAAGACAGCCAGGCTGTTCTTGACGACTACTCTGACGTGGTGCTCTATGAACGAGGCCATTTGAACCCGGACCAGCATCAGTCTCACCCTCATGACCGCGCTGCCACCTACACACTGACCAATGTCGTTCCTGAAATCCGAGAGTTTAATATTGGTCCATGGCGTGAGTACGAGGAGCGCATCCGCATCCGTCTCAACAACTACTGTCGCGGCACTGCATTCATCGTGACGGGGGTGACCACCAGGGGCAACATGATCCGCCGCAACAATCAAGATCGCGTGGCCATTCCCGAAGATATCTGGTCGGCCTACTGCTGCACTGAATATGACCGCAACGCGCCCCACGACGTTCGCATAAGATTCCCCTCGCACGCAGCTCTGGCCAAGAACGCCAAGGAGGGCAACTCTGTGCAGGAGATTACTGTGACGGAGCTGGAATTCTACCTGAGGTTCCACATGGAGGTGGACCAGAGTCTGCAGATCTTCTACGACAGCTGCGTGTCTCCCTCGCCTCTCCCGCTCTACCTGCATCACACCATCTGACGCAAGATGCCGACCTCCAGGGCCACGCCGCTACGCCGCTCTCGGGGTCGGTGCTTCCCAGGAGGAGCCTCCAAAAAGACCTCACCAATTGTGTCCGTATGATTAGGTGAAAGTCATGGTGTTTTGCCTATAATTCATATGATAAGAATTTGGAATTTTGATTTCAGTCATACATTTTTAAAGCTTGTGTGTTACAAGATGGTTTGATAGGCTATCCACACCTACTCCATTATGTGATGTAACAGGAGTTTATGAATGTTTAAGTTAGTAATAGGCTGTAGGGACTGTCCTTAATTTCCATGTCATGTGGTATCTGACCATATTTGACTATGGCTGCAAAACTAATAAATGAATAAACTGGCAATGCCCATTCAAATAAGTACTATCTCTCAACAGTCTTCTTTATTGGCAACTATAATAATATAATACAAGGTGTCATTGACACTGGAGTCCACTTGTGGTTCTTTATGGTGGAAAAACATGAGAGACTAAAGGAAAAACCATTCACATGAAAGTGTGTGTGTGTGTGTGTGTGTGTGTGTGTGTGTGTGTGTGTGTGTGTGTGTGTGTGTGTGTGTGTGTGTGTGTGTGTTTGTGTATGTGTTGTACATTCTGCATGAGTTGACACTAAAAAACACTGAAAGTGAGGTGCCTTTGTGCAAACTCCAAAGACTCACTAACAGTAGGCCTACTCTGAACAATTAGTGTACAATGAAATGCAGAGTTGGAAACTGACATTCCAAATTTAGTCATAATTTTTTGCACACAATATCGATCGCAAGCCATTTCCCTTTAACATTTAAAACACAGACGCATTAGCCATTAGAGCCATTATTGTCCTTCTTTGACCTCTGCAAGCATCATTAAAGCATTACAATGCAAATGCAAAGCATTAGGGCTCAAATGCAAAAGACGTGGTTCAGGTAATATATTGCAATCAGAAGCATTACATCCCCCAGCATAAAGTCGGTCTCTACTGTAGCAAAGCTTCCCAGCCTTTTGGCTCAACCAGGTGACACTGTACTGTACTGTACTGTACTGTGCTCTACCCACTCACTGTTATCAGGGTAATTAGTAGTCAGTGGTGATAAAGGGAAAAAAATGCACCAAAAACCCTACAGCTCCACTTCCTGCCGATTAAAAAGCATAGGATTATGGGACACTAGCGGAGAAGGAAGGCTCAGTTTAGAGGATGAGATGAGAGGGTCAGTGCATTTGCATGTTTGCGTTAAGTCTTTCTCTATGTCTCTTGAAGAATCTGTCCCAGCATGTTCTAAGCTGTCGTTGCTTAATGCTGCTCTACGCAGTAACAGTATTCTAAAGGAAGCTCTGGTGAAAATAGCACACACATAGGGCTTTGCGTGTCAATGCGTTAAAGTACAGCAGGGGGCGCTGGTCTCTATCTAAATTCACTTCTAAATCGGTACTTGCATGTCACAAAACACCTTTCCGACTATGTAGCAACCCATGGAAAAATACGGCAAATAACTTACATGAGGATTACTTAATCACTGTCAGTTGAAACCATAAATGCACTGTTATACGTCTCCTGAGGCATTGTTGGAAACATATGAAGACAGCAAGAGGATCGTATCAATCAAATCCTAGGCTGCTATAAGAAATTCACCTTTCTGTTACTAACCTACTTTTTTGTAGAGGGTTATTTACAGTCACACATTCAGCTTTTTGCAGGAGCCGCCTCGGCTTGGACCCAAAAGGACTAATTGCTCAGTCCCAACAAACAACAACACAAATCAGTGCATTCTAATCTGATGAAAAGCACCATGACCAGGATAGTATGACAAGGATATTATATCAGATGATCCAGAACCAGTGTTCTTGTGCAGACCTCCTGTTATAACAGGAGTACTATACTCAGTGCAATGGTCATGTTAAAGTGATAAACGTTCGAAGGAATCACAGATGCCAGACACACACAAAACCCTTACACATTAAGTTTGCATAAACAAATACTAAAAATAATCAATATGAAGATGCACTAGTGGCATCATAGTATAGATGCCAGTCACACACAAAACCCTTAGACAGAAAAAATGATATGATATGATGAAGATGCAAGAGTGCTGAGCTTTCGATTAAAACTTCATGTTCACTCCTGCTAAATAAATCGGTCTTAATAGTTACCATTTGCTGATGATTCAAATTAACAGATAGATAAATTGCACTAAGATACCACACAGTGACACACACAGAGCTCCTACAACCATGTTGCTACGGTTAAAGTTGTGTGGGCCATTATGACATTAGCTACCCATAAAAGGTGGGGAGTGACTCATGCAGCTAGGAACTCTTTGTGTCAGCCTTAATGACATGGATTGGACACGAAAGTACTTCAGTGAGTGAAATGTTTGAACTGATGTGGTGCAGGAAGGTGTCTCTTGTGTGCGGAGGAAGAAAATTATCTCTGCCTCTCTGTCTCTCTCTCTCTCTCTCTCTGTCTGTCTCTCTCTCTCTCCGTAACATTGGAAAATAACTACTCATCTCTTTCTTCCTCTTTCCCCCTCTCTCTCGTTCTCTCTTCCTCTCTCTTTCTCTCTCTTTCTCTTTCTTCCCTTTTACTGTCCTCCTCTGTGTTTGGTTTCCAATAAAAGCCAGTATACATTTGTAGTGTTGACATTTTATTGTTTGCTAGCTACTGTAAGGAAATTATGCACTAATGGAGCTCATATTCTAATGGTGCCCCACACACTTTACTGCGCCTTGCACTGGGACTGTTCAGCATGTGTAACCCTGTTAGGATTTATAAGTTAAAAAAATGCATAGTTATAAATAAGTTAATGTAAACATTGAGTATAAAGATAGTTCATTTAAGAGTTTATGTACGGTATTTCAATTAAAAATTGTTTATATACAGTGCATTTTAAAAGTGAAATAGTGAAACAGTCATTCTTTAAGAAGAACTCAGGTTAGCCCCTCTCAATTACAGTCACACTAGAGAGGCACTACACATGCTCCACAGTAACTGGCAGGATTCTACACATGCCGATACAGTATGAAAATGACTCTTCATGGCATTTCACTGTGTAAATACTATGAACACTATCAGCAGCTGTGTCACACGTACGCAGAGGAGATTGTGACTTTATGCTTCACGGCCCATTCTTTTTGTTTTTCCTGTATGTGCCCTAAAAAGAGAGAGATAGGATGACGGCCTAGACCGATGAGATGTGACAGCGCTTCAGTGCTTATTTTAGGTGGATAGGATGGCGTCTTCCTGTGAAGCATTCGACACTGCAGGAAGGAATTCGCTTCAAAAGACAAAACAACTGTGTAGATGAATTTCACGAAGAAGTTGCTCAGCCGTGGCGTTGTGCATTGGGTAATATAATACAATATAATAAAGTGTGACTAAATAAAGGTGTTGTAGCTGTGGCATGCCTGAGAATTGGACCGATTCCTAGTTCATATTTTGTTGGTTCTACCCTATAGTGATTTGCGGAAAAAAAATGCTAGAATAATTATTGCAGAAAGTATAGAAAAAGTAAATCACAATCGCATTTGTATTTTTACACCTAAATGAAAATTACTCACATAATTTCTTGTGACTAACGGGTTTAAGAGTACCTTTGAGGGAAATATATTACTTTAACATCCAACCCCTTACTTGACAAAAAGATGAATAAAAAGAAAAACAGAAAGAAAGCAAGGAAGGAAAAACTCAGCTTTTTTCCCCAGTTTTTAAATATCATAGGAAATTTTCCACTTGAATGACTTGGTTATCCTTTCTGCGCTGCAAAAGGCCTAGAAAGCGTTGTTTTTTTTGTAAACGATCATCAACACGATCTGTGGCATGGGCCCTCACACACGCTTTGGCGAGTCGCAAACAGCTGAGCTGGCAGCAGGGCGGACGGTCTGGTCAGATGCCCGGCGGGATATTGCATAATGCATGGCTGCAGTGGGACAAACTGTCATCTTTTCATTTCTATGAATGGCTCAATCCTGTGCTTACTTGCTTACACTAAGACTGCCTGCTTTCCCTTGCTCTTTGCCTCGCCTCAACTTTGATGTGTTATCAGGTATCGGGTATCACACACACACACAAAGTAATACACACACACACACACACGCACACACACACACACAAGCTGTGCACATACACACACTCATGCAAGCTGTGCACACACACACACACACACACACACACACACATGCACACACACACATGCACACATACACAAGCACATTGACTGGCTTAAGTGAAATCCACAGGTGTACATCGTCACATAACTGACACCTTGATGGCATGGCCACTAATTGTCATGCGTCAGTATAGTTGCGTGTCAGTAACAATTACTGCTAATGAAAGCCAAGCATGTAATCACATGTAGGCAGCCCACAAAATATAAGGCAAACTGCCACAAGACATGGCCCATTGATCAGCTAGTGCATTAGCATGCTACCCTCGCACCTCTCTCTCTCTTTCTGTCTCTCTCTCTCTATCTCTCTTCTCCTTGTGCCACTCTCTCTATCTCTCTCTCTCTCTGTCTCTCTCTCTTTCTCTGTCTTTCTCTTTCTCTCCCCTCTCTATCTGTCTCTCTCTATCTCTCTCTCTCCCCCTCACACCACTCTCTCTCTCTCTCTATCTCTCCCCTCGCGCCACTCTCTCTCTCTCTCTCTCTCTCTCTCTCTCGCGGCGCTCTTCGTGTCTCTTCTTGCAGCAGGCGATGTTTGGCTCCATTGCCTCGGGGCCCTGAGCATGTTTGTTACTGGCCTAAGTAGTGCATGTGTCACTGCTAGTAGACCACCACACATTTAAACTGTTGCTGCTGTCTGGAGGATGCTAAGCTGTCAAACATATGTCAGTCATCGACATCTGATGGACCAGGAAGCAACAGTTTCTGATAGAGAGCTACTGTATTTGCTGTTTATTTATGACCCCCGGAAGAATTGCTGCCAGGTTACATCATCAGATAAGGAGCAGAGTTTTCAAACGGGGAAGATTTGAAAGGATGCCTGCACACACACATGCACGCATGATGACATACATGCACACACACACACACGTATTTGCATGAAGACACACACATACACACACACCCACCGACATGCACCCGTACCCACATGTGTGAATGAGGTCACACACCCACATACTGTATGCATGCATGATGACATACATGCACACACATGTATTTGCATGAAGACACACACATTCACACACTCACATACAGACACTTACACACACCCATAGGACACCCATGAGGACAAACACATAAAAATATACATGCCTTAACATACTGCATACACTATGCCATTTAACACACCACTTTCTAAAGACCAAGACATGAGGTGTGATTTTTGTTCAATAACATTTTTTAATGTTCTCCAGTTCAGGTACACAACATACAGTGTGTAATAGCCTCTATATGAAATAGAAATATTGACTTCATTCTTTAAACCCGTTATTGTCCGTTGTTTCCTTGTCTCAGGCTTGGTTCCTGAAAAACCACGAGAATGATGGCCGACAGATAGATGTAAGTCTTGGGGTGGCAACCAAGCGAAGTGTGTCCGTTACAAATGTATGTATGGGCGACATCAGACAAGAGTTAGAGGGGTCACCGTTACAGAGTCGGTGTGCGTGTGCTTCCGGTGCCCGATGTCCACCCATACGCCCATATACATTTCGTAAATGTTACTGTATCTCCTTACAAAAAAATAATACAGACTGCTGAACTTTATGTGTGTGTGTGTTATTTTGTTTTGTTTTTTTTGTTGTTGTTCTTGGTTTTTCTCAGCAATACCAGAAGCTGAAAGAAAGTGAGGAGCCAAAATGCATGTCGACACACTCGAGTACAGAGGGTACAGTACATGAGGACAGTCATTCGAATGGTTAGAGCTAAAACATAGGACTTACGTTTCTTTTATCCAGAGCAAAGAAAAACTGCACAGTGGTCAGTGAGCTCTGAGTTCAAAGCAAACCTGAAAAAGATGGTTACTCAAAGTTGCAGACCTCAACTCGGCACTGAGAACCTCAGCCAAGAACACAAGTTGCACTCCGTCCTTAAGGTTGCTACATGGTGCTCTCTAAATTCATAGCTGATACCCAGTATCACAGTAAGGTCAAATTCTTTTTCCTCCCTCCTTCTCTCTTTCACACACACCCCCACTCCCCCCATCTCGCTCTCTCTACTCTACTCCCACAGTTTGTAGTTTGATCTTTGGCCAGTGCAGGGAGCTGCTTTATTGTTTCTCTTCCACTGACCAGCACAGTCAAACTGCACCAGTCCGAGTACAACCAGTTGGAGCTGGACTCATACCCCACACCAAAACTAATAAACAATAAACAATAAACAAATTAAAAATAAAAACAACCTCTCCCCCCTGGCCACACAAAAACAGAGAGGACCATTTCTATCAGACTGCTAAATTGCACTATGATATATACTTCCCTTTGTTTTTATTTTTGTTTTTCTCTCTTCTCTACACGACTAAGATGGGATCTGGTTTTCGACTGTGGGTTCAGTTTCTTGTGTTACACACAACACTGGTTCGGTTCATAGTACCTTTTAGCATTCAGCTGAATAAGAGTTAAAACAGGATGTACACAAGCTCTGGGCTCCACAAATAGACTCCAGAACAAGAAGAAGAAAAAGAGAAGGTTAGGAGTTGGGCAGCTGATGCCCTTACACCAACCGGTCGTACTTGCACCTGTTGTTTCAAAGGAAAAACATTTTGGCCATTCAACTGTAAACCAAACAATGAACAGAATATTTACAAATACTATTGTGTTCTCTTACAATTAAAAAAATGTACAGTTCCATTTTTTCTTGTATGTCAAGTTCATCTCTCTCCAGCTTTTCCCTGAACCCATTCCTTCATTATTGTCAATCCTGGAAAGTAGTCTGTGTCAGTTAGTCCACTGACTGCATATCCAAACAAAAAAATGAAATAGAGAACCTAAAAAAAGAAGACAAATGATGAAAAACACTATTAATATGCATTGGTCTCTGAATGCATTTGTATATGTTAGTTCATGATGTTGTAATGTGGTGTATGTGTGCATGTGTGTGCATATGTGGACATGTGTGCGTGTGTGTTTGTGTGTGTGTGTGTTGCACGTTTGTGTGAATTATATGATTTTCAATCCGTTCATGTGCCCTTTGGGTCAGGAACCTCAGGGGATTCTGTGCTAACTGAATGTGTTATTCTGGACTGCCATCACCTCCTCCACTCATAGCCCCCCCACCCCCAACCCCACCCCCAGTGCTTTCACTTTGCTGCACTTTGTTCTTGTTATTTCCAGTGGCTGACTTTATTTTTGTCCCCAGTCTTCTTCTGGTTTTGTGTCCCCATTGTGCATCAGGAACCACAGGAAATAAAACGAATCCAGCGTCTGCCAGTCCCGTGAGGCTGGACCTGAGGAACGGTCTCCCCCGACCCCCTCGCTGTGGGGAGAGAGCTCCTGGAGAAGCACAGTAGAGCGGAGAGGAGCGGAGAGGAGCGGATCGGAGCGGAGGGGAGCAGTCCATGTCTTGGTCTGTTGTACTCACAATGGGAGACAAGGCCGTGGTGTGCACTTTCTCTCTTTCTTTCTCTATCTCTCTCTTTCTCTGCCTGTACCTTATGCCCCCATACACCCTTGCTTGTTGTACTCCTCATTGTCATCCAAAACAACAAAAAAGACAACTGATGCATGGGAGGAGAGGGCAAGCACAGGGAACGCCAAAAAGCAGATGCTGCTTTGGAAATCCCCAAGAGATAGAATAGGACGAAAGCGCTGAGGATTACCCTTGTTCCTCAAGGATCAAAGGTCAGATTGTTTGAGCAGGTATCCAGTCATACATACAAAACAGGTATACATGCATACACTTGTAAATAAACACACAGCGCAACCTTGTGAACAGCCATTTCTCTCTCTCTCTCTCTCTCTCTCTCTCTCTCTCACACTCACACACACACACACACACACACACACACACACACACACACACACACACACACACACACACACACACACACACACACACACACACACACCTGCTCTGTTGTGTTAACCTGCTGAAGGACAAAACCTGCACAGTAACTTCCTTGTAAGTGATGGTGCATTCCTCACCAATTGTGAAGCATTAGAGATAAACTGAGAAAAGTGGGGGGTTCAAAGAGTTCATTTTAGGGCCCTGGGCCTCTTTGAGTGGAAAAAGGTCAACTAGAATGGCAAGTCCTTCCTTATGACCGGTTTTACTGTTCACAGATTGTTGTATGTATGTACCGAAGGGGTAAAAAAAGCTGAAGTGCACAACGCTTTGTAGATACAGTCAAAAGAAACCAGGTTTGAAGAAAAAAAAGCAAAACAAAATGCAATATAAAAAACAATAAAAAAGCATATATATACTTTTCGATTGGGAACATCTCTGCTGAGGTGTCTGTTTATTCTATTTTGAAAAAATAAATCATGCAGATATCCCAAAGAGCAAACAAGTAATAAATTTTATTATTCTATATTTATATATTTTTTATATGGAGTGATATTTATGGAGATTTCAATCTTCCCCCCCGAAAGCAAAAGAAAAAGACCAGCAACAGTGCAAACATAAAACTGAAAAAAGGGGGGAGAAGTATGAGAGAAAAGAAAAAAAAGAAAGTTTGGCACTTTTTTTTTAGGATGATGCTAACTTCTCAAAATAAGATGCAGTCCAGGCAATTCTCTCCCACTGGTCCATGGACACTTTGTGTTCTGAGACATTTATCACAGTACTTGGCACAAGAATGCTGGTAAAAACGAGATATTAGAATATCTTTTTTTTTTCATTCATATCCTTACAAGATATCGATAGTACATCTTTTGCACATAAGATTTTTTTATATATCTGATTTATAAAAGACTCCAAAATAGGCAAAACAATGACTTCTGAATAAGAGCTAGAAATAGGGTGCATGGGCAAAGAGAGGGGGAGATAGGGATCAAAAGGAAAAGCGAAAGAGAATAAGAGGGACAAAAGAGAGGACAAAAATATGAAAAGAGAAAAGAGACAGCCGAGCAAACAGATTTTAAAAAGAGGATCGTGGCGAGAGGACTGTCATGGACACAGGCGTGGGAGTGGGAGGATATGAACCGCGGGAATGTGTGTGCATGTGTGTGTGTGTGTGTGTGTGTGTGCGTGTGTGTGTGTAAGGGGGGGTGGGGGTGGGGTCCTTTTTTTCCAAGCCCACCCACAAGAATCTGCCACTTCTCCACTGACAGGAGTCAATCGATCCCATCTGCCTGTATGTACCCTCGACCAGCCAAGAACAAGAAACAGTGAGATGGGGTGGTGGAGCGTAGGAAAGCAATGATATACATACAAAGGAAACACAAAAAAGTGCACTAAAAAGTGCAGACCCTGGTGGTGACTGGAGGACAGAGAGCATACAGTCTCTCCAGAGTAGCTAAGAGGGGAAAAGGTGCAGCTGTACTCAATAGGGTGGGGGGATCGGGGAGGGATAGCAGTGTAGGTGGTGTCGGTATACGCTGAGGGACTCCGCTTACGTTTTGAAAGAGTTCATTGAGCTTTGAAGGGGGGGTTGGCATTTGCCCCCCCCCCCCCGCCAACCCCTGCTCTCCCCACGTCTCTCCATGAACTAATGCCCCCCATCCTCTGTGGTTGTGGTTGGCGCTACTATACGCGGGTGGTGGAGTGCTGGTGTGGCAGGGCGTTGTTACTGTGGGTGGCAGAGGGGGGCGCAGGCGCGGGCGGGTACGTGTTGAAGGGCTGCAGCGGCGCCATGCCCGAGATGGTGCTGGGCATCATGGGAATGGCGTTGGCCGTCATGAGCGGCACGTCCTCGGGCGCCCGCCGCAGCGCCAGCGTGTAGTCCGGCGGGCAGACGGGCGGCCGCAGAGGCTCCAGGTCGCCGGCGTGGATGGCCGTGGCCCGCGTGGGGGGCAGTGGCGTCCCGGTGCCCGTGGCGGCCGCGTGCTCCAGCTCCGCACGCTGCTGCTGCTTCATCTGCAGCGACATCAGCTCCTCCTCCTGGCTCAGCGCCAGGTCGTTGTGGGGGGGCACCCCCACCCCCCCGCCCAGGCCCAGCCCGCCAATGCCCCCCCCCACCCCGACCATGCCGCCGATCCCACCGATGCCCCCCGCCCCGATGATGCTGCCGGCTCCGCCCAGTCCGCCGCCCATCGCCCCGCGCTGGGGCGAGAGGCGCCGGTGGCGACGGGTCAGCCGCAGCTCGTGCCGCTTGTCGCGCTGGGAGTAGAGGGCGGCGAAGGCCAGCACGTTGAGGAAGAGCAGCGAGGCGCCCACCGCCACCGTCACGCTCAGCTCCGTCGAGTAGTCGCGCGTGTCTGACGGGAAGGGGGAGAACACCGGGCGCTCTGAGCTCTCCTCTGGATCGGGAGGGTAGGTGGAGGTGACTTGGTAGGGCGGGGGCTTCGTCCCAGGGCTCCCGGGGGGGGGGAAGATGTGGCCTTTGTCCGGGTTCGGGTAGACCTCCTGGATGGAGTGGAGGTGGGGGACCAGCTCCAGCCAGAAGGCCACCTTATTGGCGCGGTAGTTGTCGCGCACGCGGGGCTTGAGGCCGATGTGCAGGTACTGCTTGTCCTTGGAGAACTTGGTCCAGATGACCTCCTCAAAGCGGTTGGGCTTAGTGTGGATGAACTTGGTGTCCTGCGGGACGGGGGTGTTTGGATCCCTGAGAAAGATATTAGAAGACAAATAAATAATAAAGACAAAAAAAGGAAAAAATTAGCTACAGAACTGGTGTAAAATCTCTTTCAGACAATAATCTACATAGCTCAACTCAAACTTAATGCTTGGTTTGAAAAATGGTGTACTAACTGGGAAAAATCTAACCACAGGAATTACTCTCTTCAAGTTGTATAAACCTAGCAAAGGAGAATGAATAATGACACCACATGCATTAAAATCACAAATCCTGTCCTGAGTTCTTTTTTATTCAAAAAGCAAAGGCCGTAGCTATGTCTGAAATGGGAAGTTAGTAAATTGCTGTCTTGCTGCCTTCACTGTCTAACAAGTCACGCACCTTAAGCAGACATCAAGGTGCCAATTAAAACCTTTGTTTCTGAGGCCTGGCTAGATAGTGACACAGAACACTGCTGCCATAACACCAACAGCTGACTTCATAAATCGATAGAATGTTGGACATTGAAGGCAAAATTGGCAAAATTGGTTAAGATGAAGGTACGTTCAAAGGCTGCATTTTGTTTTTTTATTCGGGCTTGATTTTTTAATTTGGGCTTGGGCTTTTCCATTTCGGACACAGCCCATATTTGGCAGTGTATTTGAGAAAACACTCCACAGCTCCTTACCCAGTCTTGGCGAAGTTGGTCCAGTAGGTCATGACCACAGCGCTGAGCATGACGTCATTTTTGGAGAAGTTGCAGGGGAACAGGTCGGTGGCGCCCACCATGGGCACCCCGAAGACATACGGGATCTCGTCACCATGGGCAGCGTCCGCCCACTCCGGCCGCGCCTCCATCTGGCAGTGGTGGTGGAAGGTGTAGAAGTAGACGGGCGACTGGAACTCAGCGTGAAACTTGGCCGTGTCGACCGCTGGCGCCACCCACTGGTGGTCGGTGAAAAGTGCGAGTAGTGTCTTGCGCCGCATGTCGCCGTTGTCACGGTCAGCCCAGTCTGTGTACATGAACTTGATGGTCTCTCTCAGTATACCTTTACCTTAAAAAGACAGGGAGAGAGAGAGGGATGGAGGGAGGGAGAAACATATGTAGGGAGCAAAAAAAGAGAAACATGCAAAAAGGAAAAAAAAGAAGGAAAGAACAAGAGGAGGAAAGAAATAGAAGGGAGAGAGAGAGGGATGTGTGTATTCTATAAGTTTACGTTTGAGATGGAGTGAGGAAATTAAGTGGGGAGAGATTTCTACACAAATCCAGGCTAAGGCTGGGGAGAAGCTGTGTGCGGGTGAGAGATTTATTCTGCAGCTTTGCAGAGTCTGGTAATTGGAAGACTTATGCTTGTACGAGCAGCCAGAACGATACCAGCCTTGGGTTAGTTCAAATCAATGAGAGTGCAGCAAACTTTTCCATTTTAAAAAATTCACACAAAACTCAATAGAATATTCAGAAATGGAGGGGAATTATATGTTTGTGAAGGTTAGATGAAATTCAGTTTATCTCTTCTCTAAAATGAAAAAGGTAAGGTTTTCTTTTTTTCAAATTACAAATATAACTGAATCCAAGTCTCTCACCATCTGGGTATCCATACAGGTTGTCCACGAAGTTGGAGATGGTGTAGTCAAAGGAGGCTGAGGAGATGCCATCCTCCCCCTCACTGTCGTCCACGAACTTCAACCCCTCACCCTGGTTCACGCCCATGAGGATGTCGTAGTTGAGGAACTCGCCCTTTTGGCACATCACAGATACAGCACAGACATAGTAATCTTAGTTAGCCATTTTGTTTGGATTATTCTTTCATTTTGTTAATTCCTTACTTCCATTTTGTTAATTCCATTCCCCCTTTCTCTCTAAGTAAGTATAGTGGAAGTATAGTGAGAGAATATATTTGATGTTTGCTCTCTATAAATTAAGCTTGTGACCTCAAAAGACTTTCTAACAATTGGTAGGGCTGAGAAAACAAGCTGACCCACTCTGCCTTACATACACAGACACACCTACAGCGTGACAGGTGTTGGGTGACGGGTAGCAAGGAAAATGTGTGCACATATATCTCTTCCTTCAGCTGCAGCGAAATACAGACACAACCAGATTTAAATAGCTGCCTGTAAATGTCACCATTGTACATCTGCTGTGTAGATGATGGGTCCTCAAATAGCAGCTTCTGTTCTGGAGTTAGAGGTGTTTAGCAGTCAGATGGTATTCGGGTGGTAATTTTATAGGAGCAGCAGACTGTCAAAAAAACCTCTTTTGCAGCAATCTCTGGATATTGTCTTCCTAATAGCTGCTAAGACTAGACCAAATGTGTTCTGTGATATGGCTGATCTAGTGTCATTTCCTGACTCCTCCTCTGTTAAGGCTTCACATTTATGTACACCTCCAGAGGTGAGGACCATAAGGGTGTGATTGACATTTCGGGGTGTAATTGAGACACACATATCAAATGAAAACCCTCGATCAGCTCTTTCCTCTAGCAAAAGGATATGAGCACATTCTTTATACTTTTAGAGGTATTGAACAAAAAAAACGAAGGACTAACAATGAACACACAGAAGCAGTTGGTGCCAAAAGGGGCGTAAATGCCATAATGCCCTTTTGAAATGGGAAAAAATGTATTGTGGGTAAAGCCTCGAATAAACACAAAATGGCTGACACCACAATGTAAGCCTAGTAGGTTAACAAACAATAGATCTCACAACACATAATCAGAAACAAGACCGCAGAGAAAAAGACACAGACACAGAGGGAGAGGGAGAAAATATTCTTTGGCAGAAAATCAAATGGTTGCTCTACACGAAAGAAAATCCCAGATGTATCCAATTCAAATATAAACTCTCTGAGCAAAGACCTGAAGGATGCTAAAGTCTCTCACACAGGAGGCCTATGCATATGTGCACCTGGAATCAGTCCTTAAATCTTACCCAGTTATCCATTTCCAAATGTGTCTGAACAAGTCATTCCCAATTAAATAACCTGTTTTTGCTGTGTTGTTCTATTCTCAATACTCAATCGTCACATGATTACTGCCTGGTATTAATATTTTTATCACATTGATAATGTTCACTCTAATCATTTAATCTGAGGATTTGTATATGTGTTAAATGTTACTACAGTATGATAATTGATTAATGTTTCTTTTAAAATAATTTTTATATATTATTTGCTTACACCCTAATCAGATACACACATCATAATTTCTGTCCAATTTAGCATTAGGCTTTGGTACCAAAAAGGTGCATGTGTTCAATAAGCATATTGTCATCTATGTTTTTTTTAAGTGTTTAATATGTGTTTAACTTTTTGTTTGGGCTCTCTTGTGAAGGTGGCTGATTTAGCTAATTTAGTAGATGCTTTCATTGAGCTGCAGGAACAATATAATGTTGATTGTCCATCAACTACCACCTATTGGAACCTTGACTCCTGTTCGAGATGTCAATCCTTACGACAGAAAGTAAAATCCCTGCCCTGTTTTCCTTCTGCCTGTACATTTCACACAGGTGATTTCAGCAATTAGTCGGTCTACCTGCACAACGATTTCTGTGATCATTACAATCAGCCAGTTCAGATAATGGTTGCATCAAAAATGGATGGACATGATTTTCACTTCCTGAAGCATTCTGGATCTCCAACTGTAAATGTAGCACAAACATTAGTAGTTTTAAACGTAAAACTAAAAACATACCTTTTTTCTATGGCTTACAATTGTAATTAAGACTTTTTTCTTCTCCTTTTTTATTATCTTTCTCTGATCCTATGTTTTTATTATGACTGTATATTGTTTTTATTGTTGTTGTTTTTATTTTCTTATGACTGTATAGTGGTTTTTTTAATATCTTTTATTTTTACCACTATTATTGTTATTTATTTTGGTTTTAATTTTGTGTTATTTTTTATTTATATGCACGTTGGTTAGCTTCTGTTGGATAAAATTTGCTATATAAATAAATTGAACTCGGACCTGAACTTGAACTTTAACCTCTGGTTTCCCTACCTGCTGCATGAGGATCATTCTATAGTTATTTGACTTGTTTCAAGAAAATTGATCTCGAGTTACCTACTTTTGTACGAGTTGGGAAAACAGGTAGACCTACAGACATTTTTACTTGTTTCAAGAACATTATCCTATTCATAATACCTTGTTTTCAGAATCAAGTCTTTCTCATCAAGATAGTAAGGCTAATGAATTGTTTACTATATGCATTCTGGATCTCCACCTATGGTTCCCCCGTACCTGCTGCATGAGGATCTCCGGGTCGTCCGGCACCACGTCCCCGTCCACCACGGGCCCGAAGGCGATGTGGTAGCGGGCCGGCTGGATGTCCTGGTCCACCAGCTCACGGAAGCTCTTCCTGCGCAGGCAGTCCACCATGTCAGCCGTGTCCGTGTGGCTGCAGCCCACCTTGCGCGCCAGGATCTTGGTGTAGTCCAGAGCCCTGTAGTTCACTGACCAGCTGGAGATGGCTGAGCCGCTCTGGGCAATGGCTCTGTGGAACAAGCCTGGGGGAGGGAATGACATGGGCATGGACTATCATTAGTAAAACATTGGACTATCATTATCATTAGCATGTATGATTTGTCAGAATGATAGCTTGTCTAATCAAACTTAGGAGAATCACCATCGTTGTGTAAACAGTGTTAAAGGTGTCACACAGACAAGTGGCAGAAAAACCTAAATAGGGGTCCTTACTTCCAAACTCCAATTTTCCCCTTGCTATCTAAGTACCTGGAAGTATAGTGAGAAAATATTTTGATGTTTGCTCTCTATAAATTAAGCTCGTGGCCCCAAAAGACTTCAAAATAATTTCCCAAAGCTTGATAACAAATTTATAACAATTGGTAGAATTGGGAGAATCACCATCGTTGTGTAAACAGTGTTAAAGGTGTCACACAGACAAGTGGGAGAAAAACCTAAATAGGGCATTCTGAGTAAGCAACATCAGAGCATTAAGTGTTTGTGAGAGTGGTGTATCATTTTATAAATTGCAAATAAAATCTGTGTCTCAGGTAATTGGAGTGTTTGGTAAGGCCAGAAGACAACAAGATCTATATATACAGTATATATATTACCAGGTTGAGATCAAAGCCTAATTTTGAAAAGGGTTTTACATATTCCTGATAAAAACTTCCTTAACTCGTCATCTCCAAAGAAAGTTGACACTAATTTATTCGCCCTGCTTTT
>CM059272.1:27146834-27156834 GCA_030347295.1 Setipinna tenuifilis
TGCAATATGAGGGGGGGAAAGACGAAAATAGGCCAGTGAATAAAAGTGCTCTCTGCCCTAAGACCATATATGTGTGAGGTAGAGCGTGCATGAGCTGGAGAGTGAGAGAGAGGGGGAGAGAGACAGAGACAGACAGAGAGAGAGAGAGTGAGAGTGAGAGAGTAGGAGAGAGAAAGAGAGTGAGAGAGTAGAGAACGAGACACAGAGAAAGGGCGGAGGGGAGGGGTGTGTGTGTGTGTGTGTGTGAGGGGGGGGGGGCAGGCACTCACACAGAAAGAGAGATGATGTCATGTCTATTTTTGAGAGACTGAAACAAAAGTCGCAAATTAGCGTGTGGGAGATTAAGAACACACAGAGGCCCTTAAAATGATTCAGATCAGTGAATAATGTCTTCAAATGAATGTCGTTCATACTTCATACTTGTCCCTGCATATATAAAAACATGACATTTTTTTCACCCAAACATGGCCATCTAACAATAGCACATGTCTAATGCACTACCTGGAGGCAGCGATGTGAGCTTCCCATCAGATGGAAGTCACATGGAGAAACAGGAAAAGCAGAGACCCTCTTTCCACTAGTCCACTTTGATCAAACTAACAGTTTCTATATATACATCGACAGTTATCTTCACCCGTGATACTGAGTGTCTTGCTATTTATGGTGTGTACACGTATGTTTACCACCACATCTGTGTTTCTGTCTTCTCTGAGTTTGTGGTATCATGTAAAATGCCAGAACACTTCTCTATACCTTAAAAATGAACAAGGAATAACACAAAAGGGTGACAACATCCCAGAACGCTTGAATAATGTTAAAAATGACCTTTCCTCTACTTCAGAAGCTATTTGTGTTTTGAATTATACTGTTAATGTATTGTCTATTTACACCAAACTCAGGTAGTTCAAGTTGTACTTTTATTTTAAAAACATCAGCCTTTTGTGACCAATGACCTGTAAAAAAAAGGAGAAATGAATATTCTCCATTCTCCATTCACGGGTCGACCCTCCATCCACCTCCATCAGCTTTAAGGGCCATGGTGGTGATGTAAACTAAGGCTAGTTTAAATATTTTACAGTTTCCTTTTTCCCCGCACAGGGATGCAGACATGCAGGCATGCAGGAGGAGAGATGCATGCGGCAGTGACAGCTTGGTTGCATATAGGACTCGGTTCCCAGACGGGGATTAAACCTAGTTCTGGACTAAATCTGGCTTTCAATGCAGTCTGCCTTCCAAATGCAATTTAGTCAAGGACCTTGCATAATCCTCATTTGGAAGACCGGGCTGTGGTGGTGTTTTGTGTGTGTGTGTGTGTGTGTGTGTGGAGGAAACTTAGCATTCCGCTGCGAAAAGATATGAATGCCTGCTCTACCGTTGGCAAATGCAGTGCATTCAACACACCTTTCTGTCAGTTCACAGAAAACTACTCTCAATGTTTGTCATAAAATGTAATAGGAGTGCTATATTTATATACTCCATCGAGAGATGTCCTGTTATTTTGAATAGGCAAACAATGATGATGCTTTTTTGCATCATTTAAACGATTACATCACTAATCCACTGATTGTTCTCTCTCCCTATCGCTCTCTCTCTCCCTATCTCTCTCTCTGTCACTCTCTCTGTCACTCTCTCTGTCACTCTCTCTCTCTCTCTCTCTCTCTCTCTCTCTCTCTCTCTCTCTCCCTCTCCCTTTCATTTTCGTCTTTGGCACACTGCAGTAAAGCTGGTAGAATTTACATGGAGGAATGCTGAGGTCAGTTTACTGAGCCAAGACTGTCCAATCAAAGTGTTCGACTCAGTAATGACTCATGTCTAACACTCGGGTCAGTAGCGTTCCTGGTGATAGAAGGCATGGTGGGTGCAGTTTTAGTAGTTGTTGATGGCAGTGCTATGCTGTTATTGCTGCTGCTACTGTTGGTGAACACAGCCATAGTAATGCTGTTCCTCTTGGTCAATACTGTGGAGACATTACAGTTATTTGCAGGGGAAGAGGTGATGGGTGGTGGTGGTGGGATTTGCTAGAGGTGCCCTATTACAGTTTTTATGAATTGCTAAAGCACAAAAAACAATTGGCTGGCCCAATTGCCCAATTGCTTTAGCTACTTCTCACAACTGCTCACTCTTTTGTCAATACCTTAAACCATTTTAGGTAGTAAAACACAATTTGCAAAACTCACTGACTCCTCTTTGCAAAACTCTAAACACATTCTCATTGTCAAAACACACTTTGCAAAACTCATGCCTCCTCTTTGCAACACATTCTCATTGTCAGAACACACTTTGCAGTGTAGGACACATGTGATTCAAAAGGTTGAACATTCTTCTCCCCATTTGATCATCAATAAAGCACACATGGCAGTAGCTAAGCACAATGAGTCAAAACTTTATTATTTCATTTCAAATGACCTGACACCACCAATGTAAGCCAATTGAGAGCCACAAGAAGGTTGCAGCTTGAAAATGGCTGCCAATCAGAGACAAGAGAGGGAGGGACAGAGCGAGGAAGAGGAGGTAGAGGAAGAACAAGAGGAAGAGTGATTTTTTTTCTGCTAACCAAATTAGAGTCACCATTATAGATCACATTCTCGTCCATGGGTTGATGGCGATCTATGAAATTTTTTAGAGGCCATGGAATTGGCCTGTGCCATAGGCCAGGAACAGTGTCCAGGATAGATATGACACGTCAGGGCATTCTTTCCCTGTTACCTGGCAAGGGACATCATTGCTTGTAATGTGGATGAGGTGCTGTGGCCTGACCAAACCCAAAGGCATGATATAGTACAGTAAAGCCCAGTGATCTCTTGTTTGCAGCACTGTATACAGCACTTGTAGTTTTCATTTGTACGGCATTCCCAAAATATATTTTTGTTTGAAGTATTTTAGCAAGTAATCTAATATTACCACTTAATTTTAGTCTATGTACAATACATATACATCCGAATTGTGCTATTTTTCAGTTGGAAATGCATTTTCAGGCCTCTAAAAAACAACTTATGCTATTATACACATCTGAACATTGTGCTTTTCATTTTTTGGTGTAGTGTTTACTAACTGCTTCATTGTAATTTCATTTTGACAATTGTGTCAATGTTTTGAGGACAGAGTTTGGTTTTGAGCACACGTAAAACTGTTTTGAGGGTTGTAGTAGCTTTTGCAACAAGAGTCAGGAGTTTTGGGACATGCATGTGAGCAATTGGAGTTTGTGTTTACAGTTTTGAGAAAATGGGGCAAGGTTTCAAAAATTGAGTTTTAGCAATTGTGAAAAACTGTAATTTGAATAGGCAAACAATCAAGATGCTTTTTTTTGCATCAGTCAAATCATTACATCACTAATCCACTTATTGTTTCTCTCTCTCTCCCCGCCCCCTCTCTCTCTCTATCTATCTATCTCTCTCTCTCCCTCTCTTTCTCTCTCTGGATTACTGTCCCCCCACTCTCAGTCTCTCTTTCATACTCTTCTTCTTCTGCATAGTGCAGCAGTGCATGCAACCACAGTGTTTGATTCAGTAGCTGTGTAAGTCTAATATTGGGGTCAGTAGTATTGCTGGTGACAGAAGGTATAATGGGTCCAGTATTGAAGTTGCTAATAACCGTGCTAGTTGCAGTGGCTGTTGGGTGATGTTATTGCTGCTGTTACTGTTGGTGATATTGGCCACAGTAAAGTTGTTCCTCCTGGTCAAGAGAAAGGTATCAGAGTTATTACTAGTGGTCAATAAATTATTTATTCTGTAATTACTTTGTCTTGATTTTATGAAATTATTAATCTTATGTGGTAACAGTTTTAAAAAAGCAAAAAAAAAAAAAACACTCGAGGCCAGGGGTAATGCTGATCCGGAAAATGGCCATGAAAATCTAGACAGCATGTAATGTTGTACTTTTAAATAATAAATAATAAATAAAAAATAATTCTGTCTAAAGGCATTCCACTCCACGTCGTGCCTACCAACACCCCTTAGCCGTGGTGAAGCCAGCATTACCTCCGGCCTGGAGGTACTTAGCTGCTTAGATAGTGATGGTGGCTTTCTTGGAAGAGGTGCTGTTGGTCATGGCATGAGTCATTAATGCTGGTCTCTAGTCAGTGAAGTCAAGGAAACAGAGTGCTATTGGGATGAGACTGAAGACCTGACATCTGTGTGTGTGTGTGTGTGTGTGTGTGTGTGTGTGTGTGTGTGTGTTCATGTGTGTGTGTGTGTGTGTGCGTGTGTGTGTGTTGGGGGGAGCGGGGGGCGTGGGGGTGGGGTCGTGTCATAATATTAACCTGCTTGTGCGCTGTTGCTTGGCAACCACCCAGAGCCTCTGGGACGGGACAGCTATTCTCGCCCATCCCGAGTCTCCCCCATTCCCATTCGCATGCAAAGGCACGGATGAGACACCTCTCCAGCGCCAGAGCAGGTGCTGCAACCGACTGCACGGCAGAACAGCAGAGGCTGCAACTGTCAGAGAGGACGGAGGAAGAGATGGATCCTCTGTCAATTCTGTCCTCATAACACGTACGTACTCTCCTCTTGCCTCTCACTCTCTCCCTCTCCACCTCTCTCTCTTCCTCACCTCTCCCTCTCTCTCTTCCTCACTTCTCCCTCTCTCACTCTCTCCCTCCCTCCCTCTCTCTCTTCCTCCCTCTCTCTCTCCCTCTTTCTCTCTTGCTCACTCTCTCCCTCTCTCTCTCTCTTCCTCACCTCTCCCTCCCTCTCTAAGTTTTCTGCCATACTCTTCTCTTCCTGTCTGCTGAGCTGGGCTTCCTGCCGACTTTAATGCTGATGGCAGCAGTTTGGGAGGCCGTTCGTTCTCATGCATATTCAACACTAGCTTTAGGTAACGGCCAAAGAACTGTGAAAAAGACTTCAACCTCTGAAAGCGAGAGATGGGAGGGTGTGGAAGAGAGAGAGGGATTCTTAGGCGTGAGGAATGGGGGAGAAAGGGAGAGAGAGAGAGAGAGAGAGAGAGATGTAGGGAAGAATGGAGAGAGGGATAAGAGAGAAAGATTGAGAGAGAAACAAGGAAGGGAAGGGGGGCGGAGGTACATAATGAGTGGAGATGATGAAGCTGTACGTTTCTACATAGCTGGCTGGTTTAGCTAATGGCTTCACTAAGCAGTAGATTATTGTGCTCACACACAATGAGTGTAGCTCCTGTCATCTTAGCTCCCCATGGACTTTAAGAAAGGGAAAACCAGCTGAATTACTGAATCACAGCTGTCACGCACAACACCATCACGCCACTGCTGACACATGTGACAAATGAACTCTTCAGCATCTGGTCCATTTCTGCCATAAATCACACTTCCTCAAGTGTAGAACGCGCATAGTGTATGTGTGGCTGGCTACTGTTTTTTTTTTTCTTTTTCCTTGTCTGCCCAGGTAGCACCTAATCCAGCTTAAGGTAAGAGACCAGCTCACAATCACCACCAGAATGGAGCCTTGGTCCAGTCAAAAGAGGCCGTGTTAAGTTGCCTCAAATTGGGCTCTTTTTGCGTAGCGCTCACAGTAGGTGTTAGCCCTCCTGCCTCTTACAGCCTCCCACAGACTCCCCTGACTCCCCTGACTCCGCTAGCACTGGCTGGCAGTGGAGCGTGTGGTTCATTTCACATACACGAGTCATCCCCACTACTCTGTGCAGAGGCTCAGACAGTGATACAAGCATACTGCTCCCATAGTGACATAGAACACACCGTACAGTAAGTTAGGCACTGACAACACCAAGGTCGTAGCTAGCATACAGATAGGAGAATGCATAATGCAAAGAGCATGTGTATCAAAAATAAATATCTGTAACACATTATGGTTGCTTTAAATAAACAGCCTGCAAGGATAAAGCAATAAAGATATAGTCTCAGATACAGTCTGATACAGATATAGCCAATATAGATATATAGACCAAACACCATGCTAGGCTAAACCTCTGCAACCATAAGCACCATGTGCTACGCCTGTCTGGACTCAGCGTTCGTTTATAATCATGTGAGGCCTGGAGGTCAAGACTGAGAAGTGACAGATGCACAATCAAATTGCCTCCCCTATTTAGGCGATAAATAAACAGTTGGAGTGACAGGCATGTAGGTTAAGAAGACTCCATGTTCCCCAGAGCGGTTAGCCTACGAAGCGTCATTAGTCTTCCCGTCTGAAGCCAGCCGTCGTCGCCCGCAGAGACACTTGTCATGGAAACCAGATGAAATATGAGGCCGAGGCTCTCACTGATCGAGACTGAGGGCTGCTTGTCAAGATGTATGCTCCGTGAATGCTTGGGGAGCTCACAGGGATGTTTTTGAAAAAAGAATGGATGTTAGCCTATTCTCTCAGAACCTTTACCAAGCACAGATGATATACAGTAACAGAAAACCATTACAATTAAGGTAGAAATTGTTCTGGCCTTAATGTGCACATCTCGAATGTCCTGACTGACCTGGGATCTGTCAGACCAACTGCTATGCAAGATGTATACTTCGTGAATGCTTTGGGAGCTCACAGGGATGTTTTTGAAAAAAGAATGGATGTAGCCTATTCTCTCAGAACCTTTACCAAGCACAGATGATATACAGTAACAGAAAACCATTACAATTAAGATAGAAATTGTTCTGTCCTTAATGTGCACATCTCGAATGTCCTGACTGACCTGGGATCTGTCAGACCAACTGCTATGCAAGATGTATGCTCCGTGAACGCTTGGGGAGCTCACAGGGATGTTTTTGAAAAAAGAATGGATGTAGCCTATTCTCTCAGAACCTTTACCAAGCACAGATGATATACAGTAACAGAAAACCATTACAATTAAGGTAGGAATTGTTCTGGCCTTAATGTGCACATCTTGAATGTCCTGACTGACCTGGGATCTGTCAGACCAACTGCTACGCAAGATGTATACTTCGTGAATGCTTTGGGAGCTCACAGGGATGTTTTTGAAAAAAGAATGGATGTTAGCCTATTCTCTCAGAACCTTTACCAAGCACAGGTATACAGTAACAGAAAACCATTACAATTAAGGTAGAAATTGTTCTGGCCTTAATGTGCACATCTCAATGTCCTGACTGACCTGGGATCTGTTGTCACAACGTGTTCCCTGTGTTCCCAACAGGAAACACCTGAATGAAATATCTCATCTGCAAATGTTCCAGGGCACTGGGAACTTTAATACACATTAATAGCGCAGAGGAGGAGGCGCAGCAGAAAGACACCTCTCTGCTGAAAAGCACGTGTGGTTGGTTTGCGGGGAGGACAGCGCTCGTTGCGGTGTTTTTTTCGCACACTCATCATAACTCCCCAACTGCCGAGCCTCCCCCCGTTTTTTTTTTCCTCCCCGCTCCACCGGGCCTCGCCCAGGGACAGATGAGATGTGCTGCTCATGCATAACCCGGAGTCCGAGTCTGAGTCGGCCGGTTGGGTCGGGTCGGCCGGTTGGTCATCTCGCTCGCTCGCTCACATGCCCCAACGGGGCCTGCGACACCTCCAAGAGGCCGCCACGATGAGATGACACAAGCTGTGTGTGTGTGCGTGTGTGTGTGTGTGTGTGTGTGTGTGTGTGTGTGTGTGTGTGTGTGTGTGTGTGTGTGTGTGTGACACAAGCTGGCTCCTGTCTGCACCTGCCACTGTGCTGAGTGTGGCCACTCAAGAGAGAGCGAGCATCCTGTCAGCGTTACAAGCTGAAGATGGAGGACAAAAAAAAAAAGAAACAGAGAAAGGCTTGCAATATTCAGGACGTCCTCTCACGAGAGGGAGCAGGGAGCAGGGAGGAAAAGGGGGGAAAGCCACTCTATGTGTGCCCCGGCTCTGAGAGGGCTGTCGAACAAGAGGCTCAAGCTTGTCGCTTGCATTTTAGCCTACAGCAAAAACTGTATGGAGAGCACCCCCCACCCCCAACACACACACACACACACACATAGACACACACACACACACGCACACGCGCACACGCGCGCACACACACACACACACACACACACACAAACACAAACACAAATACACACACACACATACACACACAAACACACACACACACAGAAACACACACACACACACATACACACATACACACACAAACACACACTGCTGCTGCTGCTTCTGTTCCTGTTCCTGCGCTCACATTTGCTGCAGTGTGTGCAATATGGCTAATGTAAAATTAAGAGAGTTGTTTATAGGGCAGACGCCATGTAAGGGCTCCCAGCGGTGTGTGTGTGTGTGTGTGTGTGCTGATGCTCTTTCTGCTCGGCGCTCTGAAACACACACCCCTGTGCAAAAGTTTTGCTCAGCTGGCTCTATTGTAAAGGGCTTGCATCATCCTGCACTGTTTTTATCCCGTGCCCTTTCAACAAATGACCTTTTCCCTCCTCCCTCCTCGTGTTTGTAGTACAGCGGACTTTGTTGATTGCAGTTGATATTTGCTTCAATTTATTACATGTGTGAGTGAGAAATAAGGGGAGGGATGCGGGGGGAAAAAAGGAGGAAAAAAAATGATGAAAAAAAGAGAAATCTTGTTCAGATCTTTCATACTGCGGATAACGTCAGAATCTGGTAATTACTTCTTGTGGTGTAAAAAAAAATCAAATTCGTAATCAAAACGATTACGCCCCACAATCAGCCGATAAGTTATGGGTGTCAGGGTAAAAATACCTCAAAGCAAATATGCTTCAGTTAGACATAGGGATGACTGTGCATCCTAATTCAGGGATTTTGCAGCTCGCATCTCGCTGGAGTGAGAGAGAGAGCGAGCAAGCGAAAATATATAAACCTCACGAAATAAAGTCTTGCATGGAATTAGGAAGCTAATTAGGGTAATCTGTTCCTGCAAATAGGGTGGATTTTGTCAGTGCCATGGCGATCACTGCTAGGCATTGCACAGAGCAGCAGGGCACCACACCACACCAGCAGCAAAGAAAAAAAAAAACAGACGAGAAAAAAAGACCAAAAAAAAAAAAAAAACGATAATAAAAATTTTCTCTTGCACACAAGGTCAGCGAACGCTAAGGCTCTTCACCAGTGTTTATTAATCAGTTAATTAGTTAATTAGGCCGAACAGATGGCTGTGCCGCTGAAAGTTAGGGGCTCTGCTGGTGCTCTGGTGCTAAAGTTAGGCTGCGGGGAAGAGGAAGAGGAAGAGGTGCTCAACATCACGATGATGACGGGCGCACAGTAAAAAAAAAAATAACACAACAAACCAAAAAACGTAATAAGGGAAAAAGTGCCAAGGATGCATCTCTGGTGAGTGAAGATGGAGGGTGTAATAAGCCCCAGCGCTTTCCGTGTCATGCCTTACCTAGCCATGAGACAGCAGAGGAGAAAGAGAAAGAGTTTCTGTGAGTTTTTTTTCTTCTTTTTGATGGTGCAGGGAGGGGAATTCGTTTTTCTGACGATTCTGTTTATTCTTTAGCTTTTTGCCAGGAGTGCTGAGGGACGAGACTTCAGTCGACTGCTGGCGCATCTACTACCGGGTATTCATACAAATTAAGACCAAGACAGAACATATCTGCGTCTGCATAATTAGAGCATTTGTGATGCCACGATTGTGATGATCTTGACAGCGGCCAGTGTGTGTGCGTGTGTATATGTGTGTGTGTGTGTGTGTGTGTGTGTGTAGATGTGTGTGTGTGTGTGTGCGGGTGCATGTGCGTGCGCGTGCGTGTGTGTGTCTGTGTCTCCATATTGCATTATCATACGTTTGTTTGAATGAATTCTTTGCTTCACTGCAGATTCACAAAGCACTTCTACTGGTTTATTTTTAGCCATGCTCCCATATCTTCCCTCTCTCCTTCTCTCTCTCCCCTCATCTCTTTCCCCTCCTCTCTCCTTCTCTCTCTCCCCTCCTCTTTCCTTCTCTCTCTCCCTTCCTTCTTTTTCTCCCCTCCTCTCTCCTCTTTCTCCCCTCCTCTCTCCTTCTCTCTCTCTCTCCTTCTCTCTCTCCCCTCCTCTCTCCTTCTCTCTCTCCCCTCCTCTCTCACTCTCTCTCTCCAAGTTTGTTGTTTTCTCCCAATCATTTTCTACATCACATCTCCACCCTCTCTTTTCCCTCTTCC
>CM059272.1:27159334-27161834 GCA_030347295.1 Setipinna tenuifilis
TCACATCATACCATTTCAGCCCGATTTTGCCTCGAATTTGTCGGGCCTGACACATTTCCAGCATTGTAACCGATTCCGAAAGGTCATGCTCGACATCGAACCTGAGTGAATCTCACAATGTGGCATACCTAACGACCTGCTGTTATTTGGTCTGTAACATCCTACAACAGCCCGGCAAAAAGACAAGCGGGTCAGGCAGCATGACGTGTCCATTGTTGACATTGTTGACTCTTTATCAGCTGATGCGCCCGCGTTAAAGTTTGCAGTCGTTACAGTTACAGTTACAGTTACGCTGGATATTGGTGGTGGACACAATATGATCGCTGCAAAGACACCAAAGGAGATGGGGAGATGGAGCAGTGGACTGAGGACTGCAATTAAAACTACAGAGTGCTTCCGTAGTAACCATTGCAGATGATAACTTTGTTGCGCACTGGAATCTTTGGTTTGTTACTGTTGCTATGACAACAAATGACGCACATATGACATGCGCAATCGTGTAACGACACACAGTTTTGTACTGTGACCAGTCTCCCGATCAAAACGTGCAGAGGAGTCGTGGTTCTAAGGTCTTACAATGTGACATGGTCAATCGTAAACTACAGTTGATGGAAAAAAAAATCGTATAATGTGAATCGGCCATTAGGCGACTTTACTCTCAGCCACTCAATCAAATCTGAGCCCATATGGCACCACACTAGACACCAAGGACATGGGGGAAAACACAGCGACCTTCATTTGTGTCAGTACAGTAACAGCTAACTTTAGGAGATGACTTTTGTCGAGCAGTGGAGTACACACATAAATCGTCATCTGTCATGTATTTCTGACAACCTGTAACATGACAAGCATCATATTTAACCATGTAGGAGCTCTCGTGTGCTAGAACATTCTCTCAATCGTTACCTGCACATCGATATCTCTAGCTGTGCACTAAATCACCAGCCTCTTTACCTCTAGCACTCGTTCCATGCTACAGCTCAAGGTCAGACAAGGCTGTAAATGATAGAACTGTTCTATACAGTAGCTCATCTACGCCAAAGATCCTCCATTTTGAAAATATCAAGCACTCTATGACTAGTGCCAGGGACGGACTAGAGGCCTGCAGTGTGTAATTGTCAAATGGCTTGTGTAATGGTTATTGGAGGAAAACGAGGGACCCAATGCTCCTTCCAGCATGGCCGCAGATGGTGGGCTGTGGCCCAACTCTCCTCTTGGAGGGAGCAAAAGAGGTGAAGGAAAGGAGGAGGAGGAGAAGGGGGAAGAAGAGGAACAGGAGGAGGAGGAAGAGAATGAGGAGGAGGGGGGGAAGAGGAGCAGGAGAATGAGGAGGAGGAGGAGGAGGAGGAGGAGGAGGAGACGAAGGAGGTGGTGGAGACTCACCCAGTACGCCTAGTCGGTAGTTCATGGTGACCACGATGACGTTGCCGTAGGCGGCCAGGACGCTGGCATCGAACATGTTGCCCGTGCCCTCCATGTACGAGCCCCCATGGATGAACAGCATGACCGGCTTTTTCCGTCGATCACGGATGTCTGTGGAAAAGGGAGAGAGAGAGAGAGAGAGAGAGAGAGAGAGAGAGAGAGAGAGAGAGAGAGAGAGATAGAGGGAGAGACAGAGGGGGAGAGGGGGAGAGAGAGACAGAGGGGGAGAGAGTGAGACAGAGAGACAGAGAGACAGAGAGACAGAGAAAGAGACAGACAGAGACAGAGACAGAGGGGGAGAGAGAGAGAGAGAGAGAGAGAGAGAGAGAAAGAGAGAGAGAGAGAGAGAGAGAGAGAGAGAGAGAGAGAGAGGAAGAGTCAGAAAAAGGGAGAAGCAGAGCCCAAATGAGTTGATCCATTGATAGATGTCACCTCGTACATGAATCCAGAAGCTGTGGAAGATGGAACATCTACCCCTGCCCTCCCACCCATCAAAGTCATCACTTAATGATCCAGGGCTCAGCTGCTGGTGAGGCAGACATATTTACCTCTCTCTTCTCAGCTGATCAGAGCCGGTTCAGAGGGGGAGAATGCCCAGGTATTTAGAAGCAATCAGCAGAAGTGTTTTAGATGTGACTGAGACAAATGTTTTGGGGGAGGATAGTCTGTGTCTGTAGTCTGTGAGGCTTTCAGAGGCATTTTTTAAAAGTGAAAATGATTATGTACTGTCTGTTGCAATATTGATCGATTTTTACTGAAAAGCAGCTTCAGTTTGAGCACCATAATTAAGTTATATCTAATTACTTTACATGGGAACTATTGCTATTGCAGAGTTCAACTTGAAAATAAAACAAAAGGAAATTAAACAAAATTAAACAAACTAAAACAAAATAAAACAAATTGTCAAGTATGTTTTATGCATGTCTCTTCCACACCTTGATTGAAAGTGACTCTAGCGTGAAGTGAATACATAAAACAGAAACAGTGTTATTTTGTCAGTGACAAATCATCTATGACGAACAGGTCTCTGGGTGCCGGCATGAGGACATCCTTTGTCAGGGCACTATGTATCCAGAAT
>CM059272.1:27169334-27171834 GCA_030347295.1 Setipinna tenuifilis
GAAAAGATGTCTGGGGGAAAGAAAAAAAAAATTACGACAAAAAAAAAATGAAGAAACGAAAACATGCAAGAAAAATACCTTCATCCCTCGGCCGGTTCATTGAAGACTCATCGTGTTTTTTTGTGAGTGGACCTAGGATCAGAGCAAAAGGAGGGGGGAGAAGAGAAAAGACAAAATTCAAAAAAGATTTATTGCACTACAAAAAAAGGAAAAAAAAACAACAAAAAACCAAAACAAAAAACAATTGCAAAAAATGTCCAAAACAGGAACAAAGAAAGAGAGGTGAGCATGAAAGAGACAAACCAGCATCAAGAGAGCACCTGTCTCGTTCTTTTCTTAGGTTAAAAATAAGAGAGATTCAAGAACAACAACAGCGAAAAAAGAGAAAAAAAAGAAACCCTCAAAGACCACAGACTCTCCCTCTCCCTCTCTCTCTCTCTCTGCAAGACACCACACAGACAGACAGACAGACACCTGTCATCTAGCTTGGCACAAGCTGCTTTATTCATTAACACCAAATAACACATCTCCTCCTCCCCCTCTCTGTGCCTCACCCATTCCTCCTGCACTCTCTGGTGTGTGATAGTGTTGTGCTGCAGGTGGAGGTGGGGGGTGGGGAGGGTAGGGTAGGGGGGTGGGTGGAGAGCTGGGGAGGCTAGTAGGTGGGGTGATGGATCAGTGGAGGAGGCAGCGAGGGCATCAAGGCATCCATCCTGGTGGTCAGAGAGACACCAGCCAACACATCAACAAGCTCGTCCGCCCCGAGGCCATCGCATTGTCCAGACCACGCTGCCTTGCAGGAAGACCTCAGGGAGTGTCCTTCTCTCATTCTCTCTCTATCTCTTTCTCTCTCTCTCATTCTGTCTTTCTTTCTTTCCCATTCTGTCTTTCTCTCTTTCATTCTCTTTCTCTCACACATTCTCTCACTCTCTCTGTCGCATTCCCTCTCATTTTCTCTTTCTTGCTTGTGTTCTCTCTCTCTCTCTCTCTCTCTCTGTCTTTCTCTATGTGTGTGTGTGTCAGAGAGTGGGAGGAGGTGTGTGGGGGATACAACACTGATCTGGGCATGGAGATAATACACACCCCCACTCACATCTATACGCCCACACACACACCTCAGAGACAAGTGCAGGAGAGACGATGTGTAACTGTGCATACACACAGGAACACACAGGACAAACAGCATGGGACTGACAGCTCTTTAGGTGTGTGTGTGTGTGTGCATGCACACACACATGAACACACCGACATACACACACATACACACACACACCGACACACAAATGGTCCACTGTAAAGAAAGACAATAGTGTGCAACCAAGTGAACAATGTGCCACAAATACATAAGCAGACACAAACAAATACCTGGCAAACCCCCAGCATACACAAACACACAGACACAGACACACACACACACACACACACACACACACACACACACACACACACACACACACACACACACACACGCACAAGCACACATACATACAGGTATGCACGCATGCATGCACATATGCATGCATGCACACACCTACTGTATACACATCCTTACTTATGCACGCACACAAACACACACGTGTGATAATGTCTTGTATGGCCCCTCATACACACATACACACACACACACACTGATTAATATTTGTACCCACTTGTACATAAATGAAAACAATCATATTTCAACACACCTCAGTCACACATACAAACATGCAAACAGATACATAAATAACACACACAAATGTGCTTACAAACAGTCCCTGTTTACAGTACTCCTTCAGCCTAATCTTGACATATTTACCTACAAGCACTAGACGATGTCTGTATTATGGCCAAGTAAACTCATAGCCCCCCAGCAGCACAGCCTCTACACACACACACACACACACACACACACACACAAAGCTTCCCTAGTCCTCTCTCTTCTCCTCAGACCACCCACACAAATGTGTGCCTGACAGGCCAGCGCTGGACACAGTGATATAGGGAGGCCCTTGGCCACGTTACATGCTCCATGGGCAGCAGCCATTAGAGCAGTAGATCTACACACACACACACACACACACACATACACGCACACACACACACACGCACATACACACACACACACACACGCACACACACACACACGCACACACACACACACACACACACACACACACACGCACACGCGCACACACACACACACACACACACACACACACACACACATGCGTGCACACGTACACACACACACTCACACACATACACACACACACACTCAGGCCTTAAATGTTGGCGATAGGGATCATGCTCATTTATTTATTGCAACTATCTATCAGTGCGTGGCTATCCACAGCCTGAAGGGACAGGCCAGCTGTGACACACACACACACACACACTCACACACACTCACACACACACACACACACACACACACACACACACACACACACACACACACTCACCCATAATGGCTGTAATAGTTGGAGATCTGCATTTAATGACTTTAAAATGCTGATACATG
>CM059272.1:27176834-27194334 GCA_030347295.1 Setipinna tenuifilis
GGCAGACATTGATATATGTCACAGCCCCTCCTCTGGGGACCCACCAATCAGGGGCTAAGCGTTTAGGCGATTGACAGATGATGTAATGGGGAACTTGTGCAGTGAAATCCCACGCATCACTATTTAGCTCCTGGGCCAGAAGCTAAATGAGGCATCTTTGCAAGCACTGTACTTTTTTTTTCTCCCCTGCACTCTTTTTTTATTTATTATATATTTCTTTTTGTCCCTCTTTCTGCACGGTTGGTGTGCTTGTTAAGTGTAAAGTATGTCATCCCCATCTGAACAGCAAACCTCCACCCACGCACGAGCAGACACACAGATATGGATGCACTTATAAACACACACACACACACACGCACACACACACACACACACACAAAACATACAGGATGCATACTCAAATGCACACACACACACACACACATACAGGATACATACTCAAATGCACACACACACACACACATACACACACTCTTACATGCACACTAATACACTTACACTCGCACACACACACACTCATACATTCATAAACACACTGATCTTCAACACCAAGCAGATGGACCCAATGATGTGTCACATTCTCAGACCCGTTTGTGACCACATGACACAGATTCACTCTCTCTTCTCCCTCTTTTATCTCTCTATCTCTTTTTCTTTCTCTCCACTCCAATCTGTCTCTCTCACTCCACTCTCTGTCCATCTCTCTGTCTGTCTCTGTCTCTCTGTCTGTCTGTCTCTCTCTCTCCCTCCTTCCACTGCAGACTCACTCTGTCTACCTCCCAGTTCAACCAGTAACTGGACCAGCCTGAGACCTCATCCTCCCCCAACACCTCAACTCTCCTCCAACACCTCCACCTCCAACCCGCCACCCCTCCAGGCCCCCTTGCCCCTCCACCACACCCCCCCCCCCACACACACACACACCTCCCACCTCCCCACCCTCCCCACCCCCCCATCCCAATGGCACGGCGCCCCAGAGCCCAATCGTTCTCCCTCTGCGGAGTCACGCTCTGAAATATGGTTTTTAATAAAGAGGCCTGACTGTAAACGGCCGGTTCAGCAGCGATAAAAATGAAGGATTTCAGGCCTTTGGCTCAGGAGTGCTGGAAGGAGCGAAGGAGGAGGAGGAAGAAGATGAAGGAAGAGGAGGAGGAGGAGAAGGAGGAGGAGGCCGAGAGACAGTGCACTCTCACAGGGAGAAGAGAGCCAGAGAAAATGGGAAAGAGAGGGAGGGAGGGGGAAGGGGAGAGGGAAAGAGAGAAAGAGAGAGATATAAGTTGAGGATGCGAAAAAAGAGAGACACTGTTAGATTTCAGCTTTGACAGTAGGGCGCAGCTGGGCCACACAAGTCCCTGTGTGTGTGTGTGTGTATATGTATTTGTGTGTGTCTGTGTGTGTGTCCGTGTGTGTGTGTGTGTGTGTGTGTGTGTGTGTGTGTGTGTGTGTGTGTGTGTGTATGTACACACTGTAAAATGCTGTATGTGAAAAAAACAAGTGAGCAGCACACAGTGAGTGTGAAAAGGAGATTGGAGACAGATATGAGGTAGTAAAAGACACAAAATGAGCAAGCCAACGCTTGTAAAGACAAGAGTGAGAGGGTGACACAAAGAAAAATGAAAATGAAAAAAGTGAGTTAAAAAAAAAACACAAAGTAAGATGGCTACAGCCTTTATGTTCCTATCTCTATTGCAACACTGTATGCACAAGGGGGGTTAAAGCAAGAGAGCAAATGTAAGTGTGTGTGTGTGTATGTGTGTGTCTGAGACAGAGAGAGAGAGAGAGAGAGAGAGAAAGGGGGGTTTAAGCGAAAGAGCAAATGTAAGTGTGTGTATATGTGAAAGAGAGAGAGCAAGAAAGAGAGAGAGAGAAAGACAGAGAGAGAGAGCGAGAGCAAGAGAGAGAGAGCGAGAGCAAGAGAAAGAGAGAGAGAGAGAGAAAGAGAGAGGTGTACAGCGAAAAAGAGAGAGAGAGGGAGAAAGAGAGCAAGAGAAAGAAAGAGAGAGAGAGAGCGAGAAGAGAATGAGTGAGAGAGAGAGAGAGAGAAGAGAGAGAGCGAGAGAGAGAGAGAGAAAGGGGCGTTTAAGCGAAAGAGCAAATGTAAGTGTGTGTATATGTGAAAGAGAGAGAGCAAGAAAGAGAGAGAGAGAGAGAGAAAGACAGAGAGAGAGAGCGAGAGCAAGAGAGAGAGAGAGCGAGAGCAAGAGAAAGAGCGAGAGAGAGAGAGAAAGAGAGAGGTGTACAGCGAAAGAGAGAGAGAGAGAGAGAGAGAGAGGGGGAGAGAGAGCAAGAGAAAGAAAGAGAGAGAGAGCAAGAAGAGAGAGAGCGAGAGAGAGAGAGCAAAAGAGAGAGGTGTAGAGATGGAGGTTCCTGGCAGGCCGGCGCTGCCCACTGACTGAGCTGCAGATGGCTGCCAGAGCCGTGGGGTCGGAGGTGAGGCCGCGTGACACGTCGCTTGTGTAAGTCAAGCGGCCCATTTGTTTGATCCCAGCGGGGGGCCGGGGGGGGCTGGGGGGGTTCAGGCACTCCAGCCTGCCAGCACAAATAAGCTCGGACAGCATCTCCATATCACAACATATCAATAATGGAGACACGGGATACTCCGGCCGCACAGCATCGGACTCCACTCCACACCACAGCGCTCCCACAGAGTCAATGTCACGCAGGGCAGTAGGACAGGGTGTACGAGGGGATCGGGATGGGAGACAGGTAGGGGACATTATTACACACACGTGCGGGCTTTATCATAAACACACACATACATACGCATTCGAGTGTACACACACACACACACACACACACATGTACGCATGCATGCACATCCTCTGACACGAACATCATCAGTGACACGCGCACACAAATACACACTCACACACAAAGACACTCACACACACAAACACCTGCCCAGTCCCCTCTCACCACACACATATGCACACATGCATGCACATCCGCTTACCACACGCATGCACACACACACACACACACACACTGACACCTTTACACTCGAGGAAGTGCTTACACATTTAAGACAAACGCACACTGGCTGCATATGACCTACAAGCCCAGCTGCACCTGTGCAGAACACACACACACACATTTTTCTCCAAATATATTCATGCACTCACAAATATATTTACATATACACAGACCAATGACTGTATACAAGATGGACATAGCATTATACACAGTAATTAATGAGTCCATTATGTATACAGTCATTGACACAGTCACATAAACATCCATCAACCTAATCTGACACCACTGCTCCAGATTTCAGCAGATGAACACCAAATGCATAAACAGCGCTGGTGCATCCATGACAACGACACATGTAGACAACAACAAAACAAAAAAACAACATGCAAAAACCACAAAGTAGAAAACAAGAACAGTGAAAGGTGAACCCTCCGTGACCCCTCCCGAAGCGCTCGGGCCTGTGGGCTTACAGAGGGCAGTGTGTGTGTGTGTGTGTGTGTGTGTGTGTGTGTGTGTGTGTGTGTGTGAGTGTGTGTGTGTGTGTGTGTGGGGGGGGGGGTTTGGTGTTGTTGCTCAGCGTGTGGGAGCAGATGTTCTGTGGGCCACGAGGTACCGACACTGTGTTCAGTAAGCGTGCAGCTGTCACAATAACTCACACTCTTCAGCGCAGCACTGCATTCAACACGACTTCCTCTAGGCATAGACCTGTAGGGGGGGGGGGGGTTTAGTGACTAACCTTAGATAAGTTAACTCAAAACGGTAAAACCCCTCATAAAAGAGTGTTGATGTACCTCTTAAAATAAGAGTCTGTAACACTTTAGTTTTAACACTTTTACCATTTTTTACGGTTCCTTTTTCAGTGTCTACATGTAACATGTAATATTATGGACTTACACTGTACACACCTAGCACTCCACCTAACCCAATAACCTAACCCTAACTCTATGATATAGTGTAAGTACATAATGTTACATATTGTTACATACTTTGTTACACTGTACCTAACTCATGTAACAGGGACAGTAACATAAAGTGTAACCTAAGAGTCTATTTTGATTCGGTTGACAAAGAAATCTATTGGGCTATTCTTTTAAGATGTTTACTGCTTGCTTGCTCTGAGTTGACATGCCCAGGTAAGTGATCAAATATCCTTAGATACTCTAGAAAATTTTCTATGTTCAGTCACCTGTACAGCTTTGTGAGAACAGCAACAAACAGTTTTGTGCATTTTTAATGCTTTGTTTTGGTTTTGGTTATGTTTTAACTTTAAAGTTAAAGTTTAACAAACTGTTTTTGTAAGCACTTTTTTGTACTTTATATCATCATAATATGAATTATTATTATATGATGGTGTTATATGTGTGGATGAATAGCCTGGTAGAGAGAGATAGAGAGAGACCGCAATTAGGTGTAATGGGCCACTAGTCCAGGAGAGTGGCACACACACACTGCAGATGCTGGCTCCTTGTCCGGGAGTGTCTGGTGCTAAAGATCATTATTAATCATCCTGATAAATCGTGTTGTATCGATCACCATCTGTCCCTATCCCAGCATCTATTGCCCAAGAAAAAAGGGAAAAAAACTCAATTCCATCTAAATCCCAGCGAGCCTGCACATTTTCAAAAGCATCCCCTTTTGTGTTCACAGAATTAGATAAACCTTGAGTTTCCTAGCTAATTTAAAAAGCCTCATCCCTACACCGAAAGACACACACACACACACACACACACACGCACACACACACACACATGCACACGCACACGCACGCGCACGCACGCACACACTCATGCACACACACACACGCACACTCGCACACGTGCACACACACACTCACACTCACACACACACATACACACACACACACACACAGGAGCCGAGGAGAGCAGGCAGCCATGGAGGATGTGTGCTCATGTACACTCTGCTTCCTATCCTATCCCCCTGCAGAAGGATCCTGATCCAATTTCCCCCAGATCAAGGGCTGCTGGGAGAGCAAAAATAGAATTATTTGTTTGAGGTTTGTTCTTGCATCAAAGGCAATTTGCATGATAGTTCCTCTGCAGTGTCAACTGTGATTTATTTATTTATATCTTTCCAGAAGTGGATCCTGTACGTGCACGCTCACTAACACACACACACACACACCAAACGTGCACGCACGCACACACACACACACACACACACACAAACACACACTCTCTCACACACACACACACACACACACACACACACACACACACACACACACACACACACACACACACACACACCAAATGCACACCAAATGCACATGCACATGCACACCAAATGCACACAGACACACACACACACACACACCAACCACCAAATTCTATACCACCCACCCAACCAACCTATCCTATCACAACATTACTATAGCAGCACCACTGCTCCAGTCTACATTTCTATTATCCTCTAGGGACTCAAATGCTTATTGAACAGTTACAATCTTTCTTGTTTTGGAGTGGGCCATATTGATTGGGCCGAAGCGGATATTAATTTGGAAGTCTGCCTAGACATAGGCCAAAGACGCTATACTGGGCCGGCAGTCTTCACTGTGCTGTGCTGTGCTGAGGATAGAGAGGGGGAGGGAAAGTAATTTGAAGCAGTGAAACTGAAATACAGCATGACCGAATCTTCTGAAAAAAAAAAAAAGCTCTCAAGGTTGGTGCAATATTACAGTTCCGTACTGTGCGGTTGAGTTGTGTGGGTATCAAGGTTATTCTCACACTGGATTTGCTCAGGATGTATTACAATCACCAGATAGCAGAATGAGTCCCACCTTACAGTGGAGTTATTGCTGAACCCCAGACAAAATACATTTATTTTTCTTACAGCAGTCTTGGAGGTGCTAGAAGTATGTGTGTGCGTCTGGATTGAACCAAGTCCACTTTCATTTAAAAGATAAAATGTGAAAGGTAGCATTTTGTGGAATATCAGTACCAAACCACATAGGATTTTTTTTAATGCAAATCAGCTCAAACCAGAAAAAGTTGTTTTCTAGAAAGAAGAAAAATTTTTACTTTCCGTTCATGTAAAAGTAGTGTTTTGATATTCTGCATTGCTGCCTCATTGCCTCTCTCAGGGGTTTTGCTTTGAACTGTGTGTATCTGAGCGTGTGTTTGTGTGTGTGTTTGTGTGTGTGTGTATGAGCATGTGCACATGTGTATGCTTGCAGTAGCGTGCACGAGTCGATCTCTGTTCCAAATCACCTGTTAATTAGCTGGGTTGCGGGGGAGCTCTGCTCACATAATACGCTTAATTGGGCCTAATTCAAAAGAATATGTTGAAAGAACACCTTTATGTTCCAATATGCCTCTTAATTAGTGCAGGAGAATCAATACTTATTAGCTGAAATCAAACCCATCTACAAATGAGCCTAGCTGGTGAGGATGAGGGTGAAAAAAAAGACAAGAATCCCAACGAGGTCGTTCCACTCATATACATCAATTCCCTTTCCTATTAAAACCCATTGTGCAAAGACACTCAGCGCACAGGTCAATGAATCGATTTCAGATGCAGATTGGGTTTGGCTAACCTTAAAGAGGCTGTGAAGGACTGTTTCATTTCGAAATGAAGCGACAAAGAGAGCAGACACACACCCCGTCCGCCTCATCGAAAGGGCCCGTCGAGAAATTATGTGTTGTTTGGTTTTTCATTTGTCTTTTTTAAAAGCTACGTCAAGATCAATCTGTGCACCACACACAGACCGCTGCTGTTTAGCCCAAATGCCGTGCAGCACTGCGGTCTTCTGACTGTTGTGTACATCATGAGGATGGATTTTGCACATCTTGCGTAGAGTGCTTGCCCACTGGCTGCACAGCTTGTGAAGAAGAGAGAAAAAGAAAAAAAAAACACACACACACACAATCCACAATAGAAATGAGGGACTTGAAAGGAGACCCTCTTGTGTATAAATTCACTCAGTTTGTTTAATTAAGAAAATACATATTTTCCCCTGGTTAGGATGTCCTAGATTTTTTTTCTTGCAGTTTCTGTGCAAATATGTGTGAATGTGCTAGTCTATTGGATCATACATGCAGTAATCACAATGTTTGTTGTTTTTGTTCGGAATAGATTTTAAAAAGCAGAGGCATCATCCGCTGAGCAGACAAATCTTCTGCTTGCTATTTGCATATCAGACAAAAAAGCCTACCAGCTAAAAAGCCTATTTGGGTTGCAGTTATACAAGTACTTCCTTGCTCATTTTCTAATTTATTTATTTAAGATGATCTGTTGACTGTTTTACACGTGCTGGCAATTTCAAACATTTTGCAGCATTTTGTGTCTGATGTGGTTTACTCAGTGTAACTTTTACATTGTTTTTTTAATCGCTAACAAAAACCTGCAATTTTTTTAAACAGACAAGTTATACCCAACCTATAAAATGTTTGTATCTTTTTAAATAAAATACACCATTCCACACCTTAGATACCTTACATATAAAACCTCTCCATCTGCAGTCAGCTCAAGAACAATAGTAAAACAGCTGATAACTAACAAATCACTGACTAACTGATACATATATTATTGTAATGGTTAAATTGGGCCAACTACAGCTAATTCCAGTCTGGGTCAGGCACATGAGTATGGGTGTTAAGGTTCTTTCAATTACATTGACACCCACATAAAAGGGGCACTTTTAAGATTGGGATTGTTCAGAGAAGAAACCAAAGAAAAGCGAAAATCCAGAAATGTCTGGACAAGGGAGAGTAAGGGCAGGCTGGGTAAGAGTAAAGGGCCTGAGAAGGGGGGCAAAAGGGGGCAGAAGGTAGAGTGGAAAGAGGGGCAGGCTCAAGAGAAGGAGGTGACCCAGGAAGAGAAAAAATGTGAACCACATCAGCTTGGGAATCATAGCCGAATGAAACAACTCTACTGTACACTGCTTCTTTTTGAAAGGGACAGCGAAAGGATCAAGAAACACTGGCAGCAATATGCCCAAGTATGGTGTATCTGTATCCATGTAGACTAGGCAGAATTCAATCTGTGCAAACGGCATCAATAAGTACCACGTAAAAAATCAGAAAAGGGGCTGCAGTCAAAGTGTCAAGTCAGACAAGAGCAAACTTTAGAATGTGTGCTGCAATTTCAAACACTGCATCGATTCTTCACAGATGCCAGGTTGGGCCCTATAACACTAAGTGCCGCATTGTTTGTCTGCATGATCGTCACCAACTGGTAGGCTGGTAGCAGAGGCAGAAAGATATCAGGAGGGAAAAAACATGACCACTTGGGACAATGTTGCTTTCCACCACTTGTAAGCCATGACCACATGGTTTGAAGCCCATTCAAGACTGGTACAAGTTTTCCTTTGACCCTGCTCGCATTTCCTTAAATCCCATAAAGGCGTTTTCTCTGTGTGGAGGTGGGAGGTACAGTATATGACCATCAGCCACATGACCAGATGTCCCTCCTTGATGCTATGGATGCTGGCCACAGAGACATCACAGACAAAGACTGCAATGACACTGTACTGCTATGAAAACTGCTTGAGAACATGGCTGTTCTTGCCGCTGCAATTTTAATTGTTCACAACATGGCTGTTCGCGCCTCCCTCTTTGCAAGCCGCTTTACTATGAGATATTATATAGTTTACGCTTTAACTTACCCTTCTTGCCATGGCGAACATTAGGGCAATAAGCCATGGACTGTGGATTGTGTTCTGAATACGCTGGCCTTCAAGACCTTGAATTAGATGAGTTGACTGGAGATGAGAGGCTAGTTCCATCCTCCCGAGCTCTCATTTGGCAAGTAGTCCTCAATCAGTACAAGCGATTGCCTGTTGTTCAATCTCCTTAGGACCTTGTATGAAAATAGCATGAACATAACATCTCTACTCCACACAAGGAGCTTTTTGACTGTTCCTGGATAACTGTCGTGTCAATCCAGCACCTGTATTTACACCAGATTCTGATCCAACCGTTCCAAGGGCTACCGAGAAGAGGGAACACTCTCGGAGCATGCCCAAGGCTCCAAGAAAGCACGATGTCCAGCAATCACAGAAGCTACCACCACGGCAGATAAAGCAGATGACATCCTGGCTGTCCAGACGTTGCTCTAAAAAATTGAATTCAAGACTCCAAGCCTGGAAGTTGGTGTATCCCCCATCCTGTCGGCCATCCACCTTAGCTGGGAGATATTTTACCACACTGCTGCTTCAGGAGATCTTCTCCCCACCTGCTGATGTTCCCTGTGGTTCAGCAAGAACCCTTAGAACCGCTGTGCCCACCTCCTCTGAAATACATTTCTTTCTGCCTGCTTTTGCCATCTCTCCAAACCTGCGCTCTCAAATCTTGGCAGGGTGAAAATGTTAATTTTGTTAAATTCTGCTCTGCTCTGATGTCAGTGACAGAAGTGTTGTGGACTATGGGAATGTAGCTGTTACAATTAAAGATGGTGACCGTCGGCTTTACAAGACTTTAACTCTAGCCAAATTTTGTTAGGCTTTTGTTTTCTGTGATGTTATTTGTTATAGGTCTTTCATCTCATAGACCCAAGCTGGACACAAATTTAGCATTATAGCTAATCTTACCATGTCTTATGGAGGAGCTCTCTCTTATGACTTATCACAGTGCTTTCTCTATTAAAGCTGCTATGCTAATTCAGAGGTTTAATCAGAGTCTGGGCTGGTCAGTAGGTGATCTAGGACTGCAAGAAGGTATTTACTGGGCATCTACCTCCATCCATCGGTGGCTCCTTCTGTCATTTGTGCAACTTGTGCAACCGAAATGTATCAACCTTATCCAACCACATAAACCAGTGCCCGCAGAGAGTGAGGCAGCTCCTGATGCCTGTTATAACTTGTTATAACCTGTTATAACAAAAGTATTTGTTGATTCATTATTGTAATACCTCCATACTTGCAACTATTATGGAGACATGCATCCCAAATCGGTATGTCCCAGACGAGTTTGCCTCGTAAAAAGGCAAGAATAAAGCTGTCCACTCCAGTGAACATTCCTGAACTGGGGAGGGCGCTGAGAGCATGCAGATCGGTGTTTTGTGAATTATTGGTTACGGGGCCTGGGCTGGATTAATTTGGCTGCCAAAAATGTCATTTATTTGCCTCAATCTGCAATTGGCTTGAAGGAGCTGAATAAGTCGATTCCTTGCTGGCCAGAGAAGTTAAATGATTTATGATTGGCCTTTGGATAAGTCCCCCTTTTCTGTTATGCACATTACCCTATGGGGATAGCCACGCACAAATATTCGGAAGCGCCTATAATTATTGATTTGTCTGCACCTCATAGTAACGAAGTACAAGCATCAATAGCCTTAACACATCACAGCAATTTCCGTGTGTTATGCTTCTATGGATGATGCTATTAAGCTATTAAACAGCAGTATTTCTCTGTGAGGCTCGTGTTTGGATATCACAGATGTCATAGAAGCCCATGCCATGTACATCATCCTTAGGGGCGATCCTTTATAAGTAGGCTTCTAGATCTCGCGATCAGCAGATGATCTCAAAATGCTGAGCTTAGATAAGGCTGCGGGTCAGAATTGTCTTTTATGCGATACATGGGATGTATTTTTCCATAATGACTTTGTAAATCTCATTTGTATAGACTACAGATGCTGCTCCTAGTGTTTCATTACATATATGTATATGTATGTATGTGTTTGTGTGTGTGTGTGTGTGCGTGTGTGTGTGTATAACCAGTAGTTCGCTCATGTATTGCCAAACAGTTGTCTTCCTTTCCAGCCAGTGTCTCATCCACTGCTTCAACAGAATTGTATCCCAATGTCATGGCTTGTCTTGAATGATCTAGAAAAAGGATTCTGTTTTTATTAGTGATAACGAGGGAACTGTTTACATTATTATCACTACTCAGTGCCATTTATCAATAATTTGTGAGGTGGCTTACATAGTGTTCAGTGCTATATAGTTAATAAACATATAGCTATATAGCTATATTATATAGCTAATAAAGTAAGTTCATTGTCAAAACTACTCATATACCAGGTTTGGATAACCAAACTGCTGATTCCTTGTCCCAGTTTGACTTTCAGAGATTTCAACAGCTGTGCCTGGAGGTAGCACCATCCAGCCTGACCTGACCTCCATTTAATCAAACTGTGCAGATTAAATTCGACCCTCCAAACCTACATGCTGTCTACTGCCCACTTCATGCGATCTGGCTGTCCACGCTACATTAAGTCATATGATTCAGCATCGACCTCCTTCTCTTTCTGCTGTAGTTTTTATTTCTTTTTTTACCCGTTAATATGTCTCTTGTCTGTGACTTTATTGTTCATTGTTTCCATGCAGCAATGTGCCAGTGCAGCCATCCTCAGTTAAAGGTATATTTGCAATCGCACAGTTTACCTGCGCTGTTGGACCAGTCTACTGTCTGCTTGCTCCAAAAACCCCTCCGTCCATCTCCTGCTAAATGGCTTTAAGAGAGAAGCCTCAAGGCAAGAATAATCGTCTCCGTTCCACTCTCCTTCTGCTTAGGCTATGATCACTCACTTGAGGGAAAGGTGCTTGGTACAGATTTACTCTAGAAATGGCTGCAGTTTCCTTAGAGGGGGTGAATTCACTACACTACACTACACGTATGTCTGAATCTAATTCTTCTCTTTGTGCTCTTATTTCCATGGTCCACTACCTAAGAAGTCACCTAAATACCAGCCTGCAGGACCCTCTTTTTGCTCGAGGAAGGGAAGACCATGTTGCCTTCGTTGCTTTGCTAATGTGGACTTCCTCCAGACTGCTACACAAACCACTCACTGTGCGTAGGAGCAGCAACTGCCACATCAGCAATAGCTCCTGTCTCCAGGCTAAGGCTATGGGCCGATGGACGTAATCTGCATATGAGCACTACATCAGTCCTCAAGCTAACATAAGGCATTCTTGACAGTCAAAAGCTTTGAGTGACCTGTGATCCATTTCCCTCCAATACATACTGTGGATAGATAGATGCTGGCCTTAATCATGTTGCTTATAATGGTATGCCCTAAGATGTGCTGTTCCTCTGGTGTAATGGGATGTCAGAAGAATGATGTTCTAAGATTTGGTCTTTATAGACGGTGGAATAGAAAGTTTGCTTGTTGCTTGGTTATGTGATAGTTAGGCCCTAAGTTTATTTCTCGTTGTTTTTGTAGAGCACGATGGTCTTTATTGGTACAATAAAAACAGCTAAGGTGAAAATTATGAGCAGGCTGAAGTTAAGTTAAGGTTGTTGTGCTGTAGGGTGCAACTTCACTTCTGGCCATGCCATTTTCAAAAATAAAGATGTTTCGGTTTTCAACATAGAAAGACAGATGTCAGGCCTGGATTACAGCTGGGAGAAGGCTGGCAGCCAGGGAGAAGTTCACAGATCTGCAGTACCCATTTCATCTTATTAAAAAAAAACAGAATTCTGAATCGATTAAAATAACAGTCAGATTGATGCTGTAAAAGCATGCCTTAAGGCTTTAATGATGGGATTACTATCGCTGTGAATGTTGTTTATAACTGCGTAGCGTATGTGGCTATGTATGGTATGCACATGTATACAAGAATTATATTAGCTGCTAATTTTGCATCTTTTTATATTTACTGGAAATAAAGTTAGGGGCATAGAATGTTCGTGCATTGTTTTTGTTGTTACTGTTAAAACTGTCTATAGTATATAATGTGTGAGGTACAGAATCTTGAATTGTTGTAGAACACATTTTTTTCTGTGATGTTCAAAACTCACACCCTTAAAGGTCAACAATTAGTTTCAGAGGAGTGAAACACACCAGCAGTTTCTCCTGCTGACTGGTGGTCACCTGGTGTGGTTGCTGAAGGGAATTAAATGCTATTCCTGCTAGGTATCCTTGTAAAGTGTAAGGAAACCAGGAATCCTGCTGACTGGAGGTTTTCCGGTATGGTTTTGGTGGATGTTCTTTGCTGCTCTACCTGCCTTAGGCTTTCCATGTTGGCACAGGGAATGGAAGGGCCAGGGGAGTCCCAGAACACAGCCATACCACCAAATGTAACTTATTATTTTGACTAAAGTGCTCCTGTCAGAAATCAAGCATAGCATTAGTTCTGGCAGGCCACGGAGTCAAGCTGCATCAGCTGGGAGCTCAACTGACCAAATGAGCTGGTTGATCAGCTGACTACTTCCTGCTGCCTTGTTGGCTGAGATGACACAGTTCGCTGCTATGTAAACTGCTTGAGAACATGGCTCGTCTTGCTGCTGCTATTTAAACTGTTGAGAACATGGCTGTTCCCTGTGCTTTCTTTGCAAGCCACTTTGCTACCTCCTCCCCAACTTCACAACATTATGTATCTGACTCATTATGCGTTTGACTGACACACTGTCCTTTTACATTCCAGCACTAGCCCTTGGATCTACTGAGGTTGGCCTCCTGAGGATTCCAGAGGCACCACCCAAAAGGATCAGAGAAGCAGCCCTCTCATACTATGCCCCAAAGAGATGGAACCCTCTACCCCAACACATCAGAGAGGCACAATCCGTTGACAATCCGCAACTGCAGACCTACCTGTTCAACCTCGCCTACACTTAACAGCCCTGCTCAAAGACTTCTTAGGCACTCAGAACCTTCCTCTTGTCAACCCTGACAGAGGGGCTCCCCTTTCCAAACACTAGGAGGACAAACAGCACCTTGATGGATTTCTCCACAACACCCTGATGGATTTCTTCTGGTGTTACTGGACTACAGTATAACAAAAGTGTCATGTGCATTTCTGTCTTGTGTTTCTTTGCCAATCTGTCGAAGCGCTTTGGGCTAGGCTTTCCACGTTAGCACATGGAAGGGGCAGAGGGGTCGCAGAACAGAGCCATACCGCCAAATGTCAGCAAGTGTAGGTAAGCACTTGTTAGCGATTAAAAAAAAACCTGTAAATGCTGTATGTGACTTTTAAATGCTTTGTTGAGTTCCTGAACAGAAGGTGGATGCAAAAAACTAAGTCAATTCTTTGCAAAATTAGCTAAAAAAAAAAGTGGAAAAAAATTACACACATATTGCAGTCCACTCAAGGTCAGCCAACTAGAGTGTGTCAAGGGATTAAGGGCAGAGGACACACATAAATAAAAACAAACACACACACAGAACAACAGAAGACAAATCCGCACTAAACTGACTGAAAAGATGCCCGGCAGCACAAACACATATGCACAGTAACATGGACACACGTACCTAGTCACTCCACCCCCCGCCCCCCAAACACACACACACACACACACACACGCACACACACACACACACACACACACACAGCTGAACAGGTGGTGGGCCCTGGAGTGTTAGCATGCGACTAAGTGTTATTATTCTTTAATAATCTCACAGGCGCCGCAGTGCTGCCACTGAAGAGCCCTTATCTAGCCCACCGGCCCTCCAACACTCACTCAGAGCGGAAAAAGCACAACATGCCCCCCCCCTCCCCACCTCACATCGCAAACACCACATGGCCTGCTGAGATATCACTCTCATCACAGCCAAAATGGCTCAAAGGTCAAGACTTCAGAAAGGTTTACCTGACAGAGAGCCAAACTACTGTGTGAGGGACACTCCATGAGGGGGAAATTGTGTCTCATTAGTGGGGAAAAAGGTGCTGTGTGTGTGTGTGTGTGTGTGTGTGTGAGTGTGTGTGTGTGTGTGTGTGTGTATGTGTGTGTGCGGGTATGTGTGCGTGTGTGTACGTGTTTGGGTATGTGTGAGTATGTGTGAGTATGTGTGTGTGTTTCTGAGTCTAGAATGAGGAGGCTGGGCTGATGTAGCTCTACAGCGTCTAACAGTGCCTGGGCAGTGGTGCTCAGGTCTCTCCTCTCTCCACGCCGCCCCCCCCCCCCCACCCTGTGTGTATGCGTGTGTGTTTCTGTGTGCGTGTGTGTATGTGTGTGTGTCTGGGTATGTGTGAGTATGTGTATGTGTGTGTGTCTGAGTCTAGAATGAGAGGCTTGGCTGGTGTAGATGTACAGCGTCTAACAGTGCCTAGGCTGTGGGGCTCAGGTCCCTCCTCTCTCCGCGCTGCCCCCAGTGTTAGAGGTGTGTGTGTGTGTGTGTGTGTCTCCGCGCGGCCCCCAGTGTTAGAGGTGTGTGTGTGTGTGTGTGTGTGTGTGTGTGTGTATGTGTGTGTGTGTGTGTGTGTGTGTGTGTGTGTCTCCGTGCGGCCCCCAGTGTTAGAGGCGGACATGTGACCCCAACAAACCTGAGACAGAAGGCGGCCACAGATGATTAACTTTCCATCAGAAACTGGGCCCTGGTAACCCTGCTCTTTGAGCTGTGAAAGCCCTTTATAGTCTCATCTAACTTCAGTATGTGTGTGTGTGTGTGTGTGTCTGTGTGTGGCTGTGTGTTTTCCTCATCTCTATATTTTCAAGTTTTTGTTATTGTGTGTGTGTGTGTGTGTGTGTGTGTGTGAAAGAGAGAGACACAGATAGAGTGTGTGTGTATATGTGTGTAAATGTGTCTTCAGCGTGCGTGTGTGTAAAACAGAGAGAGAGAGAGAGAGAAGGGGGTGAGAGAGAGAGCGAGATAGGTAGACAGAGAGCAAGATTGAGTAAGACTGTGTGTGCATGTGTGTGTGTGTGTGTGAGAGAGAGAGAGAGAGACAGAGAGAGACATAAAGCTCTGTTTACGTCCTCTCACTGCATATATGTGTTTGTGATTGTGTGTGTAATGTCTGTATATGAGACCCTGTAGCTCTGGGTATCTTATATGCTCCAGAGCCACCCCCACCCCCACCGCCCTGACCCACCCCCCCACATCTTCCTCCCCATCCTCACCATCCTCCGTGGGCACGTAGATGTTGAGGTAGAGGCAGTTACCCCACCACCCCCACCACCCTACAACCCAACCCCCCCACCCCAACCACCCCCAATTACCAGCCTCCGTGGGCACGTAGATGTTGAGGTAGAGGCAGTCACCACCTCCTGCCCCCTACGCCCACCCCCCCCCCCCCCCCACCATCTTAAAACTCAACACCCCCACCACCATCCTATAATCCAACCCAACCTCCCCCAACCCCCCCACCCCTCACTCACCATCCTCGGGGGGCACGTAGATGTTGAGGTAGAGGCAGTCACCACCCTCCACCCCCCCACCACCCTATAAACCAACCCCCCCACCATCTTATAACTCAACACCCCCACCACCATCCTATAACCCAACCCCCCCACCCCAACCACCCCCCACTCACCATCCTCCGTGGGCATGTAGATGTTGAGGTAGAGGCAGTCACCCCCCAACCACCACCCTATAACCCAACCCCCCCCACCATCCTATAACCCAACCCAACCACCCCCCCCCCCCCACTCACCATCCTTGGTGGGCACGTAGAGAATCACCGCCAACCCCCAACACCACTCTATAACCCAGCCCCTCCAACCCCCCCACCCCCCACTCACCATCCTCGGTGGGCACGTAGATGTTGAGGTAGAGGCAGTCCTCGCTCTGGTTCTGCACGTAGGCGGCGGCGGCGTCCAGGTTGTCGGTGAACCAGACGGGCAGCATGATCTCGGGCAGCACGCCGTGGATGTTCTGCGGGCAGACGGGCGCGAAGTGTGTGGCGTTGCGCACCTCCTGCCAGGATCCGGGGGCCTCGGGGGGCTGGAAGCGGCGCTCCCCGACGGGCGGCATGGCGTAGGGCACCCCCAGGTACTGCTCCACGGGCCCCAGGATCTCGTTGTTGAGCTCCTTGCGGACGCCGCGCAGCTTGCCGGAGGTGATGGTCACCGTGGGGTACTTGGCCCCGCCGGCCGCGCTCAGGTCCGCCCGCTGGCACGAGGACAGCGCCAGCCGCAGCGCCAGCCCCAGCAGCCACACCAGGCACGTGTCAGACATGCGGCGCGGACCCCCACGGCCTCCCGCCGCCGCCGAGGAGCAGGAGGAGGACGACGAGGAGGAGGGGGAGGAGGAGGAGGAGGGGGACGCCCACCGCCTGCTGGGCCCTCCTGATCGGAACAGAGACATTGGCCAGCGGTGAACGGAGGGCGAACGGAGGGAGAGGGGGGGAAAGGGAGGGGGTTGGGGTGGGGGCGGGGGGAGTGGGAGAGGGGGGTGGGGGTGAGGAGGAGAGTGGAGTGCTGAGTAGGGGAAACAAGCTAATTGCTGCACCTGTGTCAAAACGAGCACAGGGGAGTCCAGTCACTTGTGCTCCAAAGAGAGTGTCTGTGTGTGTGTTTGCGTTTATGTAATTACGTCTGTGTATGTGTGTGTATGTATGGGTGTGTGTGTGTTTGTGGTGTGAGAATGCGTGTGAGTGTGTTTGTGAGCTAACTATGAGGGTGTGTCGGCCTAAAAGGGAGGCCTGATGGGAGAGTAATGAGAAGAATCCCTAAAGCCCCCCCTGGCAAACGGGAGGGTGGATTATGGGGGGGAGAGGCGAGGATGAGAGGGACTGGAACCCAGGGCTTTGGCAGAGGGGATTAGGGCAAAAACTGCAGCGCGTGGCTCCCCTGTTGGCCTGGAGGAGTTGAAGGAGGAGGAGGAGGAGGAGGAGGAGGAGGAGGAGGAGGTGGAGGCGTCGGAGCGAGAGAGAGAGGAAGGAGGGGTGGTGAGCTTGGTAGGGGTA
>CM059272.1:27201834-27226834 GCA_030347295.1 Setipinna tenuifilis
TGATGGCACAATTGTGTTGTTGTTCGGTGGTGGTTTTACTCCCTTCTTGACATGCCAATTTGTTTTTGCATCTTTTTCACTTGTTCCCCCTATACCTGCTCAACCCTACTCTGCTTTATGATTGAGCACACGGGAGGTGAAGAAAAAAAAAAGAAAAGAAAAAAGCGAGGACTTTTAACTTCTCCCCTTTTAACACAGTGGTAAATGTTTGATCAATCTGTCTCTCCGGAGGAGTGGGCAGTGAAATGGGCGGCTAATTTGGAGCAGTGGGATACGGGAGACATGCCGCTGGGGCCGCTGATACAGCACTGTCGCCTCCCATCCCCACCCTGGCCACCAATCACCACCCTCCTACGGCCTGCCATCTGGAACCCCTCTTTCTCTCTCTCACTCTCTCTCTTTATCTCTCTTTCTCTCTCACTCTTTCTTTCTCTACTTCTCTCTCTTTCTCTCTGCATGCACTATCCCCCTCTTTCTCTCTCTCTCACTCTCTTTTTTCTGTTTCTCTCTCTCTCACACTCTTTCTCGCTCTTTCACTTTTTCTCTCTCTCACTCTCTCTCTACTTCTCTCTCTTTCTCTGTGCATGCCCTATGCCCCTCTTTCTCTCTCTCTGCATCCACTCTCACTTACTTTCTCTCTCTCTCTCTCTCTCTCTCTTTCTCTCTCTGCATATACAGTACTCTCTCCCTCTGTCTCTTTCATTCTCTCTGTCCCTCTGTCTATGCATCTACTCTATTGCTTTTTCTCTCTCTATTTCTCTCTCCCTCACTTAGCAAAAAAAGGGCCCTTTTCCCACTTATCACGTGTGTTAACTGTGATCACTGGGGTGTTTCCACCGAAACAATTACGAGCACATGGGCCCATCTGCTAGCGGGCACGCTCACTTTAACCGAAGGTTAAAAATAAAGACATTAGAGGTCTGAGCATCCCGCTCCTACGCTACGGGGTTCTTTATGGGCCCAAAATTGTCCTCCAACATGGCACGATGAGGACCTCATTTGTTTAAATACGTAAAGTGCAAAGGAGGCAGTGAGAGTAAGAGAGACAGAGAGTAAGAAAGAGAGAGAGAGAGAGAGGGGAAGACAGAGAAAAGAGAGGAGAGCAGCCTGTGCTGTGTGCCATCTGTTCCTCTTGGTGTCTGCGCCTCTCCCAGCTTTCATCAGTGTCTGCCACAGGGTCCACAGCTCCCGCACCCCTGCTCTCCAAGTGATAGACGATACACCTTCCCCGAGCTTTTTTTGGGCCCGGCAGTTCTGGTGCGAGTTTAAAAATACACAGGTTCTTAAATCAAGGAAGGTCTCTGGAGAGCTGAGTGATCTTGGTCCCGGAGAACCTTTTTTGTTCTCCGGTTCACCTCTTTGACCCCGGATGACTTCACAAGGGAGCTGAGGGAGAACTGTCCCAGAACAGTTCTCAGCAAAGTTCAGTTCTGTGCTGTAAAACTTTGCCTTTTTTATGTATTTGCATTAAACACAACACAACTTTGTAAGACCTTAAAAAAATAAATCATTCATCAAACAAAGTACCACATTTTGGTGAAGAGCTTTGAGAATGATGAGTTTTGGCAGGTGGAAATTAACAATGTCATCATTGCTGTTAGCACCATCCTCTACGAGACAAGTCAGTATGCAAACATGGCCTCACGTAACAACCTCACTAACGGACCACACACAGCCTCAGCAGCCACAATGATTTTGTATTGGTACAGTAGAGTAGAGTAAGGCCTGAAGTCAAAATAACACAACACAGCCTCATCATCGACAGACATGATCAGGTGCCAGAGGCGCTGTCTGCTGAATGGGATAGTTGCTGGCAAACGTGAGCTCTCCACGGGAAAGATATATGGGCTCTTCCCCCATGAAGAAACCTTCAGCAACCTCCTGGATCAAAGCACCAGTCGGGCACTTGCCAATTCACTCAATTAAGAGTCATCATACTGTAAGCAAGAGGATAGGGGAAGGGGAAAAATAACTCGCCATGACTGTTCTGTTCTGTTCAGGCTGGTTCAGACAAGTTCAAGGTGCCAGGAAAACTGGCTACAAATGACAAAGTGTCACCAGGTGTGGTAGAGAGCACAGGGAGGGTGGCTTACACCTGTGTGAGGCCCTGTTGTGATCATGAGTAGCCAACATGGACCTGGTGTTCTGGTGAAGTGTGAGAGTTTAGGTTTTCTGTAAAAGATACACGTTTTCCTCGTGACTCCATCTGCCTCAGTCTGTAAAGTCGACGCGGCTGAGGGCGTACGCAAGTTCCCAGAGGCTTCGAAAGCTGGCTGCGGCGATTCCAAATGAGGCTTTAGAGGAAGGGGGGGGGGGGGGGTTGTCATCCTGGCACACACATCAGAGGTTGCTGAATAGCACTTCACCTCCAAATGCCGAGACCAAACAGATTCTGCTGTCTCTCTTTTCTCCCCCTCTTTTCTTGAAGCGGGATACCCATTTAGGATTCCATGCAGAGCCAAGTGGAGCCTAATGAGACCCCAAAAGAGGTGGGGTGGGGGGGTGGGGGGGTCCTTCTGGGACAGGAAGTTGAAGCACACTCATCCATCCTTGAAAAAAGGAAGATGCAACACCATCACTTTGGCTCTTCTAATGGCCAAACGAAAGAAAACATGAATACACTTAAAAAGAATCCACTTTTGATTTTGTAACCTTAGCGACAAGAAATTACAGTGCTGTTTTGGGCCCTTCTCACCTAGTGCTTATATGGTTTGTACTGAATAGGCCTACTTTTATAACGGGCTTCTAAAATGGAGAGTGTTGGCAACAGTGCTGGGGGAAGATACCGTGAAAGTGTTACTTTACAAGTGACCAATTACTTCACACTCAAAGAAACTGCTGAAATACAGCAATGCCACCCAGAGGAGAAGACTTGTTTGGCTGACAGAGTTACTGGAAGATTCCAGCTACTGAATGGCCAAGTTGACAACATGCAGCAAAATAACACTCAGCCATAGCAGAACATGCCTTCTTGTTCACAGTTCATGCAAAAACCAAAAACATATTGTAATGTTTCTCAGAACAGAATAAACCACACTTGACAGTTCCAGTTTGTATTTAGTTAGACACAAGCTTAGGTCTTACACACACAGCAAAAAGCCCAGTGTTGAATTGATTCCCACAGAGTTTATTTTAACACTTCAAGGGTTTTTTATAGCTCCACACTCTTCAGTTAACCCTCCTGTCGTGTTCAGGTCAAATCTGACTGTTTTACAACTTATAATACTCATAAATATTATGTTTTACATCTGATTACCCCAAGACCTTATGATATCATCCACATTGTGTACTTGAACATATAAAAGTGATGATGACCTATTTCATTCAATTTTGGGTATTTTAATCAATGTTGTTGCATCTGTGGTGTTCCCGGTCAAAAGTGACCGCCATAGGAAATGAATGGGTATCCAGAGTACATTAATTCAACATACAGAAAATATGTTCATTTTGTAGTTAATTTTCATATTCCCAATTGTATTTTCACTTATTTTATTTAATGTTTACTTCTATAAATTGATGTTAGACACTACTTTGTTCTCAACAACATTGTTCTCAACTAAAGAATGCTTAATAAAAAAATGGTAGTGGTAGTGGTCAATTTTGACCGGGAACACTAAAGTAGGGGGCTGGAGGCGAACATGACCGGAGGGTTGAATTAACACTTTCACAATATGGAATAACCCCAGCTTCCACGTTTTAAACCCTAAAATTTTAACACTCCAATTTTTGATGTGCAGAGTCAACACAATACGCAATGAAGGCCCCCCTTGTAAGCCCCAAGGCTGACATCCAGATTGCCCAGGTTAGACACTGTAGCAACCGCCCTCCCAGGTGCTGTCTGGAGTCCACCCACTGTGGGCCGCACAGCTAGCCTAAGTCGTTGCATTATTATCATACTCAACACATTATGGGAAAAGGAAGGAGTGTCAGCTTTGTTTTGTGTACAATGACCAGCAGTCAGACACCTGCTTTCCAGAGACTATAGTCAGGAGTACTGCTCTAAACAGGATTACTCCCCTGACCAGGCACCCAGGTGTCTTTGTGTGCGTTCACATGCGCTATTGTGTGCTACAGTGAGGTACGAGATATTAGCATACATTGTACAGTGTGCTTGTGTTTACTTCTTTGTGTATATTCAGACAATGCTGTGCGTGGGTTATCACTGCACAGGGGCATTTGCATATTTGTGGGTCTGACTTGACCGATTTTGAAAGAACTGGAGAAATGGTCAAAAACACACACACACACACACACACACCTCTTGAAAATGGTGGCTTATGTGGGTGTGGCATACCGTAAGGCACCAATAAAAACACTGCCTGCTTCAGCCATCGACCAAATAGCAGATCGCATGAGAGACTGCTGGTGGAAAACATTGTGAGTTGCGAGAGACTTAAGGTGGTGAGGTATATGAGGTAAAAATAGCTCAAGTGTCTCCCAACATGGGGGCAAACAGCAGGGCTCAGACATGCATACAGAATCAAGAATACTGGAATATTCAACCCACTGGTCTTCTATACATGTTTTTCCATGTTTCTCTCTTTACACACACACACACACACACACACACACTCACACATACACACACACCAACACCCCCCACCACACACACACTCACACATACACACACACCAACACCCCCCAGCACACACACACACACACACAAAAATGCACACACATTATTAAAAATTAATAATGGAAAAAAATATGTACCATTGAGTTGTATACACTACCATACAAATACACAGGAAAAATACACAAGGACACAAATGCACATGTTTCCCCTCATGCACACAAAAAGAGCCCACTGGCAGACTAGGACACTAGGCACTCACTCATACAGAAGAGGGATTTTTTCCCCTCCAGTGCAAACCCAGTGCGATGACATTTGACTCTTTTCTGTCATTCTTAGTTAAGCTATTGCCAGTTAATCTAGCCTGGAACCGAACCCCCCCACCCCCTACTCCTCCCAACCCCTCAAAGAGTGAATCCATTCCGATTTGTAGTTAAATCTATTCTTGGCAAATCTGTTCTGGACAGCAATATCCTAGTGGAGGTTAATCTGTCTGGGAAAATAATCATTTTAGGATGTTATTTCTTGTTACAGTGTTAATTTCAGGGTGACCCCATAATTACTTGGAGCTGCTGGGCTGTCATCAACACAAGCTCTGAGCCTGGCCACAATGCTCACTGTTCAGCCATGAAAACGTCTTGGCTATCACAGTGGTTACAGCATATGCAGCACACACACACACACACACACAACAGATGTGCACACACACACGTGCACACACACACACACACACACACACACACACACACACACACACACACACACACACATATATATATATATATATATATATGCATATATGCAGTATATCTCACACACACATACACAGTACAAACTTAGACTCTCTCCCTCTCTCTCTCAGACACACAGTACAAACTCAGACCCACCCGCCCTCTCACACAAACTCAGACTCTTTCTTTTCCCCCCTCTCTCTCTCTCACTCAGTCTCTCTCTCTCTCTCTCTCTCTCTCTCTCTCTCTCTCTCTCTCTATCTATCTATCTATCCATCTATCCATCTATCATACACTAACACACATTGTGAGAAACTCTCCAACTCTCTGGGAGTCAAATACTTACACAAATAAATGCATAGATTCACAGCTTCTAACTTTTCTCTAACTTATACTGCAGTAAACCTGGATTTCATATATAAGTCCAATGTAAAATATATCAATATAAAAAAATAACTTTTATTGTATTTAAAAAAGATGTTGTGGTGAACATTTGCACACAATTCCAGAGGGAGGGCCGTGAGAGAAGAAGCTGAAGTTCACTTTCAATCCAGATTTCCCAGGATGCATCAGCACAAGTCACAGCTTGAGAGAAACAATCAGATAAACAAGCTCATGAATAATCAAATAAAAGTCAATTAAGGAGACTCTAAGGAAGTGGGAGCGGTACTCTTAATGAGCAGAAGAAGGGGAGTCAGGACGCCAAACAGCAGGCAGGAGAGAGAGGGGTGGGAGGGGAGAGCAGAGAGGGGAGTGGAGGGGAGAGGGGAGAGGAGGAAGGAGAGAGGGGAGAGAGGAGAGGAGGGGAGTGGAGTGGAGGGGAAAGGAAGAGAGAGGAGAGAGGGGAGAGAGGAGAGGAGAGGTGGGAGGGGAGAGCAGGGAGGGGAGTGGAGGGGAGGAGGGGAGGGAGGACAGAGGGGAGAGGAGAGGAGGGGAAAGGAGGGGAGAGGAGAGGAGAGAGGAGAGAAGGGAGAGGGTAGGGGAGTGGAGGGGAGAGGAGAGGAGGGAGGGGAGAGGGGAGAGGGGAGAGGAGTGGAGAGGAGAGGAGAGGGGAGAGGGTAGGGGAGTGGAGTGGAAAGGAGGGGAGAGGAGAGAGGAGAGGAGAGGTGGGAGGGGAGAACAGGCTAGGGGAGTGGGAAAGAAGGGGAGAGGAAGGAGGAGAGAGGGTAGGGGAGTAGAGGGGAAAGGAGTGGAGAGAAGAGGAAAGGAGGGGAGAGGTGGAAGGGGAGAGAGGAGAGCAGGGAGGGGAGGGGAAAGGAGGGGAGAGGAGGTAGGGGAGAGAGTAGGGGAGTGGAGGGGAGAGGGTATAGGGGAGAGGAGGGGAAAGGAGGGAGGGGAGAGGGGAGAGGAGAGAGGAGAGGAGAGGAGAGCAGCCAGACATCAATATGGAGCCAGGGGACAGCCTGCTCTTTTCACCCTTGACTCCAGCAGTTCACACCCAAGGCTAAGAAAGACCTCTGATTTTCACCTGCCCTGCTCTCTCTTACACACACACACACACACACACACACACACACACACCAACACCCCCTGCCACACACACACACACACACACACACACACACACACACACACATACACACACATACACACACAAATTTACACACACATTATTAAAAATTAATAACTTGTAATAACTAGTCACACTGCAACTGTTACTAGCACACAACCATTACAACTTTAGGTTGTAAGTCTCAAGTTCTAATACCACTAACATGTAGTACTATTGTTCTCCTACTGCTATGAAAATCTACTACTACAGGTGCTAAATGCTAACTGCTACTAACACTAATACTACTACCACTAATAATACTACTACAACTGGTACATACTGCTTTCCACTTAAGACTTCTTTTTACAAAGGAAGTTGTGCTATGCATATAGAGCTATTTTCACTCAGACTCTCATAGGGAATTTGAAGTCTGTTAGGCCTCACAAATGAAGAATTTGTTTCATATGAAGTCAATGAACATTTGCATTTAATCGTTACTCCATTTCAACTTGTGGAACAAAAACCCCTCGACTCCTGCCAAGCCTTCCTTTTCTTTAAAATTTCAGATTGTGCCGGCTGTGGCAATTACTTTTCCTCCACCTTAAAAACCATTTTTATTTAAGGGCATTCCCTATAGACAGATTTTTAAACTGATGAATTCTGGGAAACAGACATGTTGAAATATTATGTTAAAATAAGACAGACTGTCTTATGGTGAAGTAAATCCAATTAACAATCTTCAATCATCCCTGAAGATTTCAGCAAAACTAGACATAGATGCTACATCTCTAAATACATGTATAGAGAACCTAGGTTTGTGTGTGGGTGTGTGTGTGTTTGTGTGTGTGAAAGACAGAGAGAGAGGGAGAGAGAGAGAGAGAACGAGAGAGAGAGACAGAGAGAGAGAGAGTGTGTGTATGTATAGCCATGCATGTGTTCACATGTGCGCATGGCTTCACTGCTGTTGTGGGAGCCATATGTGCTGTGTATGCTTAGGCTGATAGGGTCATTTGCCTTGATTACGGGCAGGCATGTGTGCGTGTGTGTGTGTGTGTGTGTGTGTGTGTGTGTGTGTATCCCCACAGCACAACGGCCTCAGCAATCTGGTCGCCCACTAATTACTGTTTATTTAAACAGCATCCAAGGTGTGAGTGAACAGTGAATGCATGAGAGAGAGAGAGAGAGAGAGAGGGAGAGAGAGAGAGAGAGAGAGAGAGAGAGAGGGAGAGAGGGAGAGAGAGAGAGAGAGAACCAAAACCTCAGAACAGCTGCTTGCCCTCCGGTCCAAAGCATCACACAAGAGCACGAAAGAGACAGAATGAAAGAAAAAAAGAAAGAGAGAGAGACAAAGAGAAAGAGCGAGAGAGAGAGAAATAGAGGAAGCTAAAGGAAGATGAGAGTGAGTGAGAAAAAGAGTAAGAGAGAGTGATAGAGAGAGTGCTAAAGAAGTGCAGTGATTAAGAGAACTTCAGCAAAGCTGACCTTTAGAGCATGGATGCCATCCCAGTGCACTGTGATATGGCTTTAACCTCCAGAGATGTGACAAGGTGACTGCCAAAATTTCACAAATCCGTTAACAACTCGAGGAGCTAAATAAGGAAACACTGCACTGTGTGTGTGTGTGTGTGTGTGTGTGTGTGTGTGTTAGTGTGAGTGTGAGTGCATCTGCACACATGACTATGCTCTGCCTTTTACATCGTCTTCCTCGCAAGAGTCTCGCAGACAGTCCAATTTATTTACGGCGCCCTAGCTCTTCAACTTCGCATTATGCAGACAGTGACAGGGAACCGCTGGCATTACAGGGATGATTTGGTGCTCCTCCCCAAAAATGCAATTGGGAGACTTAGTCTCCAAGCCTATGGCAAATATCTGTTTCATATCAAGCCAACCCCCTAACCCCCACCCAATGCTTTTAGAGGAAGTGCACGTGTGATGTATGGAGGGCAGCATGGACGCAGAGGAATGCGAGGGGGGGGTGGGGGGGGGGTGGCAGGAGGATGAGGGATGTGGCGTGGAGAGGCTCAATGGGGAGACGTGCTTGCTCCTGACACATGGGACTGTTTGGGGTGGCGGGGGGGTGGGGGGGGCAGCAAACACATCAGGGCCCCGGCATCGAGAAGGGAAGGAGAAAGAGAGAAAGAGAGAGAGAGCAGAAGAGAGAGAGAGAGAGAGAGAGAGCAGAAAAGAGAAAGGGGGAAAGGGGATTTAGAGAGAGAGGAGGAAAGAGCGAGAGAGACAGAGAGAGAAAGCAAAAAAAAAGTGAGAGAGAGAGAGAGAAGGAGGAAAGAAAGAGGGAGAGAGGGAGAGAGAGGGGGAGGGCTTTGATTTAGCTTGGGGTTCAGGGCAGCCTGGATGGGCTCCATCCGTCTTGTAAAGTAATTACAGAGCAACACTTTTCATTGGGGAGAGGGCCATGCAAGAGATGTGTGACTATGTGTGTGTGTACGGGGGGGTGCGGGGAGGATGGAGGGGGGTGCTGTGGAGATCTTGGGGTGAGACGGATCTCAATGGCTTTATAAATCACTGGTCACTAACAGTAAGCAGGGCAAGTGTTGAGATACGAGCGTAAAGGCTCTAACATCATGGTTTTATCTACTTTGTTGAAAAGAGGCCCCCTCGACACTGCCATCAAGCTTTTAATAGCTAGCATGCTCCTGGTTTGGATTTAGAAAGAGAGCGAGAGAGCGAGAGAGAGAGAGAGAGAGAGACAGAGACAGAGACAGAGATGGAAGGATAAAGAGGAGATGGACACGGGCAAAGAAAATGGACAGAGTGAGTGTATCACTTCTGCATGGCTGACCAACACACTGAGATGAACACATACAGTACTACATGCATGACCACTCTCTTACTTTATCTCTCAAACTGTACACTCTCTCTCTCTCTCTCTCTCTCTCTCTCTCTCTCACACTCACTCACACTCATATATACACTCACTCACACTCACACACACACACACACACACACACACTCTCTTTCTATCTCTCTCTCACACACAAGCCATTTCCTTAAGTAGCAGAAAGGCAACCTGCACTTTGCCTGGAACAACCCTCTCTCACATCCAGGATGTTTCCAATATCTTGCGAGGCACTTTTTCCACTCCAGTTAGCAGTAACATATCGAAGAGATAGTTCAAAACCGCCCTCCCCACCTCTTGGTGGTTGCGCACAGACAGAATGATTAGTTTTGCTGGGACTGGCCGCACTGGCATATTGATTTGGGTCAGGAGCCTGGTTTTGGCTGACATAATATCCCTCGAGACAATACAATACTGTCATTCAGTCTCGCGAGACTTACTGACATAATGGCCCCAACTTTGTGGCCCATGGCTGCGAGCCCCGCTATGCTTTGCTCATCTTTAACAGGGTGATCGCTAAGTTTCCGAGTTTGCTAAATACAGACGTGATGCCTGTATTGATCTGTGCTTAGAGATGGCTAGTCCAAAAGCAAAATGTGTAGCCTACAGACCGTATCGCTCATCCATCACAAGCACATATTTTGTGTCAATATGGATTTTCAAAACGGACTTTGACAAATAACTTCAACTGTCATTGTGACTTAACTACACATTAACATTAGCGTAAGCATTTTAGAATGCAAACTGCATTGACCGCGCTGGCTTGGAGGCCACCTTATGCTAAAGCAAGCTGTAATTTCATTTCAGGACTTCGCGCCCCCAAGACATCCGCCAGCAATCTGTTGCTGTCCACGAGAGAGGTGCTGAACGACTAACTGCGCGCGCGACCCCGTGGAAGTAAAGTCGGTTTCACGTGTCTCCGCAGAGGCACTCTCCTGGCTCGTGCACGTGCCATTGCGGGCTGCATAGTATTTGTATCTCCCTCTTCCGCGGGCTGTATGGCGGTCTTGTTTACCAATTATTTTTTTTGCCGCTTTTGGTGACTTATCTGTTGTACACACTGCATGCCAACTAATTTATTAATGCCGTAGCCAATGCTTTTCAATATTTATACGCACTGCAACGTAAAGAGAAAGCACATTTAGATCAAGTATGCAAACGATAAAGGGAGAACTCATATCACTGAATAAGATTGCAGATACGTATAATACTAAAAAGTCGTCATAATAACCATCACCATCGCTGATTACCGTTCGAGATCCACGGTTTGCCAATTTAACAACCAAATGCAGTTACCTCTGCTCACACACAAACACATTATAGGCTACACACGCCTTTAGAAATACCACTCTGTAGGCCTCGCAGAATGCAGTTGCATTCTAATATCGCCTGTGCCGCGTTCGACTTCCTCAACCGACAGAGTCAGCAGGTATTCTGTCAGTTACATTAAAGACATTGACAAACTGTTCCCACTAGTGCATTGGTTTAATCAAACACACGCAGTTACTTTCCCCGGGGAGTATGATCGGGGCTATGCCACTATTGAGTCAGCGTTGGTACAGAAGGTAATCACATTGTTCGATTCTTTGAGGAGATCTTCTGAACGCGGCCACAACGCCACAACGCTTCGGAAACTCATATGATAACTCACTTGGCGTCAGGCTTTTAAAAGCACTATGCGCAATTAATCTCTAACAAGAGGGAGCGGCGAGCACAATCACGACAAAAGCGCTGTAATGCCATTTAAAGCAGTTGATGCATTCGATTTAATGTATTTTATGTGGTAACTCATTGATCAGGACTGTGGCCCTTAGCCTAATAGAAAATGTGAGAGATTGGATGACACATTGCCGGCAACACATTCAAGACAACTCGCATGACATCAACACAAAGGGAATGAGGAAGAATGCTGATTAGACTGACTACGGTGCAACTCTCAAACCCGCTCATGATATGATGTTCATGCTTATCTTCGGCCTTATTGCAGCTGCGATCCTCAATAAGACACCCTGTTACCACAACAGGTGTACCTTTGACAACAGAGCAAGTCAAAACATAACACAAGACAACAATGTAACCTACTGTCTACAAAAAACACATTACGTGTTCACAACAGTGATGGTCATATTGGTTAGATAATACGTTTTGATGAAAGAATGTCCATGGGGCTATTGTGATGCCTCATCATTGTGTGAGTGTACTCATTCAGTTACCAGCACCACACCAATATACCATGATTATCCACTCTCATTTTATTATCCAATGAGGAAGAGAACCACATCTCCCAGAATCCCTTGCCCAGGCCCGAGGTCTCCAGGTTGGAAATGACCAGGCTGTAGTGATGAGCTCACCCAAGTCCAAAGAGAAGAAGGCTTGGTGGAAGAAAAAAAAAGTGACTTCTCACAGGTGTGGCAAAACCAGATGGAGCAGGAAGAGGTTTCAAATACATGCTTCAAGGGCACACGTGCCTCCTCTAAAATCTACAATCAATACACTGTCTCACTATCGTTGCCACATACCTAATTAGCTTGAAATGAACTTGCGGAATGTCAATACGGGTCTGAAGATAGCACCCTGTGAAATCAACCAGGCACTTACTAAGCAGATTGGTAATAAAACGGAGAGCCGCTGATAAATGGCTAATATTCTGCATTATTTAAATGCTTGTTATGCTATGCAACATAATTCGCTAAGCCAGATGCTCACCTTCCGGGAGACTTGTGGTTGCTTTAAATAGAAACACATTACACATTCTGTAATTAATTCATAACACTGGATTTATACCATGTGGTGGAATAATGAAGGCAGATTTGAGATTTAATGGTGCACTGACTCTTCGCAACCTGGACTTAGAGCCAGGATGTTCAGATAGGTGGGTTTAAGGAAAATTGACTTGAGGGTTGTAGGCCTCAACCTATCAAAACAGGTTCTTTGGAAAGGAGATCTAGTTTGGCTGTTTGTCCTCTGCTTATTATTTCATTACTGTTTCATTCCCTTTTTGGGTTGTCAGTTTGGCTGTCTGTCTGTCTTTGTTACATTTAACAGTTTGCACTGGTTTGTTGTTCCTTCCTACACAACCACTTAATTTCAGTCCATGAGCTGTTGCTACTGCTGTTGCTGCAATGTAGCACATCTGTGATCAGAGTTTTCAAACAAATGAATAATTCAAAGTGGTATTTGGAAAAGTTCACCAGGAAAAAAAGTATCTGCAATACATTTTTTTCTTTCAGGCTTTTTTTCCTCCCCACAAAAATGATCACCTGGCATTCCGTCTCAGCACACATTTATTGCATGAAAAAAAACAACGGACTGTCAGTGCTGACTTCACAGATGAACATCGGTCTGTTTTTTTCCCCTTTCTTTTACCCTGAGTTTGTCTTTTCTGCCTCCTCCTCTCATCTCTCATCCTCCTATACGCTTCCCCCCTCTGACCCGCCTGACAGGAGCGATCCACATCTGGGAGGCCTCAGAGGCAGGTAAGAGGCAGGTAAGAGTATTTCACCTCAGAGGCAGGTAAGAGTGTTTTACCTCAGAGGCAGGTAAGAGTATTTTTCTATGGTAGGTTTTGTTTGCTGCAGTATGTATGGTGCATGGCTGGCCATCAAAGGCATCTGTTCAGCAGCGATGAGGTAACATACTACCTAACAAAATATTTTTAGGGTTTTTGGTTTTGGTTTTTATTGTGCCTTTAGTCAGCTCATTGGGGTTTTTTCAGACTAGGGACAACCTAAATTTGTTGAATTCATTTAAAAATTGTAATTTTTTTCAGAGGGTGTCCTAGTATTCGCCATCTTGCCTGCTCACTTCTACCTTGGGATACCCTTAGTCAGAAGCGTCCCCAGGAGAGATGGAGTCAGGCTCCTTTCCTGAAGCCTGCCCAGCTGTTTGGCTGTGGATTATACAGGTAAAGGAGAGGGCTTTCCCAGGGGGCACCTGAGACTGGGCATGCTGCCTACACTGTAGACATGGCTGATCTGACAAAAATGCCAGCTTTTTTTTCCCTCTCTCTTTTTTTTCTTCACACTATTCCTCCTCCTCCTTCTACCCTTGCATGTCGTGAACAGTGCTAAAATATAGATCTCGACTTGGGAGAATTGTTAAGACCAGATGAGTCACGGTCCACAGGGACCCTGCTGACTGAAAAAGCCTGTGATCATATCACAATGTGCGAAGAAGGAGAGAAAGAATGAAAGAAAAAAAAACAGAGACGTCTGTGACAGCAGTGACTACCTCAAGGGGACAGTGGTCAGCTGTAGGTTTGGGGAACAGCTTGGATGAATTACTTAAACTGGAGATAAACATTAAATAAAGATGTTCATTTCTCATGCAAGATTTTTTTTGAAGCTGAATATGTATAAAAATAAACAAGAATCAATAATTAAACACATTAAATAATTTTTTATTATGTTGTTCTTAATCTTGGCACCTACACTTTTCATTTAACCTTGGAGAGTTAGAAAGGGGGGAGAAATGGAGGGATTTACTTCATTATTCATAAGCTATATTTAGCTATGGTATATTATTAGGTGGATTGCCTGGCACATATATTACTATCTGTAGGCTGGGAATGGGAAGTTTAGAATGAACAGGAGAAAATCAAAACAGAGTACATACTAAAAGCCTTCTCTTGTGTTAATGTGTGCAGCACAGTGAACACTGCGTAACACAGATGTGCTAAATAGCCATACAGTTGCACATGAACAAAAGATATCCACACCTGCGCTCTCTCTGCCACACACACATGCATACACACACACAAACAAACAGACAGACAGACTCACACGCACACACACATGCACACACACACACACACACACACACACTAGCAGCAGCATCAGTGGCTCAGGCCATGTCAGAAATGTTCACTCATTCGCTTTGTAGTTCACTACATATAGTGTGAGCTACATTGGATTGCATTACATTTTGTGTCCTACATAGTGAACTACACTACATAGTGAACCAGTGAACATTTCGGACACGGCCTCAGTCACTAAGAGATCTGGCTGAACATTCTTCCCTTGACCATTTTAAAGTTTAATCAAGCTGCGTTTCATGGCTAAAGGCAACCGTCATCCCAAGACAGGAAATGTACTAACTTACAAACAACATAAGGACTGTACACATGCTCATACACGCACACACACACTGACCCACAAGAACACACACCCTCTCACTACAGCTGTCTCTCTCTTAAACACACACACACACACACTGGTAGTTACTACAAAAGGATAACTTTCTTGGGTCTCTCATCAGCATTTGAACACAACGTTAGCATGCATAATTTATTGGTTTTGAGGACAGCTTTGTCCTCAGTTACTAACAACACTTTGTGCTCTTACTCCTCGTGTTCTCCCCAAGAGCAGGGAGAAAAAGATGAATAAGTAAACAAAATCTGTCTGATAGAAACTACGCTTTTAGGTCAGCTGAGCTGGTGAAAGGCCAACATAGCATGGTTAGCTCCTTACAAACATGTTACTGATCAGGCCATCATCTGAACAATAAAAGATTTTATATGTATTATATACAAGCCTGTTGTACTTTTTGTTATGTTTATATTACTATGTTTGTCATCATGTCTTCCTGTCTTGTTTATAAGAAGTTTCATGTTCACTGTGGGCCTAGGGAGCATTGCAATTTCAAATCCTGTGCGTGCAACCTGTACATATGTTTTCTGACAATAAAGCTGACTTTGACTTTGAATAGTGGAAAAACCTTTTAATCAAACTAAGAAAGAATATGTAGTTTATTTGTGTGTTGACACACAATTAGTCAAACCATTGCTGTGAGATATTAGATGTGGCACTGACATGGTTAAAAGACTGAAGAGTGCTGTTACTGACCCCTTTTACAAGTCTCAACTAAATTAGGGTTACCATGTCTGAATGTCATCCCTGAATATTTAAATTCACATGTTAATAAAAACAAAATCTCCTGGTTGACAATATCTGTATACATTTTTGACTGAGATACAGTTGATTTACTGAAAATGAGCAAGCTATTGGGCATGTCAGTGGCATGACAGGCAGACAAATAGCCATAATGCTATTGCACGAGATGGAGGATGGCATTTCTTGATCTGGGTGTGGAGGTCAGCCTCAGAAAAAGAGGATGCCATTATCGTATAATGGCATTTACGTTGGCAAACTGCCCGTTCAATTTCCTGACAAAGCACTGCTTAGTATAATAGGTCGCCGCACATGGTTTGGAAAACAACATCCCTTGGGAAAGCCATGCTAGGAGAGACACAATGCTACGCTACGCTACACCATGTTGTAGCACTCTGAGTGCCTCTTCCATGTCCATCACTGTCTAAACAAGGGCCCTCAACGCCATATCACTCCAGTAGAGATGAGTAGCCTCTGAGAGAGGACCTCTAGCCAAGCCCCTCACCGGAGACACCACAGACAACAGCAGACGCATGGTGAGAGCACTCTCACTCTCACTCTCACTCTCACCACACTGCACTGTCAACAAGGTTGCACCTCCTCCTCCTCCTCCTCCTCTTGTCCTCCACCAACACCTATTCCTCCATACTGCCCTGTCGACAGGCTGGGCAGCACTGCAAACAGGATGTCAGAGGCTACTGTACAGTCAGTGGGATGAAGAAGGTCTGGGCAGTGTTATTTATTTATTTATTTTTCGTTTCAGAAAACCTATTTTATTGTAACTTAAAAGCATGCAACGTGTCGATCACGTAAGACCTTCGTCAGGCCCCATGTCACTGAAACATTGCTGCATTTCAGTTACAACAAATTAGGTTTTGCAGAGCAAAAACAGTATGTAGGCCATCTCTGTCCTTCTGTCTGATTAGCTAATCTATCACATGTTTATTTTGTTTTTGGATGTGGCACCTTTTCTGTCTACTGTAAACACACATTGGCCAGGCACACCAACTATACCACTTGGGTTCCCATGAAAATGAAAAAAAAAAAACCACACACACATACACAGATGCACACACACACAAAACAACTTTTTGGTAACTTTAGTCATGGGATGAAGTTGCTTCCCTTTTAAAGACAGCAAAGACACCATGCTACAGGCTCACAGAGGCTTGGCCACATGCTGTGAAATTTCACCTGAGTTTTTAAGAACTCTAACCGCAAGAGCAGACCTGTCAGCGTGACAGACTCAAAGAGGACAGATAACAGACTCACAATCACCATCACACGCTAATTGATGTCACAGCGATATGCTATTAAGTCTCCTGTGCTATCATGAAGCTCTCTGACACTGAAGTGCTGGCATATCCTTGGCCCCTGTAAGAACAGAGGTCTCCTTGTCTTAGTTGTCTTAGCTGAATCCTGCCTTTGACTAAGCACTGCCCAACTAGTCCCGCATATAAATGTGCTCTTCTCTTTAGACGCCAGCAGCCATAGCTCGTGATCCGGGAGGAACCACGGCCTATTATTATTACCACGTCTGCGCCCGCCGTTTACATACATGTATGAGCGCAAGAGTTTTTGCTTGCATTTCTGGTCGTGTGTCGATGATGATGATATTTGATGAAGAGCGGCCGAGTTCCCCGCGTCAAACACTCAAGCCTTTCATTCCTCGCACTTACATAAATGGCATGCAACATTTAAGACATTGCTGGATAATTGTCCAGGATGCGGAACTCTGAGCTTTAAGCTCACCATCAATATCTATGAAGTGAAAAAAATAAATCATTCCCCACTTACGTAGCCACGGGGACCTGCGATGGGCGCAATTAAGAGTCTAAATAGCTTTTCGGCCATAGAGCAGTCAGGCCACAGCTTTGCCGAAAACGAGCACAACAGAGAAAAAAAAAACATTTTTTAATCTGACACTGAAATCAAAATCAGATGAAACGATGATCCTCGCCATGCCATGCTATTCGTGAGCGATATTAAGACACATTGCCATCATGGCTTGCTTTGCGGATATTAACCATGGCAACGGCGATGGTCTCCCATAAAACACAGCGGCTTATCAGCGAGCGAAGGCCACCGTTATTGCTTTCCATTGAAATTAATAAGATGATTATAACATTTCTTTCGGTAACATTTCAAAACGGCAGCAGTGCGCAATTACTAGTAGCCTACATGAAAGCTGCCACAGAGCAACACGTCATACGAATGCAGGCGCACACATACACAACATTTACAGAAAATACAGTTTTCGGGAGGTGCAAATGTGCTTACCAGCTTTGAAGGTTTCGTGAAGATAGACGAGGACCACTTTACGTACTGTATCGCTTCTCCGCTGTTTTGCTTATTCAGACGTGGTAGCTTGTTTTAACGCCATCAGTTTCTGTTATAGGTTAATTTCTCATGAAAGTGACGTGCAGCGAGCGTTCGCACATCAATTTACCTTCTCGGTGTCAGTCTGTCTCCCCTTTTCCAAAAAAAGAACACCTCTTAACGCCCCCTCCTCCTCTCTTTCCTTTTTCTGACTACACCCTTCTCTCTCCCCGTAGACAAGACAGCTAAATCACCACATTTTCCTATCTGGGAAGAGATGGACGGTTGATAAAATAAAACAATAATAAAAACAAATGCGTGTAACGCATTAGCGCCTAACTCATAGCATGTAACACTGGTTTTCCATCCCGTTCTCCCTGACGACACATTTCTATTGCCGTTCAGTATTATCTGAGCGAAATAACACCATGTAGTTGTAAAGATGAGGAGAGGCGATTAAGACACGGCCTTGGAGCTCGCTCTACACTACCACACACAGCCAGCCAGTCTCAAATAAATAAATAAAAAAAAACTTCTATTTTTATCTGCTAGAAGGTTAGGACAACTTCTCTAATAGCCTCTATTATCTCTTAATTATGTTAATGGAGATTTGCAATGATGTTAATCATATTGTTGCGCAAGCAGGTCCATCAATGCCTCTCTTTTCGCGTCTCCTCAGCTGGCCAGCATTAGAAAAAATCGAGCATCATCTCCCGCCCCCTTTCTCTCTCTCTCTCTCTCTCTCGCTCTCTCTCTCTCTCTCTCTTTCTCACACACACACACACACACACACACACACACACACATCCACACTGGCTACTGCAGATTGATTGCAATTCTCAGCACTGCCGCCGTTACATCCCTTATATCCAAGTTTTACACCCGAATCCGTGTATATATGATTATTCCTGCGCTCTGCAGGGATAGAGTGTTGACTTTATGTGAGAAACGTTTCAGTGGGGGCATCGTTTTTACGCATGTGAAAAAGATATACCATGACATTACAACTGAAGAGCTGAAATTCAGCTTTTTTCACAAAAAAATCTTTTGAAGCTTTGAGATCTGCATCAGAGTGACGTCAAGGCACGTTAAAGAGATACAATCCTCATTCCATCCGGGAATATACGGGCCTATCATCGCTCAAGTCCGTCCACACTGAATACCGTTTTAGAGTCAAAAGTAATTCGTCCGCGTTACTATCCGCACCAATGGCTCAATCACTTGACAAGAGCCGCATCTGTTAAACTGGACTCAGTCCAACAGATGCTGCCGGAAGCACCTGGCGGCTATTGAGCTAAAGCGCATTTCAATGCACTGTCCTATTTCTTTGCACATAAGACAAGGAGCTCGCTGGCTGGTTGGTCGCATGCTGCTATCTCACGGGCTCCCTCTCGTTAGTGACGTCAAAATGACTGCGGAGTGGGTTTCTTTTTCGTCGGGAGAGGTTCCTTTAACTCTGGAGCTGGAAACGGGAATTCCAGCTGAGCAGAATATGTGCGCGGTCTCATCGGAGAGCTCCTCGGCATCTCAAACAGTACCGCATGATAGATACGGAGCTTTCAGTTACGTAAAGAAGTGAGGCCTATCATCAGCTGGTCTGGGTTATATGTGTCTCCACTCTCACTTTCTCGTGTCACCAGAGCAGGTGTAAAGATAAGGCAGCGTTGATACGATTAAGGCAGACTTTCTTAGATGCTGTTTATTATTATTTTTTTTGATAATCTGTAAATAGTCCCACCTGAGAGGTTTATGGCAGACAAACCATTCACTGACATATACTGCATCTCAAATAAGAAACATAGGCTACTGTAAATACATAAATGTGTGTGTGTGTGTGTGTGTGTGTGTGTGTGTGTGTGTATGTGTGCCCCAAAAGTCCCAAAGGCCTATACATTTTGGTAACGTCTATTGCAGCCTAATAAAGCGCTAATTACAAAGATTGCTACTCTTAGTCTATAGGTGAACACATTGACATAACCACACACGCACGCACATACATTGTATGCAGTGCAGTACTTCTGCATTGAAGAGTTGCAAAACACTAAAAACACTGTCCTCTGCTGGACATCGCTAGTTACTGTATTTCCAGTTTTGATTTTCACTCATAGTTTGCCCTTTTTAGGTTGCTCTTCATATTGTTGCCGTATAAAAATGCAATCTCGTCAACAATTAGAACGCTATATCTTATTTTGTCTACTCACTCATGTATTCATGCCAAAATGAACACATCCAGTACATAACTTACTTTCAGTTGAGTTAGGCTGATTGCATTACATAGCTCTTAAAATGCTGTTTAATTTATTTAGCTTTTTGGCAACACAGTTTGTACTGTCATTCCCTCACTTGGATTGCTGCCTCTTTTCTGTAACATCTTTAAATATTCAGTTGCAGTTTGTTTCAATGATGTGAGCGTGTCTAATTGATTTGGGATTAACACATTACACTTGGGCCTCCGACTGTCATATCACAGTTGGCTCTCTCAGAACCAGTGAGTGGCACCCACACAAATCAAAGCGAACAGCTTAAACCTTTTAACACTCCACTGTGTCCACCCCTCACCCCCTACCCCCTACCGCCAATACACGTGCACACACACGCACATAGCCTATAGCACTGCACGCACACACACAAAGGAGCACTGCTGTTGATTCTAAGATGATTCTAAGGGCCCAGTATTGTATTCTCTCATAAGGCCCAAAGTTTGTATTGATGGCCCTGCACACACATAAATAAAATACTATCACCGATAATGGATTATTGGACTTTCACGTGTGTGTGTGTGTGCATGCATGCGTGTGTGTGTGTGTGTGTGTGTGTGTGTGTGTGTGTGTGTGTGAGAGAGAGAGAGAGAGAGACTGACATTCATATAAACCTGACATCTGAACCTGTCCAGCTGTCCTACAGAGAACCACAAACAGGCATGGTACTACAGGGCAGCACTCCATATAACCTTCTGGTAAACAGAAGGACTTATGCTTGTTGGCATGCCTGTCTTTTTCAATTGGGGACATGTACTGGCTAGACTGTACCTCAGCTTTCTTCACATTGAAGGCAGTGAATGGGAGGAGGCAGTACCGACTTTATATATATATATATATTACAATGCACATGCTGATGTGGCCAAGATTCTGGTAACGGCGAGCACTAGCAAAGATGCTAGCCCAGCAGTTGTGTTGGAGTGTGCAGAAAAGGCTAATGCTAATGCAGAGGCTCCTTTAGCCCTCCTGTCGTGTTCAGGTCAAATCTGACCGTTTTACAAGTTATAATACTCATAAATATTATGTTTTACATCTAATTACCTCAAGACCTTATGATATCCTCCACATTGTGTACTCGAACATATAAAAGTGATGATGACCTATTTCATTCAATTCAATCAATCTTGTTGCACCTGTGGTGTTCCCGGTCAAAAGTGACCGCCATAGGAAATGAATGGGTATCCAGAGTAAATTAATTCAACATACAGAACATATGTTCATTTTGTAGTTAATTTTCATATTCCCAATTGTATTTTCACTGATGTTATTTAATGTTTACTTCTATAAATTGTTGTTAGACACTACTTTGTTCTCAACAACATTGTTCTCAACTAAAGAATGCTTAATAAAAAAAATGGTGGTGAAAAAAAAAATTGTGCTAATTTAAGAGAAGTTAAAACAGACCGGTCAATTTTGAAGGGGGCCGGAGGCGAACATGACCGGAGGGTTAGTGGGTTCAGCCCTATGTCCCCACAGCCCTATGTCCCCACAGCCCTATGTCCCCACAGCCCTATGTCCCCACAGCCCTATGCTCCCACAGCCCTATGTTCCCACAGCCCTATGTTCCCACAGCCCTATGTTCCCACAGCCCTATGTACCCACATCCCTATGTACCCACAGCCCTATGTGCCCACAGCCCTATGTACACACAGCCTTATGTTCCCACAGCCCTATATACCTACAGCCCTATGTACACACAGCCCTATGTACACACATGTGTATGTGCCCACATTTTAAAATAATAAATTAAATAATAAATTAAACATTCATAATAAAATTGGGCATTATGCTTCCACAGCCCTTTGTTCCCACATTTCTAAGGTTGTATTGCTGTACCTGCAAACTATGGTTTGTGTCCAGTTGCTGTGCTTCATTCGACTGAGCTGCCCGGAAGCTACTCAATGCAATGCATGTTGGGAGAAAGGGGAACAAAATCTGTAACAAATTTATGAAAAAAGAAATGTTGGAACATAGGGCTGTAGGAACATAGGGCCCATTTTTAAGAAAAATCTTACAAATGTGGGCACATAGGGCTGTGGCAACATAAGGCTGTGGGGACATACTGTAGGGCTTTAGGTACATAGGGCTGTGGGAGCATAAGCATGCTACCTCTTTAGTCAAGTGGGCACAGAAATGTCCAGGTGATCCTGGAGGCTGGGAGTCATAACAGTCTCAGCCCAGCAGAGACAAAGTAGCTAGAAGAGAAGATGAGGGGAACACTACTTGATTGATTTAGCAGAGGGAGGCCTTGAAAAACAAGGCTAAAACTAGCAGTGATCATATTTAGCCTTCTGTATAATGTTTTGTTTCTCATTTGTCTCAGGTGCCTGGACAACAGCAGCATTATAAAATGTCCATGAACTTCCTTTCAGCACAGCTATGGTCTTCTCTTACCTTACACTGTATGAAGGGTGTGAATAATGTGTTTGACAAATCAAGTTGACATTTTACCTAACCCTTAATTTGTATTATATGCAAGCCTTATTGTATTTTTGCTGTGTTTGTATTGTTATGTTTTGTCATAATGTTTTATTATCTTGTTTATAAGATGTTTAATGTTCACTGTGGGCCTAGGGAGTGCTGCAATTTCAAATTCTGTGTGTGCAACCTGTACATATGGTTTTTGACGATAAAGCTGACTTTGACTTTGACTTAAATGACTGTAATGCATGCTAATTAAAACCTGATTTGGGTGTAACCCACATGTAAGTCAGGTAAATGTACCTTATGCTAGTACAATTACAACAACTACAACTTCAGCAAAGATATTTACTTAAAAGAATCCTTTACTGTTTTGACATGTGGTGTTTTTTGGTCACAACAAAACAGATTAAAATGTTTCAATAATCTAAAATATGCAGTCTTCCTCACACTGTAGATCTTTATTCAACCTGAATCTGTCACTTTGTTGCTAATACACTGATAGGTAATGAAAACAGTAGTATTTCAAAACAAAAGTGAATATAGATTACACTAAAAAATGGTATGGTTTGCAATAAGTGAAAGGCTTTGTGTTCTTACTGTAATGGTTAACTAACGAGCCAAAGTATACGTATGGATTTACGATGATACAGTTGCAATTTAGCTGAATTTAATTTTAGCTTTATTGCATTCTTTGAAGTTACTTCTAAGAGTACACACTGTTGGGATGTGTTGTTGACGTCCACAGCACAAGAGTGCCACCCCATGTTTGTTTGAGACCAATTGTGTTTATGAATCAGCTACGATGTCATCTCCATGAGTTGTTCGATTGAAAGTAAAAGTAAAATAAATAAAATAATTAATAAATAAATAAACAGCAAATGAGACATTATAACTGGCTTGTGCTATTTGAAGTGTCATCGACTGCAAAAAGTTAGTCCAGTAGTTATGATGCTAGTATATTACATTACAAGAGCCTAATATTCTCCTACACACATCTATTTTATGTTTAGATGGCTGGTGAAAAGAGCTGCTGAAACTCATAGTACAACAAAACACAAAATATGGTAGAAATAAATTAAAGTACATTACTTAATTGGAGAGCTGTACTTAATGTACCATAAAATCTAATCCAATCTATGATGTATCTAAATCTAATTAAAGTAATACTTGTGGTGGCCAAAGTGTCATCATAGTGTCCTGTTAAACACCCCCATCCCTTATATTCAGGATGTGTGTGAAGCTACATTTATGTAACATTGTTGCAACATCAGCCTTCTAGTCTGAATTGATGTTTTTCTTTGTTTTGCAAGATTATTAGTACGCAAAGACAGAAAAGGCTTGTAAGACTATATAAGTGCTATTACATTGACATGAAAGTGTAATTCTTACCTTGGCAACTTAGGCTTGTTAACTTATACTGTATTAAGTTTTTAAACTATTATACAGACCCTAAAATATCTCAAGCCAATAACTAATAATGGCACAAGCTAATGCAATTAGTATGCCATGGTCTCATACCACACAGTACATTAACGCTCCATTTTATTTACACATTTTATTTTTATTGACCTGAAGGAAATGCAGGAATTTAGAAAAGTTAATTACAGTTCTGTATGTCTTAAGGGGAAATATAACTCCTTCTACAACCCCCACCCCCCAACACACACACACACACACACACACACACACACACACACACACACACACACACACACACACACACACACACACACACCTCTCCTTAGCAAATGCTGTTCTTAGCATTTGTCATATTCCTGATTTCTCAGCAAAAGCCATGGTTCTCAGCCAGAAGAAGTGCAGGTTGCCAGGTCAGACACTGATTCAGATATATTCAGACTGACTCTATTCAGAATCTTACGCTTCCCTCTCTCATTCCAATTTTCTCTTTTTCTTTTTCCCCTCTCTCTTTCTCTCTCTCTTCCTCTGTCTCTCTCTCTGTCTCTCACTCCTTCTCGGTCTAATTCACTGCAGCGTGTCTTGTGGAATACAGATGTTTCTCCACTGGCCCCCCTGTGACCTCCAGGCTACCAATTAGGCATGCTGTCTGTGCAGACTCATCACTGGAGAATGCTCCAGGGGTGGCATGCCTTAAGAAAGGGATCTCTTATAATATGTGAGGGAAAAGTTACACTTCAATATATTCATGCAAAAGACAGATAAACATACACAGGGATATTTCCCATTCATAAATAAGATCAATGAGATTGGCCTATGTTAAACGGTAAGTTTAGAAGATGCATCGTCTAGCAACATAAAATGTGCTTTGTCATCTCTGGAGTTCTGATATTCCAAATAGAAACTGAATTCATGTATGAAGCCTTTGACAATATGATGCTATTTGCTATAGATATTTGCTATTTGCAAAACTGCAAAACACCCTGTACCGCATGCTGCTTCTGTTGTAGGGTAGTACTAGTTGTCTTACTGCAATAAATCA
>CM059272.1:27234334-27249334 GCA_030347295.1 Setipinna tenuifilis
ATGCTTCATACACACACACACACTAACACACACACTAACACACACACACACACACAGGGCGGAATTGCCCTTCTGCTTCTGTTTCTAATGGCCGCCCTTTGCAAATCTGCAAGCATGGGGAAGCTCCAAAAGTCACCCTCACGCTGCAGAAGAGCGCGCTGCGAAAAAACAAGAGAAGAAGAATAATAAAACGGCCAGCCAAGATCGACCCCGACAGCCCCACTTAAGTGCTCTTTTACCCCGCTCTCCTCTCAAAGAGACTCAAATGTGCTGAGTCAGCTTGAAGCCACACATGCACACAGACACACACACACACACACACACATACACACACATACACACACACACACACACATACACAGATACACACATACATATATACACACACACATACACATAAACACACACATATACACACACACATACACATAAACACACACATACACACACACACAAACACACACACGTATGTACAGACACACACACACATACAAACACACAGGGCAAAAGTGGCAAGAGCAGTATGTGGAAACTAGACTTGAAATAACTAGTAATTGCAGAGACAGTGGTGAATGGAGTAAGAGAGGGGTATGGGCTGTGGTGTTAACCTGATAAAGGCACGGAGGTGATTTGAGTGGTTAGAGTGTAGCAGACATCCCGACTCGCAAAAAGTCATTTCAGGAGGTATTCCTTAACCTGGTAGACCAGACTCTTTTACTTCCTGCAAAGAGTTTGGCTTCACCCCATTAGCATATGCTTACTTCCTGGTGGGCAGATACTTTCTGTTAACTTTAACACTATTGGGCCTGCCATTAACCAATCAAACAAATAGCTGAATGTACCATACAGTACACACTCAAACTTAACGTTCAATGTCTTTGCTTTCAGTCCTCCCACTGAGCAAGCTAACCCTCCCCCAGTTCGCTGATTAGCAACCCAAAAATGAGGTCGAGCCAAGACAGAGCCTGAATGGTGTTCCCTGTTGGGAGTAGTGTAGTGAAATACACATCACTAGCCTGGCTAGGTATTCCCACCCCTGAGATCTTTCATCTAATTTGAGGCCATCAGGGAGACACTATCAATAGGCAGGAGACTCCCGGAACCTCCAGCACACTTGCCATGTCTAATGTAGGAAGACTATGGGAGACAGACAGGTGGATGGTAGGACAAACTGTTATGCACATAGCGTGGCACACACACATAGATGTATATATGCACACACACACACACACACACACACACACACACACACACACACACACACACACACACACACACACACACACACACACACACACACACACTCAAAGAGAGAGAGAGAGACAATACCAAATACCAATCTGCTATGGTTAAGAAGATTATGGGCAGAGGGAGGCTGCTGGAATGACCCAAACAGTGTACATCCCTCCACCGGATGTAAGTCCTTGCCACTCCTCAGCATTATGTAACCCCAGAGCAGGCCCTGTCTGCTGGGTCACGTCCACATCCATCTGCCCCAGCCATGCATGGACCACCACCGACACACCAAAGGCAGTGTGAGGATACAAGGATGCAATGATGTTTTATTGTCACATGCATAGACATACTGGGTAGAGTAGGACATGCAGTGAAATTAGTAAGAATGATCCTTACAGTCTCAGTGGTGGTAAGGATTGGACTTTGTACATTTGCTCTACACACAGTGGGGCAAGACTTTCACCTGAGGCCTCTAACACAGCTAATCATAATAGGTTTAGTGGTCGACCTTAAAGGTCTTGGGAATGATAAATAAGGGCTTGGCTGGCAAACCACCTGGCCTGGAGATAACCATTTTTATTTTTGAGTTTATTCTGAGTTCATTTTTTATTTTCATTTCGAGTTCATTTTGTCTCCACCCCTTCACAATGAAGGCCAAACTGGGGCAGGTTAGGCCATTGCCTTGGTACACACAAACATACAGCATACATGAAAAAAATCTGAGGTGTTGCTCAAGACATCAGATGATTCTGTCTTTGGTTTGTGTGAGTTTCACTTCCCTTTTAATCTGGGACACAGCAGCACTTAACATTAAATGGGTCCTTGCACACACACACACACACACACACACACACACACACACACACACACACACACACACACACACACACACACACACACACACACACACACCTGAGACCTAAAACCTTGGGGGTGGGACAGAATCAGGCCTATCCTAAGCTGGTTCATGCCTGCCTGGTTAGTGCTAGTGCACTCTTAGACACCAAGATGGACGAGTTACAATGTTCCTTACAACCTGCAGACCTTAGAAGCAACTAAAGGGTGCTTGTCATTACATTTCCTTTGGTTGTCCTTCCTCTCTCCTCCGTCCTCATTGCCCTGGAACTCGTTTCAAGCTTCACGTCATCAAGGATGTTTTATTAGTCTAATTGCTCTGCAAAGGTGAGAGGGACAATGTTAGAGAGGAGAGAAGCAAGGTGCCATGTGTCGAGCAGCAAAGGTGTTTGTGGACGTTTTTTTGTTGTTGTTTTTTTGTGAAGTGGGTGTTTTTCTGGTGACGAGGATGATATGTCCTTTGTGAACCTTTCAAAATACTACCCACGCATGACCTCCAACGATTTAACATGCCGCTCATGCAATCAAGGACGTCCCATTGTTTCATTTGCGATGGTTCTTGATTTCTTTTCTTCCATCCTAAACTAGTTCCTTTCTTATTTCCTTAATGGAAGGAGGGTACATGTAAGGAAGCAAGAAGAGGTGGAAAAATGAATAAATACGCTTCTAGCATGTCAGCACAGTTGTATTCATATGTAACCATTTTTGGGTCTAAAAGGTAAATGCTGCTTTGAGATTAAGATTCGGCTAACCAGATAACAGTGTATAGGAGAAATAAGCCTAAATCAATATGGCACTGTAGGAAAAATGACCTACACTTTATTGTACTGTTCCTGCTACATAAATTACTGTAGGTACATTGTAACAAAGTGTGTAACAATATGTAACATTACTTACTCGGGTTAATATTACATGTTGTTACATGTAGATACACATGTAGGTAACATGAAGATGTTAATGTAGATTAAACATAGATTGCATGTAGATACATAAATTGTAAAATAAAGTGTTATAAAAAAACATGTTTTTTGTGTGTGTTATTGTGTATAAGTGGTGTGTGATGCATGTTTATTTATCTTGATTATATAATGTTTACCTGTGGAAGGGGCTGTTCCCATGTACTTCCCTCTGCTGTGTCAGCTCACTCGGGCTGTGTGTCGTCCCCCAGCACAGCATGTGCAGCTGTGCCATTAGGCCCCTTAGGCGTGATCATACAGGGGGACACCTTGCTCAGGTGTGCATGGACCGGGGGAGGGGAGATTCGCAGCCTCTTCATCAAGGTCTTGTTTTTTTTTCTCTCCCCTTCCTCCGTTTCCTTTCCTCCACAGGGGTAGTCAGTGTTCCCTTCTTCCTTCCTTAATGCATTCCATCCATCTTTCACTCTGTCCTTGTTTTCTTTCTACCCTCGTTTGCCCCCCTTTTCTACCTCCCTCTCTCCCTCTCTCTCTCCCCTGGCTGGCTCAGGGTCTCTCGCTCCATCTTTGCATAGAGTGTTGTTCCCATGTACATTAATCTCCATTATCAGCGGGAAAGTATTAATAGTTTCTGGGGCGAAACAGAAAGGATATTGCCGCCGGATTTTGGAGGGAATAGGGGATTTACTGAAGGAATAAATAGCTAGCATTCAATGGGTATTCTCTTTTTCTCTTTCTTTTTTTCTCTCTTTCACTCTCTTTTTCTTTCTCTGCCCCCCCCCTCTCTATCTCTCTCTCTCTCTCTCGTTCTCTGCCTCTCTCTGACATTCTTCCTCTGTGTATTAAACTGCCAGCCTCTTTTCCATTCTCAACCCCTGCTAGCCTCAGTTGCACTGGATTTCCACAGTGGCCCTGGCTCGTAATCAAACACTTTTGTACTGTAACTTGGAACCCCAGTGAAATTTTTCAGTGGGATCACAGTCAGTCGCAAACCCAACTCACTCGCCGAAACGAGTGTGAGCATATTGACAATTGACACATAGCTGCGACTAATGTGGTGTGCTAAATTAGGTGCCCTCAAATGATCATAGGCAGATGAAAGATTTACACTCCCACTTGAAGCCCGCTATTAATTAAAGTTCTCTTAAATTATTTTTTCTTAGAATCCAAAAGGAACTAAGGAAAGCTCTGTAATTGGCCGTGCCTGCAAACCTTTGATGTGAAATTGCTTGGGTGAAGTTGGTTGAAAACTGGATTAACAGTCGACAGGGTAATATGAAGTGAGTCCCCTCACTCCCCCGCCCCTCTCTGTTTCCTCTCTTTTCTTTTCTCCCTCTCTTCAATCTGCCTTTGAAATCCCCCTTCATTTCGCCTTGTACTCTATCTAAGCTGCTATGTCAGCCAAACAACACTTCTGTCACTGACTCATCCAATCACTCTCCCCCACCCCACATTTTTCGCAATCTCTTCTCTCGTTCTCTCACTTTTTCTCATTTACCTAGCAACCTCCTCAGCTTAGACGTAACAGCTTATTTCAGAGTTTTAGCCATGTCAGATTTCAAGTCTGTTAAAGGTGTGCACACAAACCAACCAACACAACAACACCGGTCTGCTCACTGACACCCTGTGTGTTGTCTGTCCTGACACTCTGGCAGTGTAAAACAGCCTGTGAGAGCAGGATGGTGAAGGTTTGAATCATCTCTCCTGAGGCACCTCAGATCCCTCATACTGTAGATGCAGGATCTCCGCCATTAGCGCCTGTGACGAATCACAGCCCTGTGAGACGGGAGGGACCCATCCATCGAGCTCGGGAGAATTATAGTCAACACATTGTGGCACATGTTTGTAAGCCTGAGGACTGTACAATGCTGTGGCATAGTCTGCCCTGAAGGTGGAGGAAAGAGTGGAAATCACCAGAAATATTTGTTTTCTTGTTTTGCCTTCAGAGAAAAAGAAACTAAAAACAAACGCAACAGCATCAAAAACTAAATAAGTGTGAAAAGGCCAACTCATATCTGTCAGTTAGAACTTTTGCGGTTATTGAATGACTGGGGCTTCTGTCTGATAAGTGGGATTTTGAAATGCCAGTAAGGCCATATTCAATCATCCACACAACAACCAGAGAGAGAGAGAGAGAGAGAGAGAGAGAGAGAGAGAGAGAGAGAGAGAGAGAGAGAGAGAGAGAGTAGCCAGGTGGAACACTCACTCTGACTCTACTGTACCAGTGCTAAGACTGGTTGGGGTCTGTGACAAAGCCAGAAACTGCAAATTATTATGTCAACCTAAAGCGTGTATACACTGCAAACAGCCTGATTTAAACCCATGCACACTCAGAGCTTGGATGTGCATAAACTCACACTTAAATGCTATAAACTATGATTATATGCACATCCTTACACATCCATCCAAACCATACTCATACCTAAACACACATGAAGATGCATGCCTATTTATTGAGATACACACACACACACACACACACACACACACACACACACACACACACACAGTATCTGGATGGAAACAGAGATAGAGAATAGAGAGAGTGTTATACAAATACTATAAAGGTTAAAAGGCATTAAGAGAAAAAGAAAAAGAGAGTGAGAGACAGAGAGTGAGAGACATAGAGAAAGAGAGAGAGAGGGAGACAGAGAGAGAGAGAGACAGACAGAGAGAGAAAGAGCACAAGTGAGAGACAAACAGAAAGAGAAAGAGAGAGCCCTAAATGGGGATAAAGTGAGTGGAAGGTGAGTTGCAGACACACTCCTGTAGGTCATTGACTGGCTTTATTTCGCTCAGGCTCCCATCCATGTGCATTCAGTGTGAGCAGGCCGGCCGACATTGCTCAGTCCGGCCCGTCACCTTCAGCTGCCTCGCTCCCTCTGTCCGTCCGTCTGTCCGGTAACAGGAGCAGACTGCGGTGGCGGAGAGAGAAAGGCAGAGAGATCCGGCTAAAGTCCTTCAAAAAGAGAGACACGCACGGTGCGATGAGGACAAAAAAAGAGAGGAGAGGAGAGGAGAGGAGAGAGGGGAGAAAGGTAAAGGTGAGAAATAAAGAGCGGAAAAGAACCAAAGTCCCACGTGTTCCCTGGCAACCTTAAGCTAACATTGTCCTGCCTTGCACAAAGCATCTGCAGGCCTATTTGCATTTCAATGGAATTTGAATATCTGGTATTAATATCTCTATTCTGTGTCCTGTCGGGGCCTGTGTTCAGTGACGGGTTCCCCTGTGTGATAAACGACAACAGGATAGATAGAAAGAGAGAGAGAGAAAGAGGGTGAGCGGGCTTAAAGGAGAAGAATAAAGATGCCAAGGCCCTGCCATTACTAGGTGTGCAGGGCCAGGTGTGTGTGTGTGTGTGTGTGTGTGTCCATGGGCGCACACATGTGTGAGTGCATGAATGTGTGTGTGTGTGTGTGTGTGTGTGTGTGTGTGTGTGTGTGTGTGTGTGTGTGTGTGTATAAGTGCATGTATTTGCGCATGTGTGTATGTGTGTGTGTGCACGTGCATGTGTGAGTGCATGTGTGAGTGTGTGTGTGTGTGTGACTGCATGTATGTGTGAGGGCATGTAGCCTGTGTGTGTGTGTGTGTGTGTGTGTGTGTGTGTGTGTGTGATAGGTTCACAAAGCTCTAATGGGTTTGTGGGCCTATCAGATACAAATCAATTATTATAAGGAAGCAGTGAAGGGCAAAAGGACAGCAATTAAGAGGAACATCCGTATTAGCTTACCCAAAGCACACCGCCATTTTTGATGGATCTCTACCTCCGCAGCTTATCTCCTCTCTTTCACTCTCTCTCTGTCTCTCTCTCTCTCTCTGTCTTTCTCTCTCTCTTTGTCACTCTGTTTCTCTCTCCCTCTCTCTCTCTCTCTCTCTCTCTCTCTCTCTCTCTCTCTCTCTCTCTCTCTCTCTCTCTCTCTCTCCATAAACTGAAGTGTGCATTATCTAACCTTTCTTAATGGACAGTCCCTGGGGAGTACCACTCACCACACACAGTAGTTACATATGAGTGAGATAATTACATATAATCTCAATATAATTTCTTGAATAGGTTAAAGCAAGTTGGAATATTTTGTCTGTTTAGTCATCTTTTAAAGTCAGCACTTTTTTTGTTTTGTTTTACTGTAAGTCCCTGAGTCAGTTTCCGTAGGGTACTTTTGGAGGAGGCACGCTATCTGTTACGGTTTGAGGCTTTAGATTTTTTGGCACGGCGTCCATAATCGTGTCGTGACCTTGCCGCGGAGATGGGGTCATGTCCGAGCCCGACGCTGGACACAATGTGCACATTACTTTTCTAACGATTATGCCGAGTGTGGTTTTTATAGAGGTGAGCAAGGGGAGACAGATGTTTATGATACTCTAGACCACGTGATAAGTCAGACACATTATCTCTCTTTCTCTCTCTCTCCCTCTCTCTCTATCTTTTTCTCTCTCTCTCTCTCTCTCTGTGTCCTGACTAACCCTTCTATCCACCCATTAATGCCCTTTCACTATTTAACGGGGCAGGGCTCAGGTTATAGCTTATAACATTATATATGGAGTACACAGGCCTTGTATGAATGGGCCTCCTGTCCATTCACATGGTGAACTCCTCAGTCAGCCACACAGCAATACATGCAGTCACCCAGAGAGTACTGTATGACACGGAGAGCTGACATCCCTCCATTCCTTGTCCATTCACAGCGGGGTCTATACGTTCAGCCACACAGCCACACATGCTGTCACTCAGACTAACACTTCGTCACGTAGCTGTACAGTGAGTCACCCAGCCCTACATTCAGTCACCCAGACTCTGACACGAGAGCCGACATATACCTCCACACTGTGCTACAGTACTGAGGGCTGTGCAGTAGCTGAAAGAGAGCGAGACACAGACAGAGGAGTGACTGCCTTCTTCTTTGGTGGGGTGTCTCAGTGTGAGAGTGAGACACAGAAAGAGGAGTGACTGCCTTCTTCTTTGGTGGGGTGTCTCAGTGTGAGAGTGAGACACAGAAAGAGGAGTGACTGCCTTCTTCTTTGGTTGGGTGTCTCAGTGTGAGAGTGAGACACAGAAAGAGGAGTGACTGCCTTCTTCTTTGGTGGGGTGTCTCAGTGTGAGAGTGAGACAGAAAGACGAGTGCCTGCCTTCTTCTTTGGTGGGGTGTCTCAGTGTGAGAGTGAGACACAGAAAGAGGAGTGACTGCCTTTTTCTTTGGTGGGGTGTCTCAGTGTGAGAGTGAGAGACAGAAAGAGGAGTGACTGCCTTCTTCTTTGGTGGGGTGTGTCAGTGTGAGAGTGAGACACAGAAAGAGGAGTGACTGCCTTCTTCTTTGGTGGGGTGTCTCAGTGTGAGAGTGAGACACAGAAAGAGGAGTGACTGCCTTCGTCTTTGATGGGGTGTCTCAGTGTGAGAGTGAGAGACAGAAAGAGGAGTGACTGCCATCTTCTTTGGTGGGGTGTCTCAGTGTGAGAGTGAGAGACAGAAAGAGGAGTGACTGCCTTCTTCTTTGGTGGGGTGTCTCAGTGTGAGAGTGAGACACAGAAAGAGGAGTGACTGCCTTCTTCTTTGGTGGGGTGTCTCAGTGTGAGGGGGCCTGACAAACGAGGAGAGGAAGTAGGCTTTTGACTTTGAGTTTGACCCGGCCATGTTGCTAGCCAGATAGGGGAGCCTAACGTTAGCTGCTGTGGCCCACTACCAAAGTGTGAGCCATGTGTGTGTGTCCATCTCTTCATAGAGACATCATGGGAAGAAATAGATTGGGAGAGATGGAGAAATGTCAGGGAAGGAAATAGAGTGAGAGAGATGGAGAGATGAATGGAAGGATGGAGGATGAGAAATGGTATCCCTTGGCTAAGAGAGCAGCTCCATCAGATGAGGGCCTGACTCCCTCTATGGAGGCAGCTGCAATCAGCAACACAAAAGAGAGATAAGAAGAAGAGAGTGAGAGAGTGAGTGAGAGAGAGAGAGAGAGAGAGAGAGAGAGAGAGAGAGAGAGAGAGAGAGAGAGAGAGGGAAAAAGGCTGAATATGGATTATCAGCAGGAGGAGGAGGAGAAAAAGCCCAAGACCCACTTTAGTTTTTTCTAGAAGCCGTTGTTCTCTTCATTGGTAAGGGGGGACGTGTGTGTGTGTGTGTGTGTGTGTGTGTGTGTGTGTGTTTGTGTGCATGTGTGTATGTCTGTGTGTGTGTGTGTGACTGTGTGTGTGTGTGCGTGTGTGTGCGTGTGTGTGTGTGTGTGTGTGTGTGTGTGTGTGTGTGTGTGTGTGTGTGTGTGTGTGTGAAAGGAAAATTGTCTGAAAGTGGTAATTGAGACACCTGGTGATTATAGCCATTCATCATGCATAATGCATGTGTGAGTCAGAGCTGAAAAGATGTCAGAGAGGACAGAGAAGGGGACCAGGAGAGAAAGAAAGAGAACGAGTGGGAGAGAAAGAGAAAGAGAAAGTACACGAAAGACACAATGAAGGAATAAAAGAAAGACACAGTGATACGTTTCTGAATTTGAAGCCACCAGATGTTTGCACGATGTGGAGAACAAACTCAGTGTGCCCAAGAAACATCACAGTGACTCTGCCCTCTCTCTACATCAACTGAATTAGATATTCACATCCTGCGTTGGCACCACAAATGTATACATCTGTGTTGTTAAAGTTATTACTTTAACTTTCTCTCTCTCCCTACCTCTCTCCCTCCCTCTTTCTCTCTCTCTCTCTCCCTCCCTCTCTCCCTCTCTCTCTCTCTCTCTCTCTCTCACTCTCTCTCTCTCTGTTTGCCTGACTGTCACTCATTGGTGATTTGCCTTCTTTATCTCTAGTTCCCACGCTTCCTCGCTTTCTCCCCATCCCAGTCTCTGGAATAAGGAGAAAGCGATGGGGAGGGATGGGGAGAAAGCAAGTGATGTTGGCGTCTTTGTGATTATCCCCTTACGCAGAGGACTGCCCGTCAGAACTGTTTGATCTTATATGTTTACATTACTGCCATCTCCCTGCGACAGCATCATTTGCATGCTGATCATTTTTCGCTTAAAAAAGAAGATTTGTTGCGCTAAGCTGTGCTTCCCCCTAATGCCTTTATGTAAGAGTCTCTCCCCGAAATGTGTTAATTACAACAACAAAAATGAGGCATAATTTTGGGCAGACTCTAATGCTTGGCAGCCGGTGGATGGCGTCTGATTGAATGGGGGCATCTACAGGGTTGCTATTTGCGGCCAAGGGCGTGTAACGTGGTTTCACACGCAAGGGTTTCAGTCAGGCTTGTCAGGGTCGTCGGAGGAAATGTGACTTCATGTCCCTCATCGCCCTGCTGGCCCATTCTGGCTACCTCCACTGTTGCAGCGAATCAGAAAGACAGAAAATGGGTTTGTAAAGCTCAAATTAAAAGTTAAGTAGGACAGACTTAAGTTTTTGGAATGCCAGCAGATGTAAATTTTCTTCGAGATCTGTGGGAATTCTCGATGAATAGGCTACACTTTTTAGAACTTATCTGCCTGATTCTGTGACACACAGCAATAGGCATTTGCTGACTGTGTTTCACCCCTCCTCCTCGGTTGTCAACTTTGTTATTTATTCGATTTAGTCTCTCATCTTATACTTTCCTCTGCCTCTGTCTCCCTCACTTTTCTTGCTCGATGATTTTGTGTATTTACTTCTGGGTGACTCAGTCGCTATCTCAGCACCCTTTTCTGCTAACCCCTTTTCTGCTCTCTCATTGGCTGGCCTCGGGCGCGGTTGGGGGGCACCAACATCCTCTCTTTAAAAAAAATGACTCATCAGTACTTCAACTTCAGTGCGTCACAGCGATTTCCTGGTTCACACCGCTGTTTGATAATCATTCAAAGGAATAAAGTCAATAGGACTTGACTTGGGGAGATAAAGGAAAACAGAACAGAGCAGAGATTTGGCCACACACACACAAGCGCACAAGCACACACACACACAAACACACACACACACACACACACACACACACACACACACACACACACACACAAACACACACACTCACGGCTGGATAAATGGCTTTTGGAGGGGACATCGACCAGAGCTCAATCTAAGGTCATTCAGGGTTATGTGTGTGTGAGGTCCTGGGGTGGTCATTTGTCCTTTGAAGAGGGTTCTGTTGATCAAGGCTGGCCACCATTAGACTCCCGATAGTGTGAGCTGCAGAGCCACAGAAGGATGGTGTCAGTGGGATTAGAGCACACAGACGATAAGTGATAGCATCTCTCGGACACGACACTGAGAATGGACTAAACGTGAAAGGGACAAGGTCAAACATAAGCCGATTAGGATGCATCCGTAGCATGTAAAATATCTGTCTAAGATGAAGTACCCACTTCCAGAAATTATTCCTCAAAAAATAAATCTGGTAGTAATTTATTATTTTATGAAACAGCCTAATAGCTTGTTTTGGTAACACTTTCTATGAAGCTTGTATTCATAAGGCTCTATAACCACATTCATAAAGGCTTATAATGCATTCATAAAATATGTAAGTCTTCATAACTACTTATACATACTCATGACTGTACTCCTAAGGCATTATAATGGTATGTCATGAGCCCTATTCCAACTTCAAATGACACAGTGCATTCTTGGTTATAAAGCTTCACCTGCCCACAAGTGTAGTCACGAGTATGTATAAATAGTTATGAATACTAATTTCAACCATTATAAAGCTTTATGTAGGCATTATAATCCTTTATGAATGTGTTTATAGAGTCTTATGAATACAAGCTTCATAGAAAGTCGCTTTGGATAAAAGCGTCTGCCAAATGCAATGTAATGTAATGTAAAAAAGTGTTACCCTTGTTTTCAATTATACAGCATACCTCATATCCACATAACAACACTGCATGCTGTGGCATTCAGTTGTCTAAAAGATTTAAATGAGTTAACTTGCCTAATGCAATATCTAGGTTTGTCAAGAGGAAAAATATCTAACTGATTTATTTTCTTTGTTTTCTAACGCAAAACAAAATGCATTTCCAACCACTGAATTCCATTTATAGTATTTGAATTAAGCCACCTAAATTTGTTTGTCTTAGATATTTTACATTTATGTAACAAGTGCTTATGTAACGTATCATTGTCATGTCATTACACCTAATGCGTTACCTAAAAGCAAATAACCTCGTCATAAATGGGTCAGTGACAGTCACCAGCGATTGCAATAGTAGTGACATTTCGTCATTAGAGATAGGCTATTTGTTATGACAGCTCTTGAAACTGTGCTTGGTGTTCCACAGCCCACATTACACAGACTTATGAACCTTTATTCTGCCAGATATTGTGAAAGCTGTCGTGGCAGCACCGCTTTGATCACTGGCCACTGACTGCTTGTAACAGGACATACCTTCCTCCATGACACAATTAGGACACGATTATGTCTTTGGTCTGTAGGTAGGTAAATAAATAAAAATGAGGATATAAAATGATAAAACAAATAAGAGTGTAAAAAATACTTTGCATAAATCAGGAAAGCTTTATTGTTGTTAGTCTGATGTACTTTTATTTCAAACAATCCACATCTAATCTTGAATGACTCTGAAATGCAGAGGACTGATTGTTAGTACAGTGTATAAATCATTCACTTTTCCTTTACTTCCTGAAAATATAGCTTGCTGCCTGTAAATATTCTGAAATGCAGTTAATACAAAACTGACATGTCTTCTACAAAATCAGTTATTTGGCTTGTGTGGCAAATGTGGAACAGGGATTATTGAATTTAAATATGTGTATTGATTAAACTTGCATTTATACACCCAAGTTTACTGACAAAAAGTTTTGGTTTTATACAGGGATTACTGTAATGAATTACTAGTTAGGTCACTAGCAACAAGACAAAAATGTAACATTAAACAGCTTATATGTTTAATGATGTTTGTTTATCACTGTTTGTGTACATCTCTCTGTCTCTGTATGAATGCACAGGGTGTGATTTGTCTAACAAACCAAACAGTGATCTTGTTTTTATTGATGAAAATGAACATTGTATTTTAACTTGCTTAACTAGGCCTACCATGTTGCTTAGGCTGTTTCAGCAATGTTTTACTTTTATCTTCTGCAACCCATCAATGGAATATTTTCACTGTTGATTGCATAGCTGTACGGCCAATAACAAAACACGTCGGAACAAGCTCGGCACTTGACTGACCCGTCTGTGCTGACAGCAAGCCACTCACGACCCTCTATCCACTTTCCATAGGCGTAGCTGTGGGTGGGCTGGGGTGGGCCTGTGCCCACCCACCTGTCAATCAGGCCCACCCAATCAGTTTGATCGACTGTTCTAGTAATAAAAATAACCTATGTGTTTTGGGTTAGGCCCACCTGATTTTTTTTTCTGGGCCCACCCACTTTATGATTTCTGGCTACGCCCCTTTCATTTGGCAAAGCGCACAGGCTCAATGCACCCTCCTACCACATGTGTCTCAGATGACACATACACACACACACACACACACACACACACACACACACACACGCACACACACACACACGCAGACACACACACACACACACACACACACACACACACACACACACACACACACACACACACACCTCCTACCACATGTGTCTCAGATGAGTCGCTAGCAAGCAGGTCTACATCTGAGGTTTTTTTCCACTATGAGGCTGGGAATCGTCCTGTACATGAGCGCTAACCTCCAAGGCCACATTAGCATGTCTTGTAGCATCACTCTCAGGTAGTCAAAGGAGCTAAGTTGTAACCTCTGACTACCTTCTTTGTCGTCCATGACCTGGAGGAATGAGAACCTTCACAGACATCATTCTCAGGTGGCAATATAGTTGTTGTTGTGTGTGGGTCCTGTAAAATAGGACGATATGCTGCTCTGAACACGCTTCATATTTAGCTCAATCCAGTTTTGTCTCTGGCAAATTCCCACATGAAAATGTTACTATGTTTAATATTGTGTTTGGTAACGTTGAGAAACGTTAAATGTAGGCTGTTTAAGTAACATTAGTTGACTCCCATTAATCCCTGTAAAGGGGCGGAAGGGGGGTAGTGCTTATCCCCACCGGAGATAAAAAATAGTTTAGCAGAGGTAGGGGTAGGAAAACCAGAAGAGGGGAAATCCCTCCCATCCCCCACTACAAATTGCACGCTGTCTGTAGGTGTGTGTAAATGTGTGTGTAGGTGCACGTACTGTACATGTGTGTGTGTGTGTGTGTGTGTGTGTGTGTGTGTGTGTGTGTGTGTGAGTGTGCCTGTGTGTGCGTGTGTGCATGCATTGTGTGTGTGTGCCTGTGTGTGTATGTGCGTGCATGCGTGCGTGCGTGTGTGCCTGGCTACATATGTGTGTGTGTGTGCCTGTGTGTGTGCATGTATGGTGTGTGTGCCTGTGTGTGTATGTGTGTGCGTGCGTGTGTGCCTGGCTACATATGTGTGTGTGCATGCATGGTGTGTGTGTGTGCCTGTGTGTGTGCATGTATGGTGTGTGTGTGCCTGTGTGTGTGCATGCATGGGTGCACATCTGTGGTATTAGAGTGGGTAATGCAGCATTGTGGCAGCACTGTACAGGCTGCAGTGCCATTACTTGCATCATGAAGAGGCCATGGTAATGGCCCCATAAGTAACGTTTTAATGCCGCACATCAAATAATTAAGTGGTTCAGTAAACATGTTTTACCCACACTATAATCCAGAGCTCAGAGATAGCCTATTATCATTCACTCATACTCTCTCTCTCTCTCTCTCTCTCTCTCTCTCTCTCTCTTTCTCTCTGTCTCTCTCTCCACCGTTCTCTCTTTCAGCCCCTCTCTCTCTGCCTTGTCTTCCTGTGAATTTGCCGAGAAGATATTTTGGAATCGCTGAAGGCGGAGAAATTTTTAGACTATCTCTGCCTCATCACACACACACTCAGCTTTTATATTCTGTACTCACAAACGCAATGTCTCATACATACAAACATGTGTGCTGTGCGCGCACACATAAATTCACCTCTCTTTTTATCTTTCTACTTTAATATTCACATATACCAGCATCCATCTCTCT
>CM059272.1:27251834-27271834 GCA_030347295.1 Setipinna tenuifilis
CGGCTGAGTCAAGCAGACAGAAGGAGATGGACACAAAGTCCCTCAAGTCAGAAAAAAGAGACAGTCACTTCCTCCACATACTGATATTAAAAAAAAAACACAAAAAAAGACCAGACCTCGCCATCAGCTACAAACACAGACAACACGGTGAGTGACCACAACAAGTGATGATGTATTTTTTCTTTGATTATGGGTATTTCTTTTGAAGGGTTCAAATAAGTACTTCAGGTGCCTCAGACCAACTTCACCTCCTTTTAACTATATTGACTTTGGCTTGTCATGAAGAAATAATCTTCATTCCTTGGACAGCACTGTTGAAAATGTAGCATCCTGGCCAAGAATGTGTCATCCTGTTTTAAACTGTTCTGACATCATATTTTTAGCTGTATGGAAGCACTACGCATTCTTCTTCTGGACAATAACATTTCTATATTAGCTGTCACTATGTCATATTGCCATTTTAGCATCTCTATGCCGTGATAATACAAAAATAATGAATGGTTGGTTGGTTATATTGTAGGAAAGAGGCCATATTGTGGGGTGTGTGATCAACCTTTTATGAATAAATAATAATAATAATAATAATAATAATAATAATAATAATAATAATAAATAATTTAACTTCACCATAGTTTTTATTGACTTTATTTAACTTGGTTAAACATGACACTTCCGTCTTGTTCATCAATGTGGTTTAACAGAGAAATGTTGTAATAAACTTGGCAAGTTGACCATGACCTGGAGGAGGGGTTAGCAGGGATTCTGTTGGCACTTTGAATAGCTATGCTGGTAGTAATAAATAGCTTACACAGGTAGGCCCATTGGCATAATGCTCCCACTGGCCTTTCATTTGGGAGCTTAGATATGCTTTTAAATTAGTATGAGTTATGCCATTAGTGCCCTACAAATTAACAATCCATTGTACTGATAAGGGTTCTAGAACCATTACCATCACCATTATCGTTAGTGTTAATGCATTAACCAGAGTGAACTAACTATAATCAGGAGTATTTATAAAACATAATGTAATGTATACCATATACCGTATTGTGATTGTCATTACATTCCTCTTCAATATTACTCTGTTGTACCTACTTTCATACCTGATGTTGTGCAGTAATTTCTATTTATGGCCCGGTCAAGTAGAATGTTGTTTTCTGGTTGATTGGCGAGGTATGTGTTAATTCCATCAAACTGTTCAACTATGGAAAGCAGTTCTAAAATTGTGGCATAAAGCTTAAGAACCGTTCCATATCAATGCCATATAGAATGGTAACTATTTAACTATTTAAATGTTCCGTCAAAGTTTTAAATGTTTTCTAAATTATCGAGTGTTCCCACAGCCCTATGGTCCAACATTTGTAAGATTTTTTTATAATAAAATCCGGCCTGATGTTCCCATAGCCCTACAGTATGTTCCCACATCTCTAAAATGTTGGTAGAGACACTGCAAACTATGGTTTGTGTCCAGTTGCTGCACTTACTCAGCTGACTGGACGCTACTCAATGCGAGGTCTCTGTGCTATGTAGTTTAGTTTGTCTATTTAAAAAGACAATGTGCACTTACATTAAATGTTAGCAATAGACATGCAAAAAGAGATTGGTGCACCAGATTTAGCTAAAAGCTACATTCCAAAGATTGCATTAGTCCAGAGTTATCTGTAGTCCATTGCTACTGGGTAATAGTTTGGGTGTATTGGCTACCAAATTGGGAGAAAGGGGAAGAAAATGTGATACAATCTCAAATTATCTTGTCCTGGGCCCAGCCAAGACTGTCATCTGGCCTGCTGCCAACCAGGGTGATTTTGCTAAGCTAGGCTTAACAGAACTTTTGAATGGCTTGCTTGACAACTGAGAGCTTGGAACTAACAACTAGGTCTTGGCCACAGCAACCTCCAGTTTGTAATTAGTAATGTCAGTAGCCTATATATCTATGTGATTGTACAGCAACTCAAATGGATTCAATTACACCTTTGGCATCAATTGTGTCTGTATTGTCTACGCCAGCACTACGCAACTTCAGGGCTCGGGTAGGAAACATGTTACCATAAAAACTACAAAATTTGACTGCCTAATGACATACGTCACCCCCCCCCCCCCCTTCAAAGGACGAGGTAGGTGAATGGAGTTAGAACCATAGACAATAAAATAAACAAGAATGAACAGTTGTCATGGCTAAAGCACCAAGAAAACCAAAGCACCATTAGCTTGACCAATTAGTGAACAGAGAAAGTCATGACCACACATTAGTGACTGAGTAAAGGCAAATCAAATCGTTTTAAACTTTAGCAGAGTCTACACTCCCCCCTAAGTGGGGCTGCCTGAGACAACCATGTCAATTAAACCACAACCAGACCCTTTCTACAAAATGAAGTAAAGTTTGAGGGGCTGGTTTGAACAGCTACTATCTTCCACATTAAAACACAGCCCAACACTTGCTTTAAAAACACATAAAAAATGCAAGTTCAAGTAGACAAAAACATCTATGTAAGCAAAGGGGGGAAAAGGGGAAAAACTCACCACCGCTGATACCAGTGTAATGGTCAACTTGTGGGTTCATTTACTCATGCTCACACGGACTTGGTTGGCTGTTTGGTGTAGAAATTTATTTGGATTATTTCTCACTGGAAACATATTAAACTAGTGTGCTGCTCACCACTCCCACTATACATCCATCTTACCTTCACGTAAAAACCCAACTTCTCGTTGACCCCCAACAAGAAACTGATTTCCCTGTGGAAACATATTCTCTCTCTCTTGTCAAAATAAAAATGTCTGTAGGTTTCATGCTGTTGGTTTTTGCGCACTAGATTTAGGTAAAAACACCATGATGTTGCTAATTTATTCTCCTCTGTAAGTACAAATCAGTCTCTCAGTTTGTTGTACATAATTATGTGTGTGTGTGAGACAGAAAGAAGGAGAGAGAGAGAGAGAGAGAGAGAGAGAGAGCAAGCGAAAGGGAGAGGCGTAAATATCGACCAACAGTTCACATCCTTTGACAGCAAATCAGCAGTTTAGCCTTTTATTTGCCTGGTTGTTTGATGACCTGTGAAACAGACCCATATCTGTAACTGTAGGCCCAGTAAGCTTACTAGTTCAGTTATTTGTCGATTAATTGCCTTTGTTGAGAAATATAGCGAACAAAGGTTTGTTTATATCTGCTGAAGGTGGGTTTAGAGAGATGGGTCGGGGGATGGGTTGAGTGTAGACAAGTTAGTAATAGAGAGAGAGAGAGAGACAGACAGAGAGAGAGAGAGAGAAAGGGAGAGACAGAAAGAGAGACAGAGAGAGAGAGACAGACAGAGAGAGAGAGAGGGAGAGAGAGAGGGAGAGAGCGAGAGAGACAGACAGAGAGAGAAAGGGAGAGAGAGAGAGAGAGAGGGAGAGACAGAGAGAGAGAAAGGGAAAGAGAGAGAGAGAGAGCACTGCGGAGGGTGGCACGGGGGCGGATACTGTCGTATCTCCTAATTCTCTATCAATGCTAACTGCATTAGCGCTCCCTCCTCACACACACACACACACACACACACACACACACACACAGACACACACACACACACACACACCCCACACACACACACACACACAATGCTTGCTACTGCACCCACTCAGCCTTCCATCCCACCCAGGGGAAAACCAATGCTTCCTGTCACCTGTCAATCAAGCGTCTGACGAATGGTGACCTTGCTTGCCGTCGCAGCATTGTCTCAGGCAATCCCCCTCCGTAAATCAGCCTTGCATTTTCTAGATGCTTCGGCAAGCGCCTTTCCACGCTGATGCCAAATAAAATTTGATTGATTGATTGGCTCTTGAAAAATGGTGATTTATCGACGTCGAGCCAAAGGGGTGGGGAACTGATTTATTTCAAGGCTGTTTTATTCTTTTTTTTCTTTTCTTTTCTTTTCTTGCTTTCGTTGTCTAAGCCTATCACTCTTAAGCTGCAAGGTAAAAAAAAATGATGACATATATGATTATGCCTCCGAGCATAAGCCTCTTAGAATTGGATATCTATATAATCAATGCTAATCATACAGGCTGCCAGCTCTGACACTGTGTTAAGTAGGGCTTTCCTCTTGTCCTCTCCAGTTCAGCAGTGTTGATTGGTTGTGTTTGTGTCTAGTATATACACTAATTTATTTGCTTTTGGGTGTTATATATCTGTCTTTCTGTCCCCGTCTCTCTCTGTCTGCTGTGGTGTTCATGTGAGACAGAGGGTTTATATGGTGGATTAGATAAATTGTCATGAAATGTGTGTTCTGGGCTTCTGAGTGCACTTTAGATTTAGAATAAATACATTGTGTGTATGTGCGGATTATGCATAGATCATTATGACTGTGGAAGATGGGTTTGTGTATGTGTGTGGGTGTGTGGGAGTGAGTTTTTTGTGTATGTGTGTGTGTGTTTTGTGTGTGTGTGTGTGAGTGTGTGCTGCCCATGTGGTACGTGCGCTTTGGGTGTGTGCCTTTAGTGTTAGCACGCGTCTCTTCAGCACAGGGGGATGTTTTATGATGTGTTTGGCAGGGGCCAGCGAGGGAAGCTGTCTGTCTCAATCTGTCTCCCCTCATGTATCTGTCACTGCTTGCTCAAGACTGCAGCGGCATGCAAACACAAACACACACACACACACACACACACATGCACAAATACAAACACACACACACACACACACACACACACACACACACACACACACACACACACACATACACATATGCACATGCATGCTGCACACATGCACAAACATACAAATGTGCGCACATGTGCATATATATACACTTACAAGCATGCACATACGCACCCACACACACGCATGCACACAAACATCCATAGTGCCTCTCTTTAAGCAAAAGAAATCTTACTTCATTGCCCCATGTCTTTTATCGTCTGTTTCTACCTTTCTGTCTGTTGCTCTCTCGCTCTCTGTGTGTATGGGGGGGGGGGGTTGTTTCCGTGTGTCCTTGTTTGTTTGTGGGTGTATGTAGATGTATCATTTTCAGAGCGTGTGGTGTGGAGAGAGAAATGTTGAGGTAAGAGAAATAAAGAGAAAAAAGTCCTGAGCTGGAGAGCAAACCAGACAGAACATTGGTGGGTAAAAACAGGTGTAAACAGAGATGTTGACAGAAATAGACAAATAGAGGCAGAGGGAGCAGCAGAGACAAAGAGAGAGAGAGACAGAGGGAGGGAGGGAGGGAGGCGGGGGGGTTAGCTCAGGATATCTGAGGGAAACCTCCATGTGGTAGTAAGCATGGGAGTGGGAAAGAAATTCTCTGATCAGCACTGTTCACTCGCCCGCACACACACACACACACACACACACACAAGCGCGTGCACACACAAACAAACAAACGCACACACACACTGAAAAAAAAGATGCATCCTCGACGAGAATGAAAACACTGTCAGTGTCATTTCAGCCAGCATACGCTGTGAATATGAGACGACTTCCAGCTGTGTACAAGTCTATATGTTTGTGAGTTTGCTGTCGTAGAAAGAAAATTAGAACATAGTATGTGTGTACGTGTGTGTTTAAAAGCCACTGTGTGTGTGTGTATCTGTGCGTGTAAGACAGAGAGAGATGGGACCGAAGAGTTGGCGTTGGCGATGATGCTCTCAACGTGACTGAGAGCTGTCACCGGTGACACTTTAAACACCAACCCTGACCCCCCCCCCGCCGAAAACCCCCCTCTCTGCAACACAGTCTTCACTTTCTGCTTTTTCCTGTCTTTCAATCTCTCCGTCTCTTCTTCTTCTTCTTCACTCCACTGTTCTTTGCATTTCCTCTCCTTCCCCTCTACTGTCCCTCTTTTCTCTGGCTGTTCTCTGACAGTTTTATTTTTTTCATTGTTCTTCTTTTCTCTCACACCCCTTTTCCTCCCCCTCTTTCCCTTCTATTTCGTTTTCATTCTCTCTCCCTCTCTCTGTCCCTCCTGTCTGAAGGACAATCGGATGGATGGGGCAGCAGCTTGGGAGAGGAGTAGTAGCGTGTCTCCTGCATGTGTTAAACCGTAGCGGGCAGAGCACAGAGTGTATGAATGTGTGCATGTGTGTTTGTGTGTGAGAGTATGTGTGCATGTGTGTTTGTGTGTGAGAGTATATGTGCATGTGTATGTTTGTGTACGCATGCCTCGTCTCGCTTGCACACACGCTCTCGCTCTCCCTCCTCTCCTTCTGTCTTCCTCTAATTCCATCTTCATCTCTGTCTTTCCCCCCTCTCTCTCATTCGCTTGCTCTCTCTTTTTTCCCCTCCCTCTGTTGTCTCTCTCTCCCTCTCTCTCACTCACTCGAGCGCTCACTCACGCTTTCTTTCTCTCTCACCCCTCCCCTCCCTCCCTCCCTCCCTCGACTCTCTCCCCCTGCCTCCCTCCTCCCTCCCTCTCTCGTTCTCTCATGAATGTCACCTCTACTGGTGGTAGCCGCTGGAATTCAAGCACACACACACACACGCACACTCACTCTCTCTCTCTCACACACACACACATACACACACGCGCTGGCTCTGGGTGAGGGGGTGGGCTGTGTAGGTAAGGGTTGTTGCGAGAGAGAGAGAGAGAGAGAGAGAGAGATAGAGAGAGAGAAAGAGAGCGAGAGAGATAGAGAGAGGAAGAGAGAGAGAGCATGTCAGAGGAGACGTAAAGGGAAATCTCTCTCTCTCTCTGTCCATTCTTTTCTCCGTCGCCTGTCCTCCCTCCCTCCATCGCGGGCTCCTCTGTCCTGCCTGCTGTGTGTCTCTTCTGGATCTAACTACACTGGATTACTCTTCCGGCTTTTCATCTGGTTGTTTTTTTTTATTTTGTCCTTTTTTTATTTTTTTTTCCTCTCTCTCTCTCCAGTGGAGAAGCAAAGTTAGACTGCCCACGAGGGATTTTTACGTGTGACCATCTACTGACCTCTCAGCTGACTGCTTCTCCAGGTTTCCTCTGATTCATCCTCTTCCTCAATTTGTCATTTGTAAGCAAATCGTGTTTTTATACATAGATATATATAATATATATGTACCTAGATATTTATTAACCAGCATCTTTTTTTAAACGGTTTTCTGGTGTTGTCATTTCTGTGCTCTGTGCGAGGAGAACTTTTCGTGCTTGAGAGGAGGAGAGCGCTGCTGCATCCTAGCGCCGGATTGTTTACTTGACGGAGAACAAACCTTCCCGTACTCTCCTCTCCTCCGCCTGCCCGCTCCACCTGCCTGCTTGCTCGCTCGCCTGCTCGCACCACGAGCTAAAGTTTACCTTCACCTTCCACCTGGGGTGGGGAACCTTCGACGGCATGATGCCATGGGAGGTGAGGCGTTTCCGAGGACCATGTCGCAATCGCTGGGCTTTCACCCTGACAGACTGCCCTTTTATAAAAATGTGACCAAACACCACCTCGCTTTTCATTTATGGACATTTGCGAACATTGACTTGTATAGTGTATTTTTGTTATTGTGTTTTTGTTATTTTTTCCTTTTTTGTTTATTTTCTGGGCTTGTTTTACATCTCGAGTGAAGGGCAAAGGCTTTGATAACACCAGCCTAGCCTGAGACCGGTGGTTCTACCTCATCCCGCTTCGGGGAAAACCCTATCTGTTTAACTGACTCCCTTGAACTCTTGCACTACCCTCACTGAGGGGGGTCTGTCTTTTTTCCTGAGGCTTCTGGGGGACGACCTAACCAGCAGGGGCTTGTGAAGCCAAAAAACAGACCCCCCTCCCATAGGTGAGAGGGGGGGAAGATGGCAGCTCTTGCCAGTTCTCTCATTCGTCAGAAAAGGGCCGTCAAGGACGACCACGCCAACCGGCCGGTAGCCAACAAGCGTAAAGTCTGCCAAAAGAGCAACAAGTCCCTTTGCCAGAAACAGATCCTTGTTCTCATCAATAAAGTTCGATTATGTGGCGGTCGAAGAAGACGAACAGACCAAAGACCGGGTAGGTTGTTGTCCTTTTTGGTACTCATATGGGCCGTTTGAGGAGCTAAGTGGGGTCTGTCAATGGTTAAAGCCTCTCACTCACACATCAGGACCATCTGTGTTCACCCTCTGTCACTGTTGAATAATGACGTGTGCTACTGTATGACCTCATATGAATTGAACAGGTCAAATTTTAGAAGCAGAAATCTTTATTGTCACTACACAAGTACAGTAAGATGTCGTTCGGATGGGGCCAATAGATGCACAGAGTAAAAAAGCAGTAGGTAGTGAAGCTAAATAAAATATCGGTTCTAAATGTACAATAATGCTGCCTTACAAAGCCAGAAGGCAGTAACTACATATTTTATCAAAACTGAGTTTAGACTAGCAATTGACTTTATAACACCCCTTTGCCTTGTGACTGAATCTCGTGTTTCTTGCTATTAAGAAAGTACATAAAAGCACCAACACTATTATACCTACAACATGTTTGACTGGGCAGTCTGACAACATTAAAGGCATTTCGCTGAGTTGTTATGTTCACATAGGTACTGCACTTTGTCTTTGTAGGGCAAACATATACAGCTAACATTATCAACAGATATACAAACCTACTAAGAAAAATTTACAGTAGCAAGATATAAATAAGTAAGGCACAGAGTATGCACAGCAGCACAATGGTGTTGCATGACAAAGTATCCAAGCATTGCACAACAAATAGCAATATTGCACAACAGTATGAAATAGCGGAGTATTGCACAGCAGAATGGCACTGGTATACACTCAGGTGCAGTTTATGTCTCCCATAACTACCAAACAGAACCTAACAAGGTTCATTTATTTACTCTCAAGCCTTGCAAAATTGAAATCATGGGTCAACAAGCCTGAGAAGGGTCTTTAACAGTGCTATATGTTGGTGAGTCTCTCACTCATCCCACTACTCTCCCCTGAACAGCAGTAGTAGCACTCTCTTACAGTACATGTACACGGTAGAGTATTGGCAGAGGATTATTGTTGCTGTGAATTACCGCCTCTTTGAATGTGCTATATGCACACTGGCAAACTGTACAGTATGTTATCTCCTTGTGGGTGGCTAAGTAACACAGAGTTACGTGGGGTGTGTGTAAATGTTTGGCTCTTTGTATGTGTGTGTGTGTGTGTGGGGGGTGTTTATGTGTATGTGTGTGTGTGTGTGTGTGTGTGTGTATTTATGTGTGTGCATACATTTGTGTAGAATGTTTTGACAGCAACACAATAACTTACTGGTTAATTATGTTTGATCTTCAACCCCCCTGTGTGTGTGAGTGTGTGTGTGTGTGTGTGTGTGTGTGTGTGTGTGTGTGTGTGTGTGTGTGTGTGTGCATGTGTGTGTCTGTGTGTATATGTGTGTATGTGTGAGTGTGTGAGTGTGTGCTGTGTGTAAGTGTGTGTGAGTGTGTGTGAGTGTTTATGTGTATGTACCTGTGATGAATGGTGTGCTGTGATTCATTTCAAGCATAACCTTGCCACCGGTGCCACTGGATCCTGCTGTATTTTCTTCCCGTTGTTCTGTGTGGATTACAGAGCCATTATTAGCCCTGTACCCATCCCCATCCTTCCCATCAGCCACTGGAGCGCTGGGAAGTACAAGTTTCTGTGGAGGGATGCTTTTCATGTGGGCGTTCTTGTCTCTCAGACGAGGCTTTTAGGAGCCTGCTCCCATTTCTGCCGTTTAAGCATGGCAGTGGCATTCAGAGATTAGCTGTGCATTCAAGCCAACATAAAAAGCCGAGTCCTGGTGCAATTAACAACACAATTTTATCGCATTTTTTTGATTAGCATGTCGTTTGCAGCCATTTGTGGAGACATTGCTTTGCTGTTCTCGCCATGGAACACTGTGACTAATTTACTATCAATCAAACAGATATCAATAAGACAAAATGCACACACAAACAGAGAGAGAGAGAGAGAGAGAGAGAGAGAGAGAGCGATAGAGAGTGAGAGAGACAGAGAGAGACAGAGAGAGAGAGATAAGTACCCCGCCATGTTTCCCATGTTTTCATGTTACTTCATTATTCTAAACACCAGCTTTGGCAACACTATTCTTACACTGTCATGGTAATAAAGCATCCTTTGAATCAGAATTTGAAAAGTAGTGAGAGAGAGAGAGTGTGTGTGTGACAAAGAGAGGGAGAGAGGGGGGGATTAACGGTGGGATTGATACATGGTGCGTACTGTCACAATCTTTCCACAACTAAATTGACGACAGCCAGGGATATAAATCATCTGCATGTGCTGTAATCAAGCTGCATTGCATCAGTGGGTCGCTCACTGAAGCACTGTGTGTAAGTGTGTAAAAGAGAGGGGGGGTGGGGGGAGAGAGAGAGAGAGGGAGAAGGGGGGGGGGGGGGGGGCAGAGAGAGAGAGAGACAGAGAAAGAGAGAGAAAGTGTGTGTGTGTGAGAGAGAGAGAGTGTGTGTGAATGTGTTTGTGTGTGTGTGTGTGTGTGTAAGAGAGAGAGAGAGAGAGAGAGAGAGAGAGAGAGAGAGAGAGAGAGAGAGAGAGAGAGAAATGGTGTGTGTGTAGGTCTGTAGTGGGTGCTGGCTAGAGTTAATTTATGCATGCATATACATTCTGTTTGTCTCTTAGGAAACTTTGAATTGGAAGCTCCCAGCAGTCCTGGAGCTTCACACTGCTTTGATAGCTACAGCAAAACAATACACCCAACACCCACCACTGTGTGTGAGAGCTACCCGATGGTGATGGCACTGCGTATTAGAACAGATTGTGAGGAAAGAAAGAAAAAAAGAAATGAAGAAAAAACAACGTGCGTAAAACAACAAATGTTCCCATGGCTAGACTCACTCCTGGTCCGCTCACAATCACACACCGAGCGGGTTTTTCGCACGCCCACTCTCATAATGGAGAGAGGAAGTAGTGCCAGCATACGCTGTGTCTCTTTGATGTGCAGGACTGAAAACCCAGTTTTTCTGGGCCATTTGTGCAGGCCCTCTCTCCCCAGAGGCACTCATTTCCTGTGCCTCTTCTCACTATCTCTTTCTCTTTCTCTCTCTCTCTCTGTTTCTCTCTCTTTCTCTCTCGTACTCTTTCTCTCATATGTGCATACACCCCTTGACTCTCTCGAACTCTAAATCAAACTCTCTCTGTGTCACTCAAAACGATGGTGCTTCCAAGCACAGCGAGGTTTAAGAAATGTAGTAGATGAGATGAGAGGAGTCAGCGTGTGCTGCGGCACGTGTGTGTCTGTGACAGGCATTTCGTTATTTTTTTTTTCCCTTAAGGAAGGTGGGCGGGGTTTGTGCCCGCCAAAGTGGGGGGGTCACCATAGGCATCAACGCGGATCCTTCCGCCTCACCACCACCGCATCACACCCAACCTGCACCTTACGTATCCCTCCACCGGGGCCTGGCAAAGGCAGCGGGTGCCGGCCGACAGAGAGCACCTCCCCGCACGTGTCAGCCAGCTCTGAGAGCGTAACGGATGGCTTTTGGCTCTCCTTACACATCCTTTTACCTCCTCTGCTCTTCCCCCTTTTCTGTCATCCTCTTGCTTGCTCTCTCTCTCTCTCTCTCTCTATCTGTCTGAGACTCTCTCACTCTCTCTCTCCCTCTCTTTTTCTCTCTCTATCTCTCTGAGACTCTCTCTCTCTCTTTCTCTCTTTCTCTCTCTCTTTATCTGTCTGGCTTGTATTCCATGCCTACCTCACTTGCACTTTCCCTCCCTGATTCTTTTCTCTGTACTTCTCTCGCTCAGCCTTTTAGCTCCTCTTCTTTTTTTCTCAAATGTTCTGTCCATTCTTACCCCTCGTACACCCTATACTACCTTTCTCTCCCTCTCCCTCTCCCTCTCCCTCTCTCTTTCTCCTGTCCCCCTTTCCTCCTCCGCACACCCCTCCTTAGCTCAGAGAGCCTGGCTGATCTGACTGTCTCAGATGCCTTTGTCTCAGATCCATAAGGCGCTTCACTGAATGCCAATTAATCAATAATGGCCTCTCCATTCGCCCGCCAAAGGAATTGCACTCGGAGAGGTGAAATGCTGGAAAAGTGCACCCTTTAAACAAACACTCGCTTTGTCTCGCACACAGTGTAGTAGTTAAAATGTTGCACAGATCCAAAAGACATAATCACACTTAAGTCCTGTGTCATTGTGATGAATTGGTGGTTGTGCATGCCATATGGTACAAGGAGTCGAACAAACAAGCAAACACACAAACAAACAAACAATACTACCTGCACTGTTTCCTGCTGACATGGTGCACAGAGTTTGCAAATAAATAAAAGTGTGTATGATACCAGCAGCAAAATGTAATACCACCCTAGGAGGAAAGCTTTAGGATTTACAAAGGCAGTCATGTTTGAAAGACAGAAGGGGGGTGCTATAATACAAATAAATTCAAGGAGAAATAAAGTAAAAGAAAATAAAAAATTGAGAATTTCTGTTAAGACACAGAGCAAGAGCGAGAGAGAGAGTGAGAGAGACAGCAGGAGAGATGAAGAGCACGAGAGCCATTTTGTACGTGACTGGAGCTGTAGTAAAGGAATCAGCAGCAGGTAATATCGACTCGTGGGGAATAGAAAAAGTGCTGTGGCAGACAGAGGAGCCGAGGGCAGGGCCACGTCTGGGCTGGGCTGGGTTTGGGTTTGGGTTTGGTCGGGCTTGGGACGGGCCCGGGACAGGACGACGCGGAGCGGCGTGGCGCACCGCACGCACGGAAGGCAGCATGGCGTGCGCCCCCAGTCACGAGGAGAAGGCCCAGCGGAGGATAACATTAAGCTGACCGCAAAGGATGGGGCCCTCAACTCGCTTACTCAACAACACCTGATCAGACTGCACAGTGTTGGGTAGCCGCCCATCAGAACAGTGACAGTGGCAGGGGTCAGAGAGGTGGGGAGAGAGAAGAGGGAGAGAGAGGCAGAGAGAGAGAGAGAGCGAAGAGAAAAAGAGAACGGGAGGAAGAAGAAATAGAGAAGAGAGAGAGAGCGAGAGGAAGAGAAAGTGGGGGGAGGAGGATGAGCGAGACGAAGGACTTGAGTGCAGAAGAGGGCCTGATGGAGAGAAAGATCGAAAAAAGAAGGAGTGAGGAGAGAGAGAGAGAGAGAGAGAGAGGAATGAAAGCGGAGGTAAAGATATAGGGAGGAGATGGTGTGCATTAACAGAGGAAGATTGTTTGTGTGATATTGCAGAAAAGACAGTGGCGCAGATTAAAAAAAGAAGCAGCGCCTACGCAAGGAATGTGAAAATAAACAGGTCAGAAATGCCAAGGACACACAGACACACACACAGACCACAGGGTGCCCAGTGCTGTGTACACAGGTTTTAATAACAGTGATATTGGCCATTTATGTGTGCGAGAGACGCTCACCCATCGCTCCAGTCAAGTCGCCTTGGAGAGTGCTTAAGGGTGAAAATGGTGCAGTCTCAGGGAAAAAAGAGCCTTTTCAGTATAGAGGGCTCTTAAATGTTTAACACTGATTCTTACCAAGTGCCATTAAACAGACAGACTAAACGTTCCCAGGAGATCTCCACTAAAAGCCCTTCATCAGGCGGGATCCATGTACGTCCACGATGGTCTCCTCTAGAGCTTAGGGCTAGATAACTCTGTTATTATAGAATTAAACCCCTATCTAGAAATGACAAGTTTTCCAACCCACTTCGAATGAGCTTGGCTTTCAGGTGGAGCTGAAGGGGGTTGGAGTGGGGGGGGGGGGGTGGTAGGCGACAGTGGGTGGAGTCACATGAGGAGAATTGATTACACAGAGAGAAATGCGGCTGGTAAATACAGGAAGCCTCCCTTTAGTGTAAACAGAGACAGGCCCATCTCATACGAAGCATCACGGCGAGGCGACACACTGGGCCTAATGCATAAGTAATAACGTACTCAGTATAGGGGGCATCCTTACCGAGCCACATATTTGACATTGGGCTCTGAAATGAAATGGCGTTTTTAATGGTTGTTGTTATTTTGCGTGTGATGCTCTTTTGTTTTAGCGATTTGCATCTTATCTGCTGACAGAAAGAGTCCATGGGGAGATGCCTTCTAAAAGTAGTACAAAGAAGCGAGTCTCCTTAATGCATACACATGCCATAGTGTTTCTCTCCTTATACAGTTTTGTTTGGTTGAATATTTCAAAGAATGAGACTGAAAACCATTATCTGGTGCTCATTCTGAATGATGTTTTTGAGGAATGAAAGCGTTAGGGTCTGGAAGGTAATCATTAGCCAGATAGAGGCTCCCTGCCTCCCTCTACGTCTCCCTCTCCCTCGTCAGAGGAATAGACTCGACTGGAGCGAGTCAGTCTCTGATGCGTCATATCAGCGCGGTTCATCATAATCCAACTCCTATCGCTCTGGTTCACCTTAATGCTTTTCATATTACACCCCTTTGAAGTTCCCTATGGGCCATTAGAGCAGTTTATCTTAATAAAGCCCCTTTTTTTTCCCCACTCGCCCCTACTCAGTCTGGTTACGAGGCGCCCATCAAGATTGACATGGGCACATAAATCAATCCCAACAGCCATACAGACTTTTTGTCCTCATCTCTCTCTCTCTCTCTCTCTCTCTCTCTCTGTCTCTGTTCAACATACACCACAGCGGGGTTAAACGTGACAGCCGAGAGAGAGAGAGCCTGTGTTAGTCTCCGCAGCAGCGGTGCTGTACGCCACTACACGGCCTTGTCTGTCATATATCCAGCCGGGCGCTTAATGTTGGCCATAATGAGGCATGGAAGGGGGATTCACATGCGAGTGATGATCATTACTGATAATGGCGGCGCTTGTAATTGGGAGACACCGTTGGCTGGCTGGTGACGAGTCATGGTCTCCGTCATGCCGAATCAGCCCGGGCACCTACACCAGTCAGTCATGTCAGTCAATTAGTGCTCGACATGGGAGAGATGGCTATTTAGACAGGGGCAACACTGCCAACACTGGACGCAAATCGGTGCAAATATGATTTTAATCGCTGATGTGTGTGTGTGTGTGTGTGTGTGTGGTCTGATCCTCATTAGAGCACCTGTGGCAAAGGACTTTGTTGCTTGAATAAGGCACACATCTGGTAAATGTCCTGGGCCAGCTTGTTTTGTTTTTTTTGAGAGAGAGAGAGACAGAGAGAGAGAGAGAGAGGGAAAGAGACAGAGAGGAGGAAAGAGAGAAGTGAAGAGAGAGAGGGAGAGAAAGAAACAGAGACAGAGACAGAGAGGAGGAAAGAGAGAGAAGCCAAGAGACTAATACAGACATCCCCTTGCCCATGTGATTTTAAAACTTTTTCTCTTTGCCTGACCTCTGGGTGTTTGGTCGCTCCCACCTCAGCTGGTGCCAGGAACAGCTGGAGGCTCGGCCAGCCGGAATTCATTTGCAAACGGATCTGATCCGATTAGCTGGGAAACCTGAGAAGGGGGGTATCATCACCGTCATCATCACCACCATCCTCATCATCATCCTCTGCTCCTCCCCCACTCCTCCATAATGGGGACATGGGAGAGATGCAGGCAACCAGATTAAGCCCCTTACACAACCAAACGGGAAAATTGGGAGCTGGCTGGCTGGCAGTGGGGGTGGGCTGTAATCTCTACAAGATGTTTTTTTGTTGGTGTTCATCTCCGAGATGGCATACACAATTAGAGCTGGGGGAATTGGGGTTCTTCCTGTTTGCTCACTTTTGTCATTTTATTTTGCCTTCACTTTTTGTTGTGTTCTGCGTGTTCCCTGTTTGTGTGTGGAGCAGGGGGGGGGCAGGGGGGGATGACTTGGGGCTGCTAAAATAGCCTTTGGTCCCCGAGCAGTGTGTTCAACCCCGACAGATAGAGGACGCCTCCCATAGACAGGTTGAGACAGAAGCGGAGCACCGGCGCTCAGATTATGAGTAATTCTGTCTGAGAGAGGGAGCGCCAGGAGGAGGTGTGTGAGCGTGTGTGTGTGTGAGTGTGTGTGACTGTGTGGGTATGTGTGTCTGTGTGTGTGTGTGTCTGTGTGTCTGTGTGTGTGCGTGTGTGTGTGTGGGTTGGTGGGGGTGTGAGGAACTGGGAGATCTCAGGACGCCTGGCACGGTGCCAAATGCTCTTTACCCCTCTGACAACCAGACGATAACTCAGTGCCACACCAGGACAACCCAATTATCATTACCACAGCCAGTGACGAGATTGCCGCGGCCGCAGATTATTGCTGCTGTCTGCTACAGCTAATATTATGTCAGTTAGAGGAATATAAGGGAGTAGATGAAGGAACACTTAATTTACGTCTCGCTTAATGTGGTTGAAATGTCACCCAAATGGCTGTGCGCTGCGCTGCGCTGTGGTGCAGAGACGGCTGTGCTCCCTGTGTGAGTCTATTATTGGAACGAGGTAAAAAAGTCACAATAATGACAAATATATTACTGTCGCTCGGATTAAGATTGTCAGGACATAGAGGAGAGCTAACGAGCACTGACAGCAGCCCTTGTGGTTTTCTTTATTTGACTCTGCGTGTGTGTGTGTGTGCGTGTGTGTGTGCGTGTGTGTGTGTGAGTGAGTGTGTGTGTGTATGTGTCTGTGTGTGTCTGTGTGTGTGTGTGTGTGCCAAGTAAAGTCAAGTCATATTTATTTATGCCTCACATTTACAAACAACATGAGTTGTTGAATAAATTGACAATAAATTAAATAAGTCTGCAGTGAATAAAAGGTTTTCAAAATAAAGGTTTTGGAATATTAAATCAAGTATATGGGTATACACAACATTTAAAATGAATAGCAGCAAAAGAAGTGGAAATTTATCTGATACATTAAATAATGAGTATGAACAATATAAATATGAATAAACCCCTGATAACAATAACACACAATTGAAACACAAACAAAGAAACCCCAACAAAACCAAATCGGAGCAAATTTGACCAAAATTCATTGTGTAACCCTAGACTGACTAAGAGCAGGACTAGAAACCTGACCCCAGATTGAGCTAAATGCGGCTAAAACACTGTGTACGTGTGTGTTTTTAAAAACCACATTGTGTGTGCGTGTGTGTGTGTGTGTGTGTGTGTGTGTGTGTGTGGTTCAAGTGACATCCGGTCGGGTCTTGCCTCACACCTTAAAGCTTATTTACTCATGAAGTGATGAGTAAACACATAACCACAGGAAAACACCCCCTTCCCGTCCCTCCCCCCGCCCGCCCCGCCCGCCTGTCCTCTCGTCTTTCGTCCTAAAGACATTGCGAGTGACAAAGAACGCCTTGATAGCCCCTCACTCGTAACGGCTGAAATTGAATTTGTGGATACTTTGATTAAACGTGACAAGGACAGATTGAGTTTGACCTCTAACAAGAGAGGAAGCGAGGAGAGTGGAGAGTGGAGGATAGAGAGAGAGGCAGGACAAGAGACAGAGAAAGAGACAGAAAGAGAGAGAAAGGGAGAGAGAGGGACACAGAGCAACAGAGAGAGAGAGAGAGAAAGAGAGAGAGAAGGAGAAGACAGCAAAGAAGAGAGAAAAACAGAGCAAGGTAAAACAGGACAGTTATACCTCAATGGAATGAAAACCTTGACTTTATGTCATGACCGACTTTTGGCTTCAGTGGATATGAACCTGTGTATATATGTGTGTGTGTGTGTGTGTTTGCCAAATGTTACACAGAAGTCATCAGATGTCTCAACTTGTGCTGGTATGGAATAGGTGTATACATACTGTATGTATACACATTTACAGTTCAACTGTTTCATTGCCAGAGAAAGAGAAAGCAGTCCCAGTGGAAAGCACAGTGGATGAAAGTGATAAAGCAGCATAGCCATGACCATTACCATGGCAATCGCACCATGACGAGCTAGTGCTACAAATATGCTCTCACTAACAACCCTCTAACATATCTCAGTAGTCTCAGTACTCGACACCAGAATAACTGACGGTTCAAAAGCTTTCTAATCTTTCAGCACCACAGGCTCAGCATTAAGACGTCACTAAAATCTCTTGGGCTGCTCCTCAGTAGCCTTGAACACTGTTGACAAGGACACACGAGGCACGCGACGGCACGCTAGCGCTTAGCGCTTAGCTCAGCGGCTATGGCTATTCCCAGATGGACAAACATTAGTATTCACTTAGCAGAGCCAATATGGATATGTATATCTCCAGTCGCGGTTTCAACATGGCTGTATCGCGAGTGATGGAACTCTCCTGCTGTGTCATCGTTAACTGGTTCCTTGAGGGGCTGGTCTTCTGAGGAGTGAGAAGAGAAAACTCCTTCCTCATCAAATTCGTGACATTTGACCTTGATTAACAGTGTGGGGCAAGACACAAAGTGAGACACTCTCTAGGTGTCTTTCCTTCTTTCTCTCTCTCTCTTTCTCTCTCTCTCTCACTCTTTCTCTCTCTCTCTCTCTCTCACACACACACACACACACACACACACACACACACACACACATACACACACTATCTCACTGCATCTTTCTCTTGTGTGTGTGTGTGTGTGTTCATATGTGTGTGCATGTTAGAAAGACATGAGCAGCATTGAGAACACAGAGAGAGTGAGAAAGAGAGAGAGTGTGTGAGAGAGAGAGAGAAGAGGAGAGGAGGACAGGAAGGGAGACCTTTCTAATAAAGGGCGAGGAAAGCCCCGGCAGTTGGGCCCCAGCCTCCTCCTCCTCCTCCTCCTCCTCCTCCTCCTCGTGCTCGTGCTCGCCGAATGAAAAACGCCCTTGGCTGCTCAGCGGAGCGGCGCCTATAATTACACTGCACTCCCTTATCAAGATGAGGCGACGCGGCGCGGCACGCCGACTGCCTGAGGCCCCAGCGCAGCGCTCCGCACTAGCACACAGCACACAGCACACAGCACACATGCAGCAGCAGCACACAGCAGCATCCAGCGGCCACGGCAACCGCTTATAGCCACGCCAACCACGGCAGGAGTACCGCACCACACCAGCATCAGCCTTAGCCTGCGCCAGATGTGATGTGATGTGATGTGCCGGATTTCGTAGGGGGAGTGTGATGGTTACAGTGTGTGTGAATTTAGAAAAATGTGTGTATGTGTGAGAGAGAGAGACAGAGAAAGTGGGAGGGAGAGAAAGAGAAACAGACAGAGAGAGAACTAAAATGATACTGTTATTGAGAGAGAGAGAGAGACAGAGAGAGACAGAGAGACAGACAGAGAGAGAAAGAGAGATAGAAAGAGAGAGAGAGAGAGAGAACTGAATGATGATATTGTTGTTGCAAAGGTAAGGGGACATTGTAAATCGACACAGGAATAGGGTATTGTTAGCTTCAGAGGGAGACAGTGTTCACAAAAAAGAACACACACACACACACACACACACACACATACACATATGCAGGATCAGAGTTATGACACACAACTACTTCTTTATCTGGGGAACAAAAGCTAACCCTCTTTGTTTCTCCGTCTGTCTCAATGAGAGACACTCTTTTGGTGCTGAAAAACCCATTATCTTCAAATATGTCCGACCCGTCCAACCCAATTACTTTCGACGCAGAGCTGAAAGAGTATACCTGGCATCGGACTCGGATGTTGTTCCTTCAAGGACAAGGGTGGATATTTCCAGAACCCGCTGCCAAATTTGCTATTTACACTTCTGGAAAAGGTTCTCATTGGCATGCAGGAAGGGTTCTCCTACGGAAAGCGAAGTTAAACAACCTTTTTGAAAGGTTGTGGCGCAGAGAGAGAGAGAGAGAGGGAGAGAGAGAGAGAGGGAGTGAGGGATGACAGATGAGCAGGTGACGAACAGATCAGGGCTTTTTGCAGAAGAGAAGAGAGAGAGAGGGGAAAAAAACATCACACTGTTATCTTTCCCGAGGCTCTCAAGTCTGTGTGGGATTACAGACACCACTGTGGCAACACAAGAGCAAGGGCACAGCGTTTCCTTAAAAACTAAAGGAGCTCTCACTCATGAAAGAAAATACAAGAAATAGTCTTTTAAAAATGAAATGGAATAATAGAGGGTGGCAACGGAGAGTGATCATAAGAGAGGCTCTCTCATAATGAAAGTACAGGAACAAAAAAGAAACAAGTCAACCGGGAAAAGCTAATCAAACCAAATCTCTGTCCCTCTGTAGTGTGTACTGTAGCAGGAGAAGCTTGCTCAGACTCAAAGTGCCCTCCTCCCAGTTGTTTATTTTTTTTTAGTTTAAGGTTTTGA
>CM059272.1:27276834-27284334 GCA_030347295.1 Setipinna tenuifilis
TGCATGTGTGGTATGTATATGTGTGTGTGTGTGTGTGTCTGCATATGGCATGCGTATGTGTGATACCTGTGTGTGTTTGTGTATGTGTTACACAAGTTATTAGTGTGTGTGTGTGTGTGTTTTTGCATGTGTGTGTGTCTGCATGTGGTATGCGTGTGTGTGGTACCTGTGTGTGTTTGTGTATGAGTTACTCAAGTTATTAGTGTGTATGTGTGTGTACACATCTGTTTTAGTGCTGTATGGCCGGTGTTGGTGGAGGTGGTGGTTCACCATAAGTGAATCATCAGTCTCGGCGAAGAGCTCGACAGGCGGCGGAGTTTGTGATTAGCCTCCGCGTCCGGCCTGAGCTGTCTATCGAGCGCCCGCGTAAAACACGCCTTGCTTTATGCCCCCACCCCACCCCCACTTCACCCCCCTCGGTCCATCCCTCCCTCTCTCCCTCCGCCTTGTACAGAGCCATCTCCCCTAATGAAATGATGGTGTCAACCCTCCTCCCCCCTTCCACCCCCCATGCCCTCATTCCCTCCCTCCCTCTCTCTCTCTCTCTCACACCTCACTCCCCACTCTTCCAGCACACTCCCCCCACCTACCCCCCTACCCCACCCCACCCCACCCCACCTCGTATAACTGTAGAACTGTGTAACTCGTTTCGGCTCCGTCCCCGTTTGCCCCCCCAACCGCCAACCCCCAACCCCCGAACTCCTTCCTCCTTCCTCCTTCCCGCTCACCCCGCAGCCATGTAATGACTTGCTTTCCTGCCCTGATTGGGTGATGTATGGTGTTATTGGCCCGTATGAAAGCGCACATAACTCAGCCGGTATTAGATGGAGAGCAGAGAGAGCCAGAGCCAGAGCCAGAGCCAGAGATGGAGCCAGCCAGTGGCGCTGTGTGTGTGTGAGGCCGAGTTGACGTGAATATGGGAGACGGGTGGGGTGGGGGTAGGGGTAGGTGTGTGTGTGTGTAGGTGGAGGGGGGGTTTAAAACGCTGGAGGAGGAAGGGGGAAGGGGGGGGGGGGGAGAAGGAGAGTCCTTAAATCAAGCAGCTGTAGCCACCCATGTTCCTTGCTGCCGGGTTGTTCATTTTCTCTCTGGACTGATCGCTCAAGTCACAGACGGCTCACATAATGGCCACTCGCACAAAGCACATGCATGCAAGGTAACAAGATGTGGCTGTGTGAAATGCACTTGCAACACGCACACACACACACATACTCATGCACAGACGCACACACACACACACACACACAGACACACGCACACACACACACACACACACACACACACACACACACACTCAAGCACACATGTACACACTGTATACACACACAACACACACACACACACACGCAAGCACTGTGATCTTCAACCCCATTGTGTCTGTAGCTGCTTTATCAGGAAGTGCGGGGGTGGGATCAATACGGCTCTCTCCGGGTCCTGGGAAAAGTTCAGCAGGTTCTGCAGAGCGCTGCAGTGTGAGTGATGGTGTGACTCAGGACAGACAGGGTCTCCCTTCGGACTCACACAAAAGACACACACACACACGTACACACACACACACACACACACACACACACACACACACACACACACACACACACACACACAAGGACACATGCATACACACACACACATACACACACACATGCACACACACACAGATACACAGGCACACATGCACACAAAGGACACATGCATACGCACACACAGGCACACATCCACACCTACAAACTAAAGGAGGCACATAGTAACATGCACTCATGTGCACATATAGACACACACAGACACACAGACAGACAAACACACACACACACACACACACACACACACAACAGCAAACCTATATGCTATATACACACTTACATATATAACACAAACACACAAATATGGAAACACAACTTCTTATGCATTTCAGCCCCATTTCATAGTTGCGTACTACATACCATACAGTCACACACACTAAGGGCTAGATGTGAAGACACAAACACACACATACACGCACGCACACACACACACACACACACACGTCGGGGTGTGGCATTTGATGCTGTCATGCTGTCATGTTACAATGCACAACCTTGATGACAGAGAGAGGAATATTGGAGAAGAAATGACAGAGGGCATGATAGAGAGAAAGCTTAAAAAAGAAGAATAGAAATAAATAGATAAATAAAGACAGAGAGAGAGAGAAGGGGGTGGAGAGGGAGAGGGGGAGAGACAGAGAGAGAGAGAGAGAGAGACAGACAGAGACAGAGAGAGAGACAGATAAGAGGGAGAGAGAAAGAGAGAGAAAGAAAGAAAGAGAGAAATAGAGAAATGGAGAGGGAGAGAGAGAGGCGAAAGAGTGGGTTTCTTGATTTAGAAGCAGCAGGACTTGTGTGGAGGGCTTCAAGCGAAACGGATCATTTATCCTGCCGCAGAGGCAGGGAAGGGGGTAGCAAAGTGTGTGTATATATAAGTGTGTGTGTGTGTGTGTGTGTGTGTTTGTGTGCCTGTGTGTGTGTCTGTGTTTAACTGCCTTTCTGAAATGAACACAAAGTAGGCCGGAGGGACCGTGCTCATGAAACATTCAGCCTCTGTTCTCCACCCCTGTGCCGCTCCGTCTCAAATAAACGTGTGATCCCGCTGCATCATTCATGGGGCGGGAGGCGGGAGGCAGCAGGCAGACGCACTCGCCACGCGGGCCGCTTAGGCCGCCACTGACCCGAAACATACCTAAAAATACCCCACCCAGGGTCAGAACGACCGACCGCCCGCCCGACCGCCCCACCGACCGACCGACAGTGAGCCAGGATGACAAAGCCAAAGGGATGCAAAGACATTCAGTGGGTGGTGTCATGTGATGGGAGACGAGGTTTCTTGCCCACCAGGAGGGTTGGGTAACACTATATGTGGATGGTTTGGTTCAACCACTCAGAGACAGAGAGAAGAATTTGAGATTCAAGGAGTCTTTATTGTCAAAATCTAATATATGAGGGACATACAGAGATTTTGAAATACTGTTCTCTTTCTTTTAGTATGTGATGCCTTGCAGATGTAGCCTGGGCCCGCCTATACTGCTTGTGACAGTCTGGCCAACCTGCCTGTTCTCTGGCTGTTCCTTTGCCTGAAAACAGCCACCAATGAAAAACAAAGGCTATGCATTTAATTATTGGAATCAGTGGTCTGATTGGTTGTAGCTCTGTCCAGTAGTGCACAGGGGCATTTGAAAGACGCCCGTTGATCCCACCTCTGAGAACTTCCTGTCTGGAAGGTTTGTCAGACCAAGGCCTATCTACAGCCAGGCTACTGCAGACAGACATTACAGATGGTTTGTTGTAATTCAGATTCAAGATGTTTATTGTTTACTAACTCATCACTTTAAATTTAACCCAACTTAACAAGACACAAAGTTTCAACAGATGGATGATGAATAGTCTTAGCATCTGTGAACAGTTTATAGAACCATCTATAGGACCACACAAATAAAGTGTAACTGAAAATATATATTTTTAAATAAATACAACAAAAAAATGATTATGCTATATTGCACATAGTAAGTGAAATATGGCAACCTGCAACAGAAATTAGTGCATTGGTTTTTGCAAACTGTGACATTTGTTTACGTTCAGCATGAAGTGTGGTTAGGTGAATAGTTCATGTGTATGCTGGCATTTAGCTTAGTTTTTTATTTTCATCTGAGCTAATGTGGGTTAAGTAATGAGTGCATGTCATAGTAAGAGGCTTGGATACAGTTGCCACAAACGATCATGTCAAAATTTGCTTCTGTGCCTGGCAGCAGTCTCTGACTATATTGTAAGAGTCAGTTTTCCCCGAGAATCCTCGAGACATGTCACTTGGCTTTTCCATTTGTGTCGTTCTTGGCTTTTAAAAGTTCCTGGAGTTCCACAGATTCTCCTCGTGCGCATGACAATGAGTCTTGAAATGCACAAACAACATTTGACATCATGACACGTGTCCTTGTCTCAGTTTTTTTTTTTATGAATGCAATGGATTTATTATGAAACTCGAAGTGGAAAACTGTCTAATGCAATTTTAATGTAGTATCTTCAGAGTGAAGTGTAGAGCTAAGATTAGCATACCCAGGGAATTGAGTTCAAAATGGCGTCAGAGGGAAAGTGTTTGCATGGCGGAGTAATGTTAGGCAATTAACCTTGGCTTGAGTCAATTAGAAAGAAATTGATGTTACAAAGGAATTCGGCAAATAGTTTTGCTCAATGAAGCAGGCAATGACTTTGCAGCATTGTATTTTGAAGGAAGTCGATTTGTCCGTGAATTGTGAGGTGTTTTAAAGCACTAATGAAACCGGCAAACCATTACACAATGATAAGATATAACTGGCCTGCCGGATATATGTGACATCTGGAGGACACAGCCTTGTACTCCAGATCCATGCCTACTGATCACATGATTGATGTACTGTTATGGGCGTAAATATATTATTGGACTTTTATTGAACTAACACACGAGGCATGCATATTTCAAATGCATCGCATACATCAAAAGCCCTTTTAAAGGAAAGTGCTGATTGAATTGAGCTGCTTAAACATTTTAATTCTCCATTGTATGCTGGGCTATGGGAAAAGGTTGGACTTTATCTAGTAATAACCCAACAACATTTTGATTAGTATGACACATTTTGTAAATGTCTTTAAATGTTTTCAGAACAAATTAAAACTGTTCGTTTTACTTCTTTTTATTAAAAAAGAGAGTATAAAAAAAGGCATAAGCTTATTTACATTGCTTTTTTTGTTTTTCGTTAACGAATTTTAACTCATAATTACAATGTAGTGGTACATTTGGTCTTGGCTAGACACATCTCTTGTAAAAATATGACACTTCAGTGGCTGCTGGGTTGACTGGCAGAGTGTAGTGTGTGTGTGTGTGTGTGTGTGTGTGTGTGTGTGTGTGTGTGTGTGTGAGTGTAGTGGGCTATGGTGAGTCATGCCTCCTACAGACACATTAGCGACTAGTGACAAATACAAAGTGTCTGGTTGCCAGTGAGTGGGCTTTTGACAGCAGCGAGTGATATGTAGCCAGGTAGGCGGGCCCAGAATAGACAAAAAGTTTATTCTATGCCACCTTTGAGTGACGCGGCACAGCATCAGCCATTCTGAGTGATGGCTCTACTCTGGTGACTGGCCCTGGCCCTGCTATTATGTCTGTTATTTCACTTAACTCAAAGAAAAAAAATCATTCAAGATGGCAGAATATGCTACAGACAGAACAGAGTTCTGAATAAATGTTGTGTTTGAACTTTTTTATGTTTCGGCAAAGTTAGCAAGAAATTATATGTTTTGGCGTATAAACACTTGTTTTCCTTATCAGCTACTACATCTGCCTTACGTAGACATTAGCAAGAAAGCAAGCCAAAACCAAGCAACTGTGGGCTAGTCACGCCTAGGAAAGCTTATTCAGGCAAGCATCACCTGCTATTTGACAGTAGCTACATTTGTAGCTACATTTGTAGCTAATGTCTGTAGGGTTAGCTATATGCTACTGCTGCTGATCTAGCAGACAGGAGATGTTTCAAACATGTGCGCATGAGGAATGAAACCCTGTAAATGAATTGTGGCACCTTTTCTGATGCAGATTATTTTTCTATTTGTTGAGTAACCTCAACTGCCAGTGGAGAAGACTTGTATGATTCCCCTGAAATTGGTCCTCCTTTCAATACCTTAAGCCAAAGCTGAAGCTGTAGAAAATGTTTTTATAAGAACATTGCCAACCATGAAAACATCATTAAAAATGTCAAATTGTAGCTGTGTGGTTTTTAAAAAAAATCTTTTAGACTGCAATGTGTCCAGAAGGAATAGTCATGAGACCAAGGTAATTTTCAAACCATAATTTCAGCAAAAACAGAGCTGGTAAAATCCAGTTTGGCAGCAACCAGCTTGTCAGAGGTCATACCTGGTTGGCTTGAAATGGTCAGTAACATGCGGATTTTAAATTGTAAGTAATGATAGATTTCCCTTGTGCTGTCACCCTTAATAGCCCATAAATAGCTGACAGAGCATCAGAAGAACAAGGTCGACACATGCTATTATAGAAAAACAAAAAAAGAAAAACTTCATGAAGTCATGAAGGTCTCCTTCACAACATCCATACACCTGTCAATAGCTAAGGTCAGTGACATTTGACATTCAGTCAGTCAGAGACATTTACTGTGAAAAAAGGCACAATCATCATGCCAGACATAGCCCAGATACACCGATATGCAATGTGAAATACTGTATTTATTTAGTTTTTTTTTCCTTTAGAAAAATATCTGTCCCCACACCACATATCTGTCCTGCCACTGAACAATCTCAGAAACATATTACTCCTACTAACCTACTTGCCACGTAGGCTAGTTCTGACTACTGACTTTTGACTACTGTTTATTCTTCAAGGGGACCTCAGAAGCATTTCTTGGTTTTAGTATTTCATGTAGCTTGTAGGACATAGACACTATGCAAACATAAAGGTCCAGTTAACATAGCTCCCTGAGCTCCACTGAACTGCCTTTGTGTAAGAAATGCACTATACAAATAAACTTGACTTGACCTGACTAGTGAGCTGCTACTGCCAATGCCTCAATTGTCTTGAACATACTATACTTCAGATTAGCAAACATCTTAAAATGCACTGTTATTAATTCCCAACTGTGGGGATGGCTCAGATGGGTAGCTGTTAGTGTTCGCTTGTGCTAAATGGGGAAACACCAGTTTTCAAAACAACTTGAAACTGTTTGTTTTACGTCTTTTTATTAAACAATTTTTTACCTTTATTAAGCTCACCATGTGTAGAGGCAGTATAGACCCAAAAAGCCATTCAAAAGCCATAAAAAGTGTTATTATTTTCATAATATAGAACCTTTAAATAATCCTGAAGTAGGTGCCAGAGGCATCAACTGTATTCCACAGAAGCTACTTATCTCAATTAACTAGACATGCCTCATTGGATTTGTGCCTAATTCTTCATTCCATTACAAGGTCATGTTAACTGCAGTCTTGAAACAACAGGGATTTTTTGTACCATAAAATATTAGCACAAAGGTGTTTGTTAAAACCTTCCTGCAACAAACACAATGTCACCAGTTTTCTAGTGTTTGCTGTCTAATGTCCATATTTGTCCAAATATTATATTTGAGTAGAAATTTGAGGAAAAAAGGACAAAACTCTCTGATATCAGCTTTTTAACTCTATTGTTTTGGTTCTTTTAGTTCCCTATCACAATAAATTAAATATCTTTTGAGTGGACAAATTTGTGGATGTTATCATGGCCTCTGTCTCTGACATAGGTGAACATTTTTCACTGGTTTTCAGGTATTTTATCGACCAAAGAACATAATTGACAGACAGATCGACTATGGGAATCACTGTTTGTTGTAGCCCTACTGCCTGCATGATAAGTCAGAGACAGACTGGTCGAGGTGACCCAATGGCAATGCACTTCAGACTGATGTTGAGTTGTACAGTGGGAGAAAGCGAATGTTTTTTTTTATTATCTAAATATGTTAAT
>CM059272.1:27289334-27299334 GCA_030347295.1 Setipinna tenuifilis
GAGAGGTACCACCTGGTAACACGGGAGTTGGTGTCCCGCATCTTCTCCAGCCACTGGAGTGCTCGGTGGTCCGTCTCCAGCTTGAAAGGCCTGCCCAGGAGATAGTAACGGAGGGAGTCAAGGGCCCATTTGATGGCTAAGGCCTCCAACTCGACCGCAGCATACCGCCTCTCTCGGTCAAACAGCTTCCGGCTGATGAACGCCACCGGTCTGCGCTGTCCGTCCACCTCCTGCAGCAGGACTGCACCCAGGCCCACTCCAGATGCATCAGTCTGGACTATGAACGGCTTGCTGAAGTCCGGGCTCAACAAAACAGAGTCACTGCAGACTGCCCCCTTCAGGTCCTGGAAAGCCGCCTCACACTGCTCCGTCCAGACCACTCGGTTCGGCGCTGCAGCTCGGGTGAGCTCAGTAAGGGGAGAGGAACGTTCAGAGAGGTTAGGAATAAATCTTCGGTACCATCCAACCAAACCCAAAAAAGCTCTCACCTTTCTTTTTGTAGTTGGCGGCGTACAGCTCTGGATGGCATCGACCTTCTCCACCTGCGGGCGTATGACCCCACCTCCGATGATGTAGCCCAGGTAGTGGACCTCCTGCTTCGCTAGGGCACACTTGCCGGGGTTGATGGTGAGGCCTGCTTCCCGGATGCGGCCCAATACCTCTGTGAGGTGACTGCAATGTTCCTCCCAGGTGTTGCTCCAGATGCAGACATCATCTAAATAGGCAGCTGCAAACTGATTGGCTCCTCTCAAAACTCTGTCCATGAGCCTTTGAAATGTGGCCGGGGCTCCCTGCAGACCAAAAGGCATCATGTTGAAGTGGTACATTCCAAACGGGGTACGAAACGCTGTGATGTCCTTTGCTCGTGCACTCAATGGCACCTGCCAATACCCTCTGGACAGATCAATGGTGGTGATGTACCTTGCCTTCCCCAGGCGTTCTACCAGGTCATCTATCCGGGGCATTGGGTAAGGGTCCACCTTGCTCAACGCGTTGACCTGCCGAAAGTCAATGCAGAACCTGATGCTGCCATCCTTCTTTGGAACAAGTACTACCGGGCTGCACCAGTCACTGCACGACGGCTCAACGATGCCAAGTGACAGCATCACATCCAGCTCCTCCTTCAGTGCTGGAAGCAGGCGTTCTGGCACCCGATAGCTCCTCCTCTGGGGGACTGAGTCAGGCTTCAAGATGATGTCATGTGCCACAAGTGTTGTTCGTCCTGGCCTCTCCTGAAATAAGTCTGGATCCAGCAGCGCCCTCATCTGGTCCTGCTGATGGTCCTCCAGATGCGACAGGTCCACTGTTCCAGTATTTGGCTCCACAGGAAAGAACTGCTCATCAGGCTCCTCCTCTTCAACCACAGCCCGGACAAACAGCTGTGTCTCCACCTGGTCTCGCTCGTGGTACTCCTTCAGGAGGTTCACGTGGAAGACCTGTTTCTTTTTGCCTCGTTCAGGCATAGAGACCTCATATGTGACATCTCCCACCTTCCTGATGATGTCATATGGCCCATGCCACTTAGCCAACAGCTTGCTCTCGTCAGTGGGCAGTAGCAACAGCACCTTCTGTCCCGGCTCAAAGGTTCTCCCTCTGGCTTTCTGGTCGTACCAGGTTTTTTGTTTCTTCTGCGCCAGCTCCATGTTTTGATGCGCTAGCTCAGACATCTCCTCCAGCCTCTGCCTCATCTGCAATACATATGCTGCCACGCTCTGCTGCTCCACTTTTGGCTCCTCCCACATCTCCTTCAGAAGGTCCAATGGCCCCCTCACTTGCCGACCATACAAAAGTTCGAATGGGGAAAAACCAGTGGAGGCCTGTGGAACTTCTCTGTACGCAAATAACAGATATGGCAGCCATTCATCCCAGTCAGTCCCCGTCTGGGACACAAAGCGGCGTAGCATGGTCTTCAGCGTGCGGTTGAAACGCTCCACCAAACCATCTGTCTGGGGGTGATAAGGCGTGGTCTTGATGGCTTTAACCCCTAACAGACTATAGACCTGTTTGAGGAGTACTGACAGGAAGTTGGTACCCTGGTCCGTGACTATCTCCCTTGGCACCCCCACCCGAGTAAACAGCTGTACTAAGCAGTTGGCCACCTGCCTAGCCTTAATGCTCTTCAGGGGAAATGCCTCAGGATATCTGGTGGCATAATCACAAATAACTAGGATGTACCGGTTACCCCTCTTGCTCCTCTCTAGAGGCCCCACAATGTCCATGCCAATGCGTGTGAATGGTATGTCAATGATTGGGAGTGGATGTAATGGTGCTCGTGGAACTGCCTTGCATGCGGTGAGCTGACACTCTGGGCATGTGCGCACAAAATCAGCTATGTCTGTATACATATTGGGCCAACTGAAACGGCTACCTACTCTAGCCAGAGTCTTGTATTTTCCCAGATGGCCTGACCAGGGGATGGAGTGGGCTAACGTCATTACTTTATGCCTCAATTGCTTTGGCACAACTAATGTCTCCTGCTGTCCTTTTACCTGGTACAATATACCCTTTTTCAACACGTACTGGTCGTCTTTCAACAGACTACCCGGTTTACCACACTCAGCTACTCGGTTAAACCATGGCTCTAAGGTTTCATCCTGTCTCTGTATCTCAGCAATGTTTGTGGGTATGGCTAACTCTGAATGCAACTCAGGATATGGCCATACCTCTGGCTCTGCCTGTTCAATCATGTTAGTTACCTTTTGCCTACGCTTCTGCTGTCGTGACAGATGCGGTCTCTCTGGCTTACGGCTTGCCACGTCCAGCTCTGCATCTGCAAAAGGCATCTCTTTAGCACTCTGTGCCCTCGTAACAGCATTGCAGTGCTCTACCTTGGGAATGAGGTCCCATAGGATGGGGAGATCATGACCCAAAACTACTTTATATGGTAGCTTAGCAGCTATGGCTACGGGCATGAAAAATGTCTGGCCACTAACAGTCAGGAACACCTCAGCTGTGCGGTAACTCTTCACATCTCCATGCACACAACACACCTTTACTGCTGGCTGTCCACTAGCCTGCTCTTCAGGGACAAGGCTTTCCAGTACCAAGGTCTGTGTACTACCTGTGTCCACTAGGGCCATTGCTGACTCGCCATTCACCAGCACCTGGACCAGCTGTTCTGCTTTTAGTGAGTGTTGGATGCATGGTGTGTGTGGTCTAGGTGTATAGCAGACTGTGGTGTTGTGCGTGCTCCTAGCCTGACAGTTAGGCTTTGTGTGACCCAGTTTCCCACAATATGTGCACCTGACCTCCTGCCTGTGTCTATCTGGGTAGCGGTTAAAGCTAGGTCTTTGATGGTACTGACCACGACTCTCACCACCCCCATCAGACTTACGTGCAGTCCATCTGTTGGCGCTTGGCCCCCTGGTTCCCTGCCGAGCTGCCTGGAAAACATCTGCCAGCCTGGCTGCTTCCTCAGCAGACTTAGGGTCATGTTCCCGTATCCACACTGCCATGTCTGGGTTCAGCATGTCCATGAACTGCTCAAGAACCATGAGCTCACAAATGTCTTCCAGCGAGTGCTCCTCAGGCCTCACCCATTTCATGAACAGCTCTTTCAGCCGCACATACAACTCTTTGGGGGTCTCATCCGGCATGATGACAGCAGAACGGAATCTCATACGGTAGGTATCAGCGTTGATGTTAAATTTTTTCAGGATGGCCTCCTTTACCTTGCCGTAGTCCTCCGTCTCACGCCTGTCCATTGCTACAAAAGCACTCCGTGCCTTCCCAGTCAGCAATGGCACCAGCCTGATGGCCCATGTAGAGTCTGACCATCTGCAGGTAGTTGCAACACGCTCAAAGGTGGCCAGAAAGTGTTCGATGTCGTCCTCTTTGGTGAGTGGATGGAGCTTGGGCTCCTTGAAGGTCAGCTGGGGTTGTGCCTCCACTGCTGCTGGAGGTTGGGGTGTTGTGGATCTGGAACCCTCACTGCCCTCTCGAAGCTCCTCCACGTGGCCTTGAAGCAGGTTGAACTGGTGCACCACGTTCTTCCATCGCTGGTCCTGTGACTGCGCCATTCTCTCCCATTTCTCATCACGGGATGCTTGAGCTTGCAACAAGGTCTTCACCAGGTTGGTCAACTCCGACACAGCTCCCTCTGCTGGAGCTGGAGACTCTGCTGGTGTTGTAGTCTCATCCCCCTGCTCATGGGGTTGGGCCTCAGCCTCCCTACCAGTCCTGGTCTTGGGTGGCATCTTCTCCACTGCCCTCTCTGGAAGCGTTTTCAAGTACTTCGGACACCAAATGTCGCGAGTACTTCTGACAGCAAATGTCACGAGTACTTCTGACACCAAATGTTGCCGGGCTAACCTCACGGCCTAGAAGGCAGGACAGGGAGTCAATGCTTCAAGCCAGTAATGGTGTTTTTATTCTCTGTTCAGTCAGGAGAATTGTCGTCCAGAGAAAAATACAAAAAGAAAAAAACTCCAAACGAAATAATCAAAATTAAACTATTCAAACTAAATAAAGACTTTTCAAAAGATAGCAAATTAAATTCAATAATGGAAATAACTACACAACTTTGTGATCTTACGCTCTGGTTATTACAAGTGCTCAGTCGCTCACCTCAACCAATTCTGACTGCATGGGGCTTTCCCCTGGGTTTTCTAGCCCACGGGTAAAACCATCACATGTGCAAATCAATCAAGGTTAAAACGCTAAAAACCAGTACAAAAATATATATAAATACTATATATAATAAATAGTCTGGTTTAAAAATACATACACCACATACATCACAAACAGTTATAAAATACACGGACACACAAACACCCCTTTTTCCCCACACACTGGTGCAACATGCAAACTATAATTGACCCTCGGGAGTTACCGTCGGGTCTTTTGGTCGGAGTCAGGAAGTTCACGAACACCTCCAAGGTAAGCCATGCTGTTTAGCTCACTTGTCCGGTTTGTTTGCTATTGTTTGCCAAATGAAAGTGTTAGCCATGTCCAAAGTTCTTAGCTCAGTTGGCAACTCCTGACGGTAAGAACAGTTTATTGAAACGCTGTGTATTTGTTGTGTTGCAGATGCCGTCCTCCCGTGACTGCCAGCTGCATGCTCACGTTCGGGGTTAAAAAAAATAAAAGGCTGTGTTTTAAAATGTGTGTCGTGTGGTATTTCAAACAGTGAAATGTGGTGTTAAACGGTAACGGGCTACCGCACCGTTACACAGGCACTGTATATATATATATATATAACATCTGTAATGCACAGCAATGTCAGATTGTGCATAACCCTTATTTTGAACTGTGCTGTATGTCTTCCTATTATACGTACTGTACAGCGTACCGTAGACGCTGAGTTGCATTTACAGCAATGCACAGAGCTCAGTGCTGAGGTTGGAATGGAATCTGCCAAATGACAAACACACAGCACACAATACACCGAGAGGATAGAGGGACAAAGGAAAAGAGAAGAGGCCAGAATGTGACTGATAAACAGATGCATGGCTGCCAAAGATTATTGATGAATAGACTGATGAGAATGGATGGATGGATGGATGGATGGATGGATGGATGGATGGATGGGTGGATGGATAGATGGGTGGGTGGATGGACAAATGGATGGATGAATGGGTGGATGAATGGGTGGATTGATGGGGAGAAGAACAGATGGATGAATAGATATGAGTGGCAAAGGAACATTGCTAAAAACAATAAACAAAAGAAAAGATAACAGACAACAGTTTACTTGTACCATTTTTATGGTATTACACAGAAAGTCCAACCACAATGCAACATGCAATACAAGCCAGCTTATAACCAAATGCATTTAGTACCCCTTTGAGTATTGCACCAGGCTGTTGTAAAGAACAAATCTTGAGGCAGAGGAGGGTAAAGAGAGCAGTTGAGAGGGGCACAAGAATAGAGACAGATGAGTAACGGCACCAACACAGTCATCAAAGAACCTCAAACGACATGTTCAAAGCCAGAGGAGACTCAATGCTTGCATGTGTAAATGTACATGTCTTCTTTTTTTTGAGCAATATTACATTGAGTGCCTTTGTAGTGTGACTAAGGCCAATGCTGAGCAGCACTTACACAGCTTCACACTCGTCATGTTGCATTAGTATTACACATGTACAGTAATTACTTCAGTACAAGAGAAGACTGTAGATGCGGCCCCCCTTTTCAGAGTCTCTCTGAAGGAGCCCGGGGTGAACACTATGCTGAGACGATTCACGGCAAATTCACTGTACTTGCGTGGAGCTTATTGTAGAAGCCAATGTGCTCCACTCACCATACAAGAGAAAAAGTCAGCAAAGAACAAACAGAGGACAGAGGAGCTTACTAGATTTTCCTGCCTCTGTCTCTCCGACTCTGCTTTCTTCCTCCATGTCTCATGTTCCCTCCGTCTCCTGTCATCTCCATCTTTTTTTTTTTTTTTAGTCACTCCCCCCACCCCTCCACCCCTCCACCCCGACTTCTTCCTGTTCACTTCCTGTCACGATTCCATTTCATGTGGCTGTCATTTACTTCTGCGCATTCTCGCTTTGGTGTTGTGTCTCTCCGTTGTCTCTCTTCTCTCTTTTTTTCTTTCTATCTCTTTCTTTTCCTCTTTGCTCACGTTCGTTCTCTTTTCTCCCCCTTCCTCTGCCTCACTGTCTCTCACTCTCTTCTTCTTCTCACACCTCTTCATCTTCCTGTCATCTCCCTGTCCTTATTCTCCTATCCTCCTGGGATGGGGTCCTGCTTTCTGTACGGCGGGGATGACGAGTTTGACAGGTGCCGAGTGTGAATGAAAATTGAAGCGGCGTGGTGATTACAGAGCCTCTCACTCTCACTCTCTGCATGTGCATCAGCATCCCTATAGTCATGACAACCCCCACCACCCCCCATCCCCCCTCCTCTGGTCTCCTGGGGCCCCTGAGTGGAGCGGCCCCTGTCAGCTGAGAGTGATGGTGTGAGGGCCGCAACTGGGTCGGACCCCGGGATATCCTCCCCTCCCCTTCCCTCCCCTCCCCTCTGTGGCTGACTGGTGTTTGACAAGAGTGCGTGCGTGAAGAGAAAGGCTGACTGTGTGTCTCCTGTCATCTCTTTCCCTCTTTCTCTCTCTCTCTCTTTCACACACTCTTTCGGTGTCTCACTCTCTTTTCCTGTCTTTCTGCCTGGCAGCACAGTTCAACTTGATTCCTGTGGGCCTTCGGATAGTGGCGATCCAAGGGGCGAAGACCGGGCTCTACCTGGGCATGAACAGTGAGGGGTACCTCTACACGTCGGTGAGTCAGTCACACACACTGTGGTCATCTAATACACAAAGCGATGATGGCCATAACAACAAAGGCTATGATGAAGATGATAGTCATAAATAATTAGGATGACTATGATGAAGATGGTGGTCATAGCAATGACTATGATGCAGGTGCTGGTCACAATGATACTGGGTATGAGGATGAGGATGAGGGTATAAGACAATGAGGATGAGGATGAGGGTATGGGACCATGATATGATATGTTGGCTGTCCTGGTCATGACAAACAACATGTTACAGTTTACTACAATTCTACTTCATCTCCATGTTACTGTCATGCCAATGGAGATAATCTGGTAGAGGACGATATCATTTCTGTGTCCTATTGTATGTGTGGGTACATGCCCAGTAATAATGACGAAGGGGTAACACTTTAGTTGAAGGTGTGTACATAAGGGTGACACGAGCCCTTTATAAATATTATATGATACATATTAACATTCATGACACTTTGTTCATGTTTGTTTTTCATTACGCATCATTCAGTTTTTGCAATGTCTGCATCCCAACAAATATCAACTTAACATTACAAAAAACAAATGACACTTCATGGCAATAGTCAGAAACATGAATAAAGTGTCATTAATGTTTATGATATGTGTTATATAGTGTTTGTAACATACTCATGTCACTGTTATGTGCATACCTTCACATAAAGTCTTACCAACGATGGTTATAAAGATAATGACCTTGTTAGGACAATGACGATGAGGATGATGATGATGATGATGATGATGATGAATGTGAAGTCAAGTTCACTATTTCAGATTTTTCTTGGCTGCTGCAGGACTTAACTGTGAAATGAGGCCCTGATGTACACCTTTGTAACAATAGCCATTGTTCGAGCGTTCGTGCAAACTGAGACAAATGTAGCCCAACCATAATTTTAACAACAGAACTGATGACGAAGACAATGGAGATGGATGTTGCTGGTGATGGCTTCTGGTACCCACAGTATAGCTCCAGGCCCATAGGCCCATAGTCCACTTTTTGCCTCTCCAGCAAAACGAGACATCCAGCTGGATGATTCCCCCTGGGTGAGGCAGCCATTATTAGGGTCATTGTGAGGGATAAAGTTTTGGGAATCCCACAGAGTTCTTCTGTTGGTGCTGTTGCCGAGTGATTGCCGTTTTCGAGGGGGCATGGGAGTTCTGCTAAGCTGCTTTGGTGATAATGCCCTTTGTGAACAAGCGCTGCACAAACGCGACCAACTTGAATAGATCTGGATAGAGAGGGGTCATCCGTGGTCTCACAGGGAGTGCGGCTCACTCTTTGTGGCTGTGTATGTTGTGTCTGGTGTGTACTTTGTACTGTGTGTACTTCTTGTGCCTACACATGTTTGAATGTTAAATAACAGAAGTGTGTTTTTGTGATGATATGTATGTTTTCCCTAGTGTGTGTGTATTCATGCTGATGTGAATGGGCATAAATGAACCCATATACATGTACATATATTTCTGTACAGGCATTCATTTCTTAGAATGTATATATATGTTTGTGTGTGTGTGTGTGTGTGTGTGTGTGTGTGTGTGTGTGTGTGTGTGTGTGTGTGTGTGTGTGTGTCATGCTGTGTTTTCCTCTGTGTGTGGATGTCAGTTGACGTCCATGTTCCTATCACTTAAAGCAGTTAGTAAGCTATTAGTTGAGTTTACTCATCTTCATTTCAAGTGCCATCCACACTTTACAGTTTATAAGTTTACAGTACACCTCCTCCATGCGACATTAACACTAAATCCCCATGTCCATGTTATTAAGAGCAATGAGCTCAGATGCACAGCACATGCAACTCCTGCATCTGGATAGGAACTAATCTGCGTGGATCTGGAACATTCCTGCTGGAACCCAGAGAGCACCAGCGGAGGAAGTGCTTCCTGGTAGCCCACTCCCCTGCATGCCTTGCTGGCTGCACACCTGCTGCCTTTCACCTGGGCTCCGGCGTAGCTTTCCATTAGGCACTTAAGGTTACCGAGTCCCCTGTTGGTTTGATTTAGCTCCCGAATAAGCAGTAACAACGAGAAATTAGCCCCGGTGCCGTGTGCCCAATTACCCAGGTGGCGTTTGATGTTGAGCAAAGCTGAGAGGTGCCACATTGGCACAGAAGGTGAAAAGGGTTATTTAAACAGCTCCCTGTGCTCTCCGCGTAGGGGGTGGGGAACTAGACAATCATGGAGAAATGAGAAACTGGGGGGTTAATGTCGATGGTGTTGAAGTGGTGTGATGCATTGAGCATGCGAGGCATGATAAGTGAGCGTGCATATTTGTTTGCATGCATGAGAGAGTGTGTGTGTGTGCGTGTGTGTGTGTGTGTGTGTGTGTGTGAGGGGTGTTCATGTGTTTGTTGGGGGGGTAAAGAGAGAATAAGAGAAGGAAAGAGAAGATAAGAGGGGAGAGAGTGAGAGAAAGAGAAAGGGAGAAAGAGATGGAGAGAGAGAGAGGCAAGACCAAAAGCAGAAGAGAGGCAGTGAGCGGTGTTGACAGAATATCCCAAAGCTGCAGATTAGAATTCTGGGCTGAGAGAGAGCTTTTGTCTCTTGCCTCTCTGTGAACGAAGAAATGAGGGGATTTTCTTGGCAGAAGAGGAGAGCGTTATTTGGTTCAAAGGGAACTCACTCTTTTATTCACGCCAGGATCATTGTGACTCCTCTGCGGCATAGCATGCGTTAGGGCATCCCCACGCCTCTCAATCCCTCTTTCTTTCTGTTTATTGTCATCTCTCTTTCCTACTTGCTATGGCTTTTCTCTGTCTTT
>CM059272.1:27304334-27311834 GCA_030347295.1 Setipinna tenuifilis
CATTAGGTGACATACTCATCCTCATGTATACACATCCAACTGCTAACACAAGTGTACTGTACATACACTCATACCTATGCTTTCGCACACAGACACAGACAAAGACACACACACACACACACACACACACACACACACACACACACACACACACACGCACACACACACACAGATACACACCCAGTGTATATGTTTCTCCCTTCTTCCTAAATGAGTCACCACGTATCATCCTAAATGAGTCACCCAGACTGGGACTATATCATCTTGTCACCGCTGTGGCAGACGTCAGTGACAAATATGCAGAAACAAAGTCATACTGATGGAGCACCCTCTACTTGTCACTCAAACAGAAGACAAACTCATCCATTGGCTGTGAACAACACCCACCTCCCCTCCCAGCCCCGCCCATTCCATTAGACCTTGCCACTCTCCGCATGAGGAGCAGCACCATGTCTGGGGTGTGTGCTGCCAGGCACCTTAATGGCATCCCAGGCTGTTACGCTATCAGGCATCCTGATCGCTTTCATCCCCCCTTAACCCCCCTACCGGGGCTCAACGCACAGCCAGGCATTATGGGGGCTTACGTAACACAACATAATGGAGCGACATCTGGGCAACACTCACGAAAGCCAACAAGGCATTGTGTCTGGGTGTAGAAGTGTGTGAAGGTGTGTGTGTGTGTCTGCGTTTGTGGGTACGTGCATGCGTGCTCGTAAACATACGTGTGTGTGGGTCTGTGTGTGTGTGTGTGTGTTCCCTGGAAAAAAAACATCTATTACATAGCTACAACCAAACACTGTATCTATTATCACTTTTGTGTTAAATGCATACTTCCCAAAGGGCATATTTGACCTTTTACCAATCCGCTTTGTTTTATTGTACTGACAGGTATTTGACAGACTTGCCATCAAGAAATATGCACACTTATGTTCCTGTTCATGTCTATATGTCTGACTGTGCATTAAGTTGCCTTTAGAGATATGAAGAATGCAAGGAAAGTAGCAGAGTGCTTCTTGAAAGAGACAAAATACACATGCATATGTTTAATTCCCCTTCCATTTAACAAGACCGATTCCCTAGGGACTTTAATGCTTTCTGAGTTATGCTTTAAGATACGTAGCTCATCTGCATAATTTTTCCTCCCCTACTGCAGTACCTATTGAATTGCTTCCCCCCCATTAAAGGCTAATTCTCATTAATAATGTAACCGCTTTAGGGGCTTTGTGCTTCATGTCTCCGACTTCCGTCAGACAAACTTGAAAGAGAATGCAGTACTGTACGTTTATGCCGGCCGGTCAGTCCCGTTCTAATTAATTCAGTGGGACCAGTAGGAAATGGTAGCGGTGTACTTGTGAATTATAAATTTAATGAACCTGCGGCTTTGATAGACAAGGTCATTATTTCACTGTGAGCTCAATGGATGGACAGCGGAGGAGGAGGAGGAGGAGGAGGAGGAGGAGGAGGAGGAGAGGAGATGGGTGGAGGCAATCAAAGCCACATCTCCCTGCCAGAGCCAGAGTCAGCCTCTCTCTCTCTCTCTCCCTCCCTCCCCCTCAGATAAAAACACTGGCAACTGGCAGCAACTTTATTGATTTTAGCAGAAAATGAAGATGGTTTTGCCCCTCTGCGCTGGAAAAAGGGGGATGTCACAAGCACTTAAAATTTGTCCCATTTCGTGTTTTTTTTTTCCTTTTTTTTCCCTTCCTATTCTTTCATTGTTTTATTTTTATTTTATTTTTTTTTACGGGAGAAGCAGAACGGCGTTCCACTCTTTGCACAGGCACTCCCCAGAGGGTGTCTCACTGTAGAACGCAGCCAGCGCAGAGGGAGAGGAGGAGGAGGAGGAGGAGAAGGACAGCGAGAGAAAAAGAAAGAGTGAGAGAGAGGTTAAGAGCCAGTTATCCTGTTTTAGTAGCATGGCGGAGCGAGGCTGAGGTACGGCCTTTATAGAGCAGGTAGAGGAGATGTAATCAGACACCCATGCAAAAAGGGAGGGAGGGGTGGGGTGGAGACGAGGGAGGGAGGGAGAGGGCAGGGGAGGGGGAAGAGGAAGAGGTGGAGCGAAGGGAAGGTCGGAATACCGTGCCGCATGATAAAAGGCTACTCCCGGTCCTCAGGATTCTCTGCACGGAGGCCGGATATTACCCCTCTCTCCGCGTTTCATTAGAATTCATTGTGCTGGCAGATGCAGAGAGAGAGAGAGAGAGGAAGAGAGGGAGAGAGAGAGAGAGAGAGAGAGGGAGAGGGAGACAGAGAGAGAAAGAGAGAGAGAGCAAATAAGAGAGAGGGGGGGAGACTGCCAAAATCAGTCAATGAGTCACAAGCAAAATATTACATTTTTATCGTTGTAATTAGTGTTATTTTTTGGTTGAGTTCATCATTTTTTTGTTCCCGAATTGTGTCCGTCACAGAGGCACAGCAAACGTTAGTGACCTGCACTTCATCTTGCGAGCTCAATGCATAACTGGTCTGTCATTGCTGATGGTTTTGTCCTTGTGGTGTTTCGTTTCAGGGATATTGCATGGAGGCCAGGCTGTGCCTCAATCAGACGCTTTCGGTTTATGATGATGTCTCTCTCTCTCTGTCTCTCTTCCACCTCTCTCTTGCTCTCTCTCCCACCTCTTTCACTCCCTCTCTCACTCTCTTTCTCTCTGAATCTCTCTCACCCGAGTGGCGTTACACCACAGCTCGGATTGGTACTAAGGTCATGACCTTTCTCCGTCAGCCTCAGCTGTCAGTACCGTCGCACATGTCAGACAGTCATCACCGTGGAGTCGCCCACCACTTCAACATGTCCTCCCACGCCGTGATTGGTTTCTGAGACGAGCCCGACTCCCCTCATCCCTCAACTCACCACACCACACCACACCCCACCCTGCCCCCACCCCTCTGTCCCTCCCTCTACAGCCACCCAACCCCTACTTCACACACATTAGAGTGACTGAGAGCATCCGAGCTGTCAGGGGGTCCTGAGATGGACTCTTCCCCCCTCAAGACACAGCTCGAGACATGACTTCCCAGACAAAACACAGCCCCAGCAAGCAGGCTAGCGGGCCAGCCAGCCAGGGAAGCAGGCAGACAGACAGCCAGCCAGCCAGCCAGCCAGCCAGCCAGGCAGGGAGGAAGGGAAGGAGAGAGGGAGGGAGGGAGGGAAGGCAGAGTTCTGTGTCAAGAACCATAAGTCCTCTCCGGTGCAGTGGGGATGTTCTGTCTTGTTTTGGACAGCTGGAATACACCAGCGTCCTGTCTGTTTTTCAAACCTCAAGCCTCAGAACTCACCCTCATTTTCCACCCGGCACAAAGGAGGAGTAGAAAGAAAGAAGGAAGGAAAGAAAGAATTGAAAAGAGTGGAAAGCCTCCAGTCAGCTGTTTCGGGCCTGTTCAGCTCACTAAATCAATCCTGCAGATTGGGTTTGCTCTGTGACAGGGAGAGGACCCTGCGGATGACTTAGAGAGATGTATACTTGTCGCCCGCGGTTACTGTCACCAGGCAAGGCTGGGCTGCGCCACACAGAACAGTGTTGGGGTGAGGTGGGGTGGGGTCGGGTGGGTTGGGGTGGGTCAGGAAGTAAACGAGGCCCCAGATGTCAGCCGAGTCTGGCCCAAAGCCGACACGAATGAAGTTGGGGGGTGTGGTTAGGGGGTGGTGAGATCTGGGCTGTGTCTGAAACGTAAAAGAAAAATGCAGCCTTCGAAGAGAGTATTTGGTAACATGAAGGTTGTCTGATTCGAATGAATGCATCAATCAATGCTACCTTCAACGTCCAACATTCTATCGAGTTATGAAGTCAGCTGTTGGTGTTATGGCAACAGCGTTCTGTATTGCTGTCTAGCCAGGCTGTCCGAAACGAAAGTTTTAATCGGCACCTTGATGTTAAGTGTTAGACAGTGAAAGCAGCGAGGTACCAAGTGACTAGCTTCTCATTTCGGACATGGCCGTGGAGTCAGTAGGAAATCTCTCAGGGCAGTGAGTCACGGTGAAGGGGTGATGTAATCCATGACGATGAGGCTCTGGCATGGGAGAGCCCTGAATGCTTCCTGTGATTCCAGATGAGTGACATGTTTCTACAGCTGCCCTGGTCGACTTCCTCATTTATTCAAACATCTTCATCTGTCATCTGTGTGTGTGTGTGTGTGTGTGTGTGTGTGTGTGTGTGTGTCTATTTTATTGAGTGTTTTCACACTTCAGTGTGTGTTTTCACACATTTCTAATTATTCACCGCTCAGTGCCTCTGTGTGGAATATGAGATCAGGTTTGCCTGTACACATGTGCATAGCATATTTTTAAAGTTTGTGTGTGTGTGTCAGACAGAGAGAGAGAGAGAGAGAGGGGGAGAGAGAGAGAGGGAGAGAGCAAGAGAGACAGAAAGAGAGAGAGAGAGCGAGAGAGAGTGAAACCCTTCTGCCTGGCGTACCTTGGGGAGGGCGTTAAGTTTATCAGGGATGCTAATGAAGACTGCCGCCTTACGCGTGGGGGTGCCGTAATCTCCCACACTCGCCCCCCAGGGACCCCCCCCCCCACTCCCCCCCAGTCCTGCTTTCAAAGAAACCCAAATACGAGAGAGAGAGCAGAATCTCAATCTCCCCTGCCAACTCTCCCCGGGATCATCTGGCTCCATAAATAACTGGGCATCTCTTCATCGCTCGCCATCCCACGGGGCTGCCCATGTATGTATGTGGCTCACACATGTTACGTTGGCACGGTTGGTTGTGGGGAAAATGTGAGTAATTGCATTTTTTAGATAGGTAAACAGTACTTCCAGGGGAAGAAAAAAATGTGTAAGTTTAAAGTATTTTGATTAGTCTGCATAATGTAGATGAGCCATTGATGGATGTGTTGAATGACTGTCCTCTCAAATTCTCCATACAGAAAAATTACATTTCACATTGTAACATTATCTTCATTTATATTTTCACAGTGGGCAACTATTTGTCACACATCACCCCACTGAATATTTCTCTCCTTTTCATTTACGTATGTTTGTGTACGATTCTTTCCCTCACTCATCTCCTCTTGCTGTTTTGTTTTGTGTTTGTTCTGTTTCTCCAGGAGCACTTCAACCCTGAGTGCCGCTTCAAAGAGAGCGTGTTCGAGAACTACTACGTCACCTACTCCTCCATGCTGTACAGGCAGAGCCAGTCCGGCCGCTCGTGGTACATCGGCATCAACCGCGACGGCCAGGTCATGAAGGGCAACCGCGTCAAAAAGACCAAGGGAGCCGCCCACTTCCTGCCCAAAGTCATTGAAGGTCAGACTGACTCCCTGGTGACGCACAGTTTTGATTTCAAAACCCCAAGTCATTTGGCTGTGGCAGCAGCGATGGTGGTGATGAGGGTGGTGGTAGGGAGTGGGAGTGGGGAGTGCGGTGGCGGGGGTGATGAGGGTGATGGTAGGGAGTGGGGGGAGTGGGGGTGGGGGGCAATGACGGTAGTGGTAGGGAGTGGTGGGGGGGGGGGGGGCAATGAGGGAAAAGCTCCGACTCCGACCCTCCAGCCCCCCCATGGGACTGCTGTCTACGCAAAGGGTTTATGTGGAGCCTTTGATGCGATTAATTGACCGTTTGGAAGCATTAATTGGCTGTAATGGTCGTTGCACCTGGCTTTGCAAGTGTTAATCGCTAGGTTGGCTGCAGAGGTTGGGCAGAAATATGAAGTCAAGCAGAAATCATGAATAGTTAATCACCCTTTGCATGAGGGTTAATGGGTGTTTCTGTATCAAATGCCAGGACGTTGTTTTTTTTTTTTTTTTTACTTCTCATTTTGTGGCTTGGCGAAAGCTGTCGCCGTGTTTACAACGCAGGGAAATAAAAACGTGCGCCCTCCAAACAACATTGTTCAAGATTAATGTGACAAATCAAAAGTCGTTACGTCAACTGTAAACACAGTTGGAAACAGCCAATCCCCACTCAGAGAGTAAAATTACAGCGGAGGGGGGTGGGGAGGGGGATGTGGCCCCAACATTTCCGTCACAATGTGTGTATGCTAAAGTGGCATTTTACGGGTGACCTTTATTGAATCGGAGAGGTGACTCTTGACAGCAAATCCTGCAAATTCTGGCAGTGTGCAAACATGAAATAATGAGAACTGCACACTTCCCTAATGCCACCCTCACCCCCCCACTCTCTCCCCCATCCCCATCGGAGAAGCCAGCAGTTAAATAAAACATTTGCCGACTTCATGTTTACACTGGAAGCCACACAAAATGCTTTGTTTGTGAAAATGAATGAGTGATCAGTTGAATAGGAGTGGGGGTAGGGGAGTGGTAGCAAATCAGCATAGCTCTTGTATCAAGCTGCATCAACATAATTGGCCCCACAGGTCTCAAATTTGGCCAAACCAGCAAGGATGACATGATAGCAATGCTTTACATGGGAAATGTTTTTGCGGTGTTGTAAAAATGATGTGCCTCATTTCATTAGGCCATTGATGGGGACTACAATAAGGTAATCAGTGCTTGTGTGTTTACATCTGTTGTTTTCCTCCCTCTGATATATCCCTTTGTAAATTATAGGCTAGTCATGTTTACTTCATTTTGTCCACCTTTAGTCCAGCAGGGAGAACTGTGAGTATACTTATGTCAGTATCAGCAAAGGGCATATAGCCTATACAGTGCATTTAGAGAGTACTCTGACTGCTCTTACAATTTATCCTGTTGCAGCATCTATGATAAAACTGTATGGAATGCATTTCCCCTCATCATCCTATGCTTAATATCAATGTAATGGCAAAGTGAGCAAGAGATTTTAAATTTGCTTACATATGCTGACATATCAAATCACAGGTATTTAGATTTGATACACAGTACTCATTAAAAGCAAAAACAAAAACAACTACAAGTTGTTTTGGTTGTGACATGGCAAGCCCTGTACACCTGGATGTGGTAATTTTCCCATTTTGTCAGGGCCTCTCAAGCTCTGTCGGGGTTTGGATAAGGACCATAAGTACACAGCAGATTTCTCTGCCTATTTATCCATGTGTGGTTTGGGGTTCTGTCCTTTTACAAGTTGAACCTTCAGCCACATCTAAAGTCCTGCAGTATTTCTCATTATCATCTGTGCATTACTCAACCTAGCCTAGCTGACTAGCTGCAGTCCTTGCCCCTGAAAAACACCCCCATACCAAACCGCCACTACCCCACCTAACCACTGCGGCAAAGTTGGGCAGGTGATATGCAATACCTGGTTCTTCATAATCTCTGAGTCATGGGGGGGCATTTTTGCCTTTGCCTGAGCAATGGCTGCTGCCTAATTTGCCACTCTGCCATATTGGCCCAGACTGGTGGGCCACTGCAGTGGAGGTCAGCTTTCAGTGCATTGCTCACATCTCCACCCAGGATCTCTGGAGCTCGGCCAGACTATCAGGTTCTTGGTCCCCTCACTGACTAAGGCCTTTCTCTCCCCAATGCTCAACTTGCCTGGGTGGCCATCCCCAGGAAGTGTCCTGGTGGCACTATTTTTTTGTTATAATTATAAAAACCCACTCTTGCTCTTTGTTTTGGTG
>CM059272.1:27316834-27324334 GCA_030347295.1 Setipinna tenuifilis
TTCTACGAAGGAGGGACATGTGTGTTGTGGTGCATGTCTGACAGGTGAGATGACAGACAAGAGGAGAAGAGAAAGGTTGGGGAAATGTATGGAGACGATGTAATTAGGATGATGAATTATGCATAAGGAATGGCATGGCTGCGGGAGAAAAGGAGAGGAGAGGAGAGGCTGAGGCAGGGAACCATGTGCTCTTAATTGAGAGCGTATAGCAGCAAAGGAGAGCAAAGTCCTTTTCTGGGTGACATGGGGGACTGGGAGGCAGCGAGGGTTCTTTTCTCTGGGGCCACGGGGGCAGGTGGGGGGTGGGGTGGGGTTTGCTTTTGGTTGAGGCGATTGGTGGGGTTGGGGAGGTAGGGGAGCGATGGGGTTGTGTAACTCTTGGTTGTTGGTGGTTAATGGGGTGGGGTGGGGGTTGGGGGTGTAGCTGTATGTTAGAGGGGGGTTGGGGGTGTAGCTGTATGTTAGGGGGTGGGGTGGGGGGGGGGTGATACCTGGCTAGGTGGTGGAGGAGGTGCTCTGGGACACAAGGACAAATGTGGTTCACACGCGCCCCCCTTGTGCGCTCGCTCTGAAGTCACGCTCCATTTCCCGAGCAATCTCCCCAAACCCTCTCCTGTGTGTCCACTGGCCATTAACCTTCCCTCCAGCAGAGTGTGTGTGTGTGTGTGTGTGTGTGTGTGTGTGTGTGAGAGAGAGAGAGAGAGAAAGAGAGAGAGAGAGAGAGAGAGTAAAGGAGAGAGAGAGAGACAGAGTGGAAGGAAGAAAAAGTGTACTGTGTCTGTGTGTGTGAGTGCGTCTGTGAGTGAGTGTGTGAAAATGTGTGGGTGGGAGGGAAAGAGAGAAACAAAGTGTATTTCTGTATATGTGTGTGGAAAGGAAAGAAGGAGACAGTAAGCAGGAGAGAATGAGAGTGGCTATGAAGTAGCAAGAAAGCAAACGAGAGAGAGAGAGAGAGAGAGAGAGAGAGAAGATGAAAAAAAGGGAGAGAGCGATCGATAGACTCAATAAAAGCCAAACTGGAGCGCAATAGTCCAGCACTGAGAGCAATAATTTCCCTGCGCAACTGAGGGAGCCGAGTGCGCGGGCTGATAATGAACTCTCCCTGGGTGTTCCTGTGGAGTCCTCCACCGCTAACTGCCACTGGGTGAGTGGTCCACAGGAGGAGGGGGTCTCTCTCTCTCTCTCTCTCTCTCTCTGTCTCTCCATCTCTCTTTCTCTCCAACCCCCCCCCCCAGACTCCTTATATCTCTCTCCCCTCTGTGACTACCCCCTTTCAGGCTCTACATCTCTCTCTCTCTCTCCCTCTCTCTTTCTCTCCCTCCCTTTCTCTCTCTCTCTCTGACCTCCCTTCTCAGGCTCTATATGTCTCTCTCTCTCCTCTTCTTTCCTATCCTATCCTCTCTCCACTTCTACTCCTCTCTCTCTTCTCTTGTCCGCTCGCAGGCTGTATATGTCACTCTTCCTCTCCTCTCTCCTCTTCTTTCCCCCTCTCCTCTCATTTCTTCTCTCCCTCTCTCCCCTCCCCTCTCTTCTTCCCACTTCCTCTCCTTTCTTCTTCTTGCCTTTTTTGTCTGTCTCTCGGCCTCTGTCTGTCTGTCTACCTGTCTCTCTCTCTCTGTCTCTCTCTCTAATGCCCCTGGATCTGCCATCTCAGATTCTCACATATTCCTGGGCATCACCAAATATCTCTCTTGATCGACTCTGGCTTTCAAATATGGCCCATCAGGCTTCTGCCCTTTGCTGTCCTCTACTTTTCTGTCTCTTATGATAAAGTAACAGAAGATGGGTAAAACAAGAGAGAGAGAGAGACAGACACAGAGAGAGAGGGAGAGAGAGAGAGAGAGAGAGAGAGTGTGTGTGTGTGTGTGTGTATGTGTGTGTGTGTGTGTGTGTGTGTGTGTGTTTGTGTGTGTGTGTGTGTGTGTATTGATGCAAACACCCATCCAGAATGGTTTCATATTTGTTAATATTCCCCAAGCCTTTCTTAAGAATGGCCACAGCGGAAGGCTCAAGGTCAGACCTGGCACATCCATAATATCAGTCTCCGCCATGGTTCATGTTTCATTCGGCAAGTGAAAAATTGTCAGGACGACAGGAAATAACTCAAGCTATGCATCTTATAGAATCAGGCTAAGGTAAATTAGCATATGGTAAATAATATATATATCTTCTAACAATAAATGCTGCCAGGTATATAGTATGTTTGGTTTGCTGTGGACAAATGTGTTTAAGCTATTGTGTATGTGGGTTGTGGTGGTATATGAAATGATTGTTACCATTAATGGTTGAGAGGGCTCTTTTCTGATTTGAAACCCAGGGTAAATGTTTTGATGAACAGCATATTTACTGTTTGAATGGTGCTTCCTTGTCCCTGGTTTAATATAAATATCTAATAGTAAATTATATATAAATATATGATATAAAGAAATTGTGAAGTCTTGTATTGTTATTTTTTAAAACATTGCAACGTCTTTGTGAATGTTTTTTTAGTGCAGTTGTAATGATTTGATTTCATATACCTTTTTTTAAAATTTGCCCTTTTTTGATGCTGATGATGATGATGATTGTCCCTGAGAGGTGTCCATCCAAGTACTTCTCTCAGGATGATGTGTCTGAAATGATAAAGCAATGTTGCAATGTTGTGTGGTGTGGTGTTTTACACCCACCAGGGTAGAAAAACTAACCTGCCAAAAGCTCAGAAGTTCCTTGTGCAAAGTGCTTCCACCCAAAAGAGAATTCTGTGCAATAATAAAAAAACATGATCTACAGGAAGAGTCAAATCACGTACAGCAAGATGAGAAATAGAGCATGCAAATGCACCAGCTCTCTCCAAAAAAAGAAAATAAGAATAATTTCAAAGCCAACAAACAACAAAGCTAGAACAAAATGCCATGACTTGTCAATCAAATGTTCTGCACCTGAATTGCAGTAGCGCGTCTTCCAACAGCAGTCCCATGCTACTCCTTGTTAATGTTGTTGTTTTGTTATATGTTGTTTATCTCGTCTTCCAAAATGGCTTCTATGTCTTCCTGCATTGGGCATGGCTCTATGAGTCGAAGATAACAGGGGGCCCTGAAACCTGGCCTCTACTACCAAGACTAATGAGCGAAAATACACACACAGATGTTGGCAAGAGTGGCTTTATTTTTCTCCTTTTACCCAGCACCACCACAAACTGCACAGCTCAAGGCTGCTTGAAAAAGCCACTCTAAAAAAAATAAATACATAAAAAAACGAGAGAAAAACACCTCTTCAGCATCCAACATGGGGGACTTACTGGCACACCGATGGAGCCAGAATCCTGTGCACTTACAGACTGCAGTCAGTCAGCAACGAGGACTCACAAACGAAACTCAAGAAAGAAAAAGGCTAACCACTTCACCCTCCTCCCTAAAGAAAAAAAAAGACAAAAGAAAAAGATGAGAATATTGAACTGTCGGTAAGGACAACATGCTCGCAAAAAAAAAAAAGAACAAGCAATGACTTCAGACAACCAGCAACAAGGGCAGCCATGGCCGTTAACACGGCGACAACAATAATTAAAAAAAAAAAAAACTCTGGGCCACTGTGGTCCCCAGGAGGACCTCAGTGAAAGCATGCATGCACCATAACTTAGCTACTTCTCCAGAGAGTGAGGGGAAACCCCTATTCTCTGAATGTAGTAATAATATCTGAGCCCTCTCTCTCTTCCTTTCTTCCTGACAGATTTGTGTTTAAAACAAAACAAATGGGAATATCTATATCTATATACATATATATCACACCTCACCAGAGAGAAGGTGTCTTACTATGAAATATTACTAAATAAAACAAACCAATATATTTGTATGATTGTAAGAGCTGTCTTGGGTGTTCTTGAACGTTTAGTGTAATAGAGAAAGATTTCTCTGCTTATGTGTGTGTGTACATGTGCATGTGCGTGTGTGTGTATGTTTATGTGTGTGTGTGTTTGTGCATTTACATGTGTGTGTATGTGCGTGCATGTTTGTGTGTGTGTATTCATGGGTATGTGAGTATGCATTTAGTGTGAGAGAAAGCGCATATGTGTGTTGATGTGTATAGGTCAGTTGTGAGTCATCGTGTGTGTGTGTGTGTATGTGCGCGCGTGCATGTAAGTGATTCATTATATTTGTGTGTGCGTGTGTGTGTGTGTGCGTGTGTGCGTGTGTGCATGTGTGTGTGTGTGTGTGTGTGAGTGCGTGCGTGCAAGTGATTCATTATATTTGTGAGTGTGTGTGTGTGTGTGTGTGTGTGAGTGTGTGTGTGTGTGTGTGTGTGTGTGTGGGTGTGTGTGTGTGTGTGTGTGTGTTTGTATGGGTGTGTGACACAGTCTGGGCGTAATTACCATGCGGAGCATCTGAAACAGCAGATCCAGATGGCGCAGGCAGCTGTAGGTGCTCACAGGTGAACACTGAGTGACAAGTGACAGGCACAGACCGCCCCCACTGGTAACTTACACACACACACACACACACACACACGCACGCCCGCGCGTGCACAAGCAGACAGACAGACACACACACACACACACACACACATACGCACACACACACACACACACACACAGACTCGCGCACACACACACATACACACACACACACACACACACACATCCACACACACACACACACTCCCACACTCACACACCCCGACACACACACACACACACACACACACACACACACACACACACACACACACACTCAAATGGGAGCTGCTTGACGAATCAGCAACATTACCCAACCACATAATAACAGACCTAGAGAGGTCTCTGAGACCTCATCTCTGTATGGATCAGCTGAGAAGGAGCTCTTTATTCATGAAAGGTGAGGCCTCCTAGGTAGAGCCCCCAGTCATTATGCCCACCCCCAGCTGTAATGCCGCAAGTCACCAGAGACTCCACATGGTCCTCTACTAGCTAGGAAACTGCTAATAGGACACATATACACTGCATGTAATAATAATAATAATAATAATAATACAAAGGTTTTATATAGCGCTTCATGTCGCTTAAAGACGCTTTACAAGGGAAAAAACACAAGGACAGTACTAAACATACAGTATTGGGAAGACTGAACAGAGGTAAGGAGAGATGGCAGGACAGGAAAAATACAAGGGGGAACAACAGACTAGGAGGGAGGAGACTGGTGCATGTGTTTGATGCACCTCAGTATCCTAAATATGACTGGGTAGTTGAAGTATCATGGCTTGGTGTTTGTGAAAGGGAACACCTTATCCCAAACTCAGTATTCTGAATGAACCCGTATTCCGCCGTTTCCCCCGAAATTGGGATAGTAGTGAAGTAGTACAGTCAAGAGCTCTGACTAAACTGGGATGCTGTTCTATATATTTGGAGCAGTAAGGAATCTGCAATTTATTGTCAGTAACCTACATACCTGCATTCAGAGAGAACACTGTGGAAAAACACTACATCAGCATACAAGTATTTATCATGCACACAGGAATAACAACCATTGGGTTTCCATGTGTTCATGTACACAGCTTATTTCAGAGAGCGCAGACCTCCGCCAAGGCAGCTTAAGTCTCCACCTTATTGTCATTCTCACCTTAAGATATTAAAAGACATTAATCATGTTAAAACATTTTATTACTGGTGTAATAGTTAACTAGTGGGTTCGTTCACTCATGCTCACATGAACTTGGTTGGCTCTTCGGTGCAGAAAAGTACTTTATCTAATTTCCACTGCCAACATGAATTACTGGGCTGCTCACCACTACCGCTCTAACTCTCCTCTGTCTTTCACTAAACCCTCTAACCAAAAACTCAACAACTCCTTGACCCGCAACAGGAGCCTCATTTCCTATATTCCCTCCTTTCAAAATAAAAGTCACTGTAGATTCCATGCTACACTGGTAACTTGACTGAATAAAAAATTCCTGGATCCAGATGGTTATCCGGATCACCACCAAAAACAAATCAGTTCTAAGTTAGGCCACTTCTGACCTATCCTGAAAATGTCATCAAAATCCATCCATAACTTGTCGAGTTATGTTGTTCACAAACAGACAAACGGACAAACAGACAAACGTACAAACGTACAAACAGACAAACCAACGCTGGTGAAAACATAACCTTCTTGGCGGAAGTAATTAAGGCTGGGGTAAACCTCAAATTCAGGATGCTGACGTGCATGTACAAGGTCATTGTCTCATATAGTATCAAACTATTAACCACAGCTGTGTGATAGCAGTCAAACACAGAATGGAGACATTCACATACAGACTTATGGGCACACATACTGTACAGTATGACGGTTAAAGAACTACATACTATCAGAAGGTCCCAGTCCACAGACAGGAAGCAGAATGAGTTTGGGGTACCTGGGTGTCTTTGTGGGAGAGTGGCCTGAGAACATCTGCACTGCCCTGCTTAACCCATTTTTTACCCTTTCTGAGGTGGAAGCAAAGATTACAGTCTGTGGGTGAACACACACAAGTGTGTGTGTGTGTGTGTGTGTGTGTGTGTGTGTGTGTGCATATGCGTGTGGGCTGCATGCATGACTGTGTGTGTGTGTGTGTGAGAGAGAGAGAGAATGTGTGCGTGTGTGTGTGTGTTTATTGGCATGCTGGTGTGTGTGTGTATGTGTGTGTGTGTGTGTCTCACCCTTGTGTGTGTGTGAGTGTGTGTGTGTGTGTGTGTGTGTGTGTGTGTGTGTGTGTGTGTGTGTGTGTGTGCACGCACCTCGCAGTCTGATCAACTTTATAATCAGGCAGCATTTCCAGCGAGCCTCGCAGATCATTAACAAACGCATCAGAGAGATGAATAGCAGCAATTACCTGGCGGCCCAGCGCTGCAGGCCTGCTGCAAAGGAGCAGACACTCTCCAGTGCCTGGGCTAACCACATGATGGATGCCGGGGAAAACACAAACTGGGGATTATACGTGAGTGTTGCTCCTGTGTGCTTCTGCACATAGATAGGTGTGTGTGTGTGTGTGTGTTAAGGTGTTGTGTGTGTGTGTGTTGTGTGTGTTTGTGTGTGTGTGTGTGTGTGTGTTTGTGTGTGTGTTGTGTGTGTACCTGAATACATACTGAGGTTGTAATATGTATGCATGTGCTTAATTGTGGTTCTATGTGTGCTTGCATGTACAGTATGCATAAATGTGTTTGGCTTTGGGGGGAATGGCATCTGCATCTGTATGTGTATGCGTGTGTGTGTCTGTATGTGTGTTTGTATTTGTGTGTGTGTGTCCATGTGTGTTTTTGTGCATGTACGTGTGTGTGAGTGTGCATATGCGTGTGTGTGTATATATGTGTGTGTGTGTCTATATGTGTGTTTGTGTTTGCATGTGTGTGTGAGTGTGTGTGTCCATGTGTGTTTTTGTGCATGTATGTGTGTGTGAGTGTGCATATGTGTGTGTGTGTGTATATGTGTATGTGTGTGTGTGTGTGTGTGTGTGTGTGTGTGTGTGTGTGTGTGTGGTTACATGCAGGACACATGTGTGTTGGCGGGGCGGCAGGAATGATGGGTTGCAGCCGAA